>JAMZEH010000068.1:1805000-2110000 GCA_024699665.1 Ostrea denselamellosa | reverse complement strand
TGTTAGGCCGTGCTTGGCACACTGATTCCGACTACGGATTGTTCCGTTTACCAGATTGGGATGTAGGGCTCACGGCGGGTGTGACCGATCGACAGGGGATGTTTATTCCTTCTAGTCACCTCTGGGTGTAAGATGTACTTTGGTATGACCAGGCGTCCGTGTTTGCCCATTTCTCTGATTTGTATTTTGTATAGGAGTTAAGAGATTGAATTCTGTTAGTTATCTTGGCCTTTTCATGTACTAGTGTGTTCACCAGTCATAGAAAAGACACTGTTGTGTTGAAGCATGAGTTTTATTTATAACTGATAGATTGCCTGAAGGACGTACAGACCTGAAAACAACTCTGAATTGGATTTTTCGAGAAAAAAAATATCCTAAGCTGTATTTTGAGTTTTCTCCGATTTGAGCTGTCAAATTTGAGCCAAATCTCAGACTTAAGTCCAAGTTTCTACTTAAGTTCCTTTCGAGAAATCCAGCTGGTCTAGTGACTTATTGGTTAGCAGTCATCGTCATCCTTCATCCGTTATGCGGCGTCATCGTGTGTTAATATGTAATATAGTAATGACTAGTGATAGTCACATCATCCCCCAAATCGAGAACAGGGCAAACAAAATGGACCCCCCCCCAAAAAAACCAATAGAGGTGGGGGGGGGGGGGGGGGGTCAGGTTGCTAGGAAAAGCAAGTATTCACTATTGACCATCCACACCCACCGTAAAACTGTGCCTCTCCAATTCATAACAATTTTAGGTCGTTCTTGGCACACTGATTTTGACTACGGATTGTTCCGTTTACTGCTCAACTGGAATTTTCATTCCATTAATTGATTTTAGAAGTATAAATGGACATTACGTCATTTTTCCTAAGTGAACATCTGGTGCCAGGGTTCACTTCGGGCAATGGTTTGTTTATCATTTGTATTTGCATCAGTTACGAGCAGCCGTGACCATTATCGCCAATAAAACTATAAAACTACTAAGTTGTTATTTTAGATGTGTACAAGTTGTTTGCTCTTGTGTATACCATACTCTGGTTGTTTGTTTGTTTTACGTCCCTTCGAGAATGTTTCTCTCATATTGAGACGTGTCCAGATGTAAGTAAAGCACCACAAATTTAGACCTATGTTTAGCGCTCAGAGCCGCAGCAGTGAGGATTCTTTAACGTGCCAACACCCACCGTGACACGGGACCTTCGTTTTAAATGTCTTATCCAAAAAGACCCGTGATTCTCACTTCTGAATGCCGAGCGTTTGGCGAAGGAACAATCATTACCTATTTTTGCGTGTTAGGTTTGACGCGGCCATGGCACGAGCGGGACTCGAACTCACGACCTCCTGGTTACGAGGCGAACGCTCTAACCACTGAGCTACCGCGACCGACTGGTCGTGACGTAATAATGACCTCACTAATACCCGAAAACGGAAAGGCTACACGCCAGAAATTACCCTAATATGCATCTCAATAAAATTTATTAATATTTAGCTTTGACAAACCGATTTAATTATTTAAAGTACGAGTTAAATCCAATTACTTTTATGTTGACTTGGTGCATATCATATCAAAAGTAGATATTAAGTACAAAGACGTAGTGGTTAAAACACGTAGTCCAACTAACAGTTACTGGGAGCCGATTTTGCTTTTTTCTTTGGATAAATATAATTTGAAAAAAAATTACAACACTATGCAACTAAAGTGTGGACATCTTTAATGGAAAAAAAGAACAATTAATATGTACAATGCACATTTTGTCAAAATAAATATTTTCAATGTATAACTTAACAAAACATGTGCATCCATTTCATGACATTGGTTTATATTCATCAATAAATTAGGTAATCAGCTGAAGGATACTAAACAATGGGGAAAAAAACAACGAAATGCTTTATACAACGTTCCTGTTAGTAAGCGGTGATACTCAAAAAAGAAACTCATTTTTCCAACACGAAGTATGTGTGGTAATTGCCCGTATGGTTTTCATCTGTTTGTTTATCTGATTCTGGAGTTATGTAATCACCGTCTATAACTTCCGGTTCTGGTTTTTCGTCGCGACGGGCACGAGCAAGTTTATCGTAAGACCCAGTACTGCTAACTTCATCAACTGAAACAGTCGACAGCTGGTCATAGCCTGTTCTGTTATTGACGTTTTCTCTACTGTCTCTGGGGGTAAGATATCCTCCTCTATCTTCATCCACACCATTAGAGGGCGCATTGGGCAAAGGTCTGCTTCCGGTACTCCCACCATTTCCTTCCATTCTTTCGAACGTTGTGTTGTCATTACTAGCTCGAAAGGATCTCTGCAGCTGTATGAATTAAAACTTCAAGACTTATTTCTTGTGATGTGATACTGCATCGCATGATAGCAAAATGAGCGGTTTATCGCACGTGTATCTAAACAAATAAAAGAGTTAAAAATAACAGACTATCACTTACATGTTTCTCGTCGATTTCAGCGTACACTTCGGAACTGCTCCTGAAGAACTCCTTGTAACGAGCGGACTCGGCTGAAGAGTTGCGAAAGGCCACCTTGTCTTGTGTAGGCGGTCTGAAAGTAATGCAAAACAAGAAAATTCAATTTTGCTCTAGAAATCAAATTTTGATATCCCGAAAACATTTTATTTTCTCATTTCTTTAAAATAAGATATGGGGCTTTATGGTGATGGTAAAACTTACCGTGACTTTTTCCGCCGAGCAAAGCAGACAATCGCAACAATAAGAATGATGAGAAACAACCCACCAATCGCAGCTCCGATTACAGCAGGTGTTGGTAGACTAGATTCAGTGCCGGATGACATGTGTCCTTGTCCACCGGGGCTTGGAGATGGACTTGTTCCTCCTGCTGATCAAAATGGGGCATTGAAAGTTATAAAACATGCACATATTTTCCTAAACTAGAACAAAATAAAGACGATTGTGTGTTTGTTTTATGTCCCGTTGAGAATTTTTCACTCATATTGAGACGTCGTCAGCTGTAGGTGAAGTACCACAAATTTAGACCTATGCTTAGCGCTCAGGGCCGTAGTAATGAGGGTTCTTTAACGTGTCAACGCCTGTCGCGACACGGGATCTTCGTTTTAAGGTCATATCCGAAAGACACGTGATTCTCACTTCCAAATATTAAGCGTTTTACGAAGGAGCAAATGTCTGACGCAGGCAATGGCACGAGCGGAGCTCGAACTGACGACCTCCCAGTTACGAAGCGAACGCTCTCTCACGAGCTAACGCGACCAAGTGAATAAATTCATTATAATATAATCTTGTTACGTCACATAAAGCGTAAAGAGAATGAAATATGATTTTTGATGATTTTTAGATTTGAATATTTACTGATATTGATTAATTTTGCCAACTTAACTTTCTCAGTAACAAATATTTCAATTATTAGTGCACGATGTGTATGCGCTTTTCCGTACGCTAAATGAAATGTACAAAGTAAATTAATAATTAAATTATGAATTTTTTCTCCTTAAGTCAATTATCACTTTCCGTGATTTATTCAGTTAATACACACACATAATAAACATCATTATCGACACACACCTGCAAAGGTTAACAAAATACAGTTTGTTTTGAAGCACATTTTAAATAAACTAAACAAAAACATGAATGGAATTTGACTGTACTGTGTCTGGTTACCTGGAGTTACAGAACAGTGTTTTTGTGATATTGGTTTAGATCAGGTTACCTGGAGTTACAGAACAGTGCTTTCTGTAAAATTCCCGGACCATAACCAATTCCTCAGAGAGATCCTTGTTAATTATTTCCTCTGTACTCTTGCACTGGTGCCTTGCCAGTACCCCCGACATGCAAACCAAAGAATCATCTATTTGTCTGCAGATAGAAGTAGAAAAAGTATTAGTCACATTTATATGGAATACATATATTGGTGTTTAACGTTAATCAAGTTGGTGTTTTCTTTGTGTACACAATATGGGTCTTTTGAACGGGATCTTAAAAACCTAAGATCCGTGGTGACACGTTATCTCACTGCTGCGGCCCTAAGAACCTAAGATCCGTGGCGACACGTTATCTCACTGCTGCGGCCCTAAGAGTTAAACGTAGGTCTACACCGTGATACATCACATCACCTGGTGGCGTCTCAGTATGAGTGAAACATTCATGACGGGTCTTTTTCATTCATGCATTCAATATTTATTTCCCCCTTTCGGGGATTTCATGTTGTAACATTTACATATATTTAGAATACATGAAGAAAATTAAAGTCAAAGACACGGAAAATTATAGGAAAGAAAATGTTTGTACATGAAAAACAGAAGAAAAAAAGGGGGTAGTAGTACAATATTTCACTATTTGTGGAAATAAACAAAAGGTTTTCCATAATTTAAATATATGGCAGTTTACAAAATCACTATGACATAAATTTCAATTTTGAGCTGAAAACAATATCAACTTTCAATTTATAAATTTGCATCGTACATGTACAAGTAAATAACACTGGGAAGTGGGAGGGAGGTTAACATTAGAACTATCTTATTTTCTTGATGTTCGTTCACTACAGTATGACAGAAGATACACAACATTGAACAATAGTGAACAATGCACATAGAATCAGTTGCTATGGTATTTTTCTAACCTACCCACAAGCCTCTGAAAAATTTCCGGTTTTCGGGTTTCCATTTTGCTTGGTAGCATCTGTCACTTCTTCGATATCTTCCGGTAAATTCTCGAAACATTTGGCTGACTTTAAGCAACACCTATACCCTTCCGGTGAATTCCGAAAATCTGTTCAATAACGAAATAGATTTAAAAGAGAAACATATTGTTTATAGTCTATAGAATAAAGCCTCAGAATCTCAGACTTGCATTCATGGTGTGATTACATAACAACAAAAAGCCACCAAACTAAAACCATCCACTTTTAGAACAATGCCGCTCCTCTACAGTGGTGTAATAAAACTGTTCTTACCCTCGAAATCGTCTCTGTCACACATTTCTTACGTTTACCCCTGTGTGAATATTTACAAGGTACGTGTACAATAAAAGTAAATTATTCGCAATGTCAAAACTTCGTGAGAGGGTATTAATTAATCTCGAAGATAAAAAACCTCGTGAGAAAGTATTAATTAATTTCTAAGGTAAAAAAAAAAACCTCGTGAGAAGTTAAAGATGTTTCACATGACTGTACATGTTACTGTAATCAGATTTCACATCTGTAACATTCTTGTATGTACACTGTACAATATAATTATCACTGAAATATATTGTCTTAAGGATCTTTTGAAATTCTCTCTCTCTCTCTCTCTCTCTCTCTCTCTCTCTCTCTCTCTCGTTATACAATTTTCAATATCACTGCACATCAACCAAGTATTTGCCCTCAAGCGATCTGAACTTCCGTTTTCTTTATATACTATATCACACACAACCCCAGCATATTAATGTCGGTGTACATTAATCGTAAACAGTGTTTTTACTGTAGGCGTGAGGAATGACACAGGCCTCTCTGTTGGTTATGAATCACGCATTCATAAAACGTATATTGGCATTAAAGCTAGTTTTTGTCACCTTTCCGACCCCTTAACAGACATTGATAATGTCCGCGTTTCTACTCCAAATTCCTCAGAATAAGCCATATATCCTGAGACTTCCAATACTCCAAATAAATCATGTCCAGAGATTCCAGTACATTGCTCTTCACACACACAATCCACTAACGAAAACAACATATCTTTATGTAGGGTAACTTCTATTTCATCACTAATATACGCTTCACAAAAATCTGATGTCTCTGGAACGTCACTTACATCTATAAACCCCGCTCCACTGTCTACAGATCCACACTTTATATGAGCGAAGACGCCCGGCGCTCAGATGGACATCAGAGGTAGCATTCAGCATGATTTTCACAGGTAAATGTCCAAGATTTCAAGCAATTCTGTCTCTTTAATGTGTAGTGATTCATTCAGGTAAATAAAGTGATTGGCCAAACGTGGGCGACCTGGCTATAGCGGACAAACGTACGTCAACGGATTTACGTAAACAAGAAAAAATATGAACGTGATTCCCGTGATCAATTATTTTCTTGTTTTAAAAGTCTATTTTTATGAATGACTGATTTCTACAGGTAAAACATGTAATTACGACATGCGATTCATTACCTTTACACACTGCTCTTGGTGTAGGTGACGTTTTTAGTAGGAAATAAGAAAATAAATTCAAGTATCCTAATATTTTTATGCCCCTTATAGATAAACGATTTTAAACGCAAGTACATCACTAGTTTAGTTCATATATTAAAAAATAAGGAACTTAGATATGGAAAAAATAACAAATTGTCACAATTTGTCAGACATATATACATGTACTTGGTAGATTCCATCCTATCCTGCGAGTGGATGACGGAGTTAAGCTGACAATCTGAAGGTCGTGGGTTCGAGTACCATAGGACTTTCATTTTTTTTTTTTTTTGTTGAATGGTTGTTTATACTAAAATTCTAATTATTTGTCACTAGAGGCAACTTTTGAATTTTTGTACACCTTTATCACACATCATCTTTATTCTTTATACATATTGGTGCTTATATACTTTTCTATCTGTGTATTACGCAATGTTATTTTTGAACTCTGTTCCAATTCAAGATAAGTCAATAGAATTAACACATTTTCTTTAAGAAATCAATTTTACTTTTTCAAAAAGTACATGAGGACATGAACTCCGACGCTTCACGCCACCATGCTTCACTAAGCGCGTCATGGAAGTACGCCATCGTGGGGTGTTGCTGTCCATGCCCTCATGTACTTTCAAAAATGAAATTTATTTTTTATATTTACATTTTACTTTCATTTATGTCGAAGTATTCCCAGTCCTTAAAATGGTCGTACTCTATTTATCAAGATTCATACGCACATTAACAATGCATGCAAAATCAGAAAAGAAACACGGGTCCTCACTTGTGTACAATCCCGAGGCTACAAATAAATTGTACGCTCAGGCTCCGTAACGACCTAACAACCACAGTAACAGACAAACGCTATTCTTTTTTTAAATCATCGCAAATTAAGGATGAGTATTACATCCATAACAGCTGATTTCTATCTGAAACACGAATGAGCATATAAATATTAGCAATACGTGTATATTCCTATTCAATCTGATCCTCTGGCTGGGTAGACTGCTTGTCTGTGGTTCCTAGGTTCGAGTCTAGCAGGTGTTTTAATTCTTTTGTTAGATTACTTTATACTGAAACTAGAATTTTCACCTAAATAATGTAAATCATAATCTTTTCAATTTAAAAATATCATTTCATATATCCCCCACATTCAATCCGTGTAAAAATTCTCTGGTGTTTAACTCCTCCTTCCCCCGTGGAGGTCCGGCTTACAATAGGTCATCATTACACCTTGCTTGTCGGACTAAATTGGGGGGGGGGGGGGGGGGGGCTGTCCTTGTAATGAGACCACAAAAAACCGAGGTCCCGTTTCACAGCATGCGTGACACAATAAAGATTTCTCCCTGCATAAAGGCCATAATGCCGAGCATAGGCCTAAAGTTTGAAGTCCTTCACCGGCAGTGATGACATCTCCATATCAGTGAGAAATTCTGGAGAGGGACGTTAACTTAAATGATACACAATCAACCAATCAATCAATCATTCCTTCTAAGTTAAGAAAACATTCGCACATTGTTTTACTTCTTGATTTCCTTAACAGCATGCATGTAAAATGAGGGGAGGGGAGGTAGTTGATTAACTCCTGATTTCAAACTTCGGAGCTGTATTCATTTTAGCATGTTTCATTTCTCCTTCACATGTACCTTGAGCACTTTCATCTCCACAGTCCAGTCGACTTTTTCTTCCAGTTCGGTACCCCGATCCCGATCCTGTAAGACGCAGATACTTTGGCACCAGGTTTGGTCCTACACCTTTTGAATCCTCTCCTATGTTTGACGCCTGCTTTTCTTTTGATCTATCAGAGTTGTGATACTTTATAGGCGCATCATTCTGAAGTATGTTCCTTTGATTTTGAACTGTTTCAGGTGTTGTGGACTGGATCACAAGGGACGTGTTTTCATGCGATTGGGCTTCTTCTTGAATTTCTTGAAATCCTATTGCTCTGATTTTTTCTCTAGATCCTATTGGTATTGGTTTCTTATCTCTCTGAGACGCTCCAGAGATTAAACCGGAAGTTTGCACGTCCCTCCGTCTTCCGGGAACTGTAAAGGGGATTTTCTGTTCTCCATCATTCAATAGTAACGATTTTTGATGAATCAACTTAAACTTGAGTCTGTCCGACTTTACTTTGTTCCTCAATCTTGACATGCCTTGAAACAGAACGTGTTTTTCGGGTCACAGAAATCTGTCAGTAATCCAGTATAAGCGATCATGAACGAATACGTTCCCAGTGAACAACAATATTTTGACTAAAATTACAGAGAAAAACCGACAAGTAGCCAGTGATGATGTCACTGCTAGCTAATTCATTAACCCCTGTCACAACTTATGTCTACAGGACCAACCTCTGCGTCACGATAACTACGATATGTACTTAATACCTCCCTCTCACAAAATTGAAATCCTTTAAGTAATATCGCTCTCCAACAGTCAGAAGATAGCCCGTACTTCTGATAACTCGCCACAGTTGGACAGGAATTAAAAGGTAGAAAATAATTGTTATGCAGTTTGTACTCGGTTCTTCATGTACAACATATTCCCCCGGGGGTAACACCTGATTGGCGAGGTGGCCGGCGAGATCTATCTCTATTATGACAAGGTTTGATCGATGTGCGGATTTTCCGACCCTTATATCTTTGTGATTTCATTATACATTGATAAAACCCCAGGATAAAAGGATACTTTTATATTTAAGAAAATTTACGAAACAAACTTTGTGTCAATTTTCAACATTTACTGAAACTTCTCACGTGCACGACGTGACCTTGACATTCAGATGAATTACCTTAGCATTCCCTAAACGTTTTATCTCCTTCAAAAGGAGATTCATTCCAAGTTTCATGGAATTGTTAAAATCGATGTTAACACCTATCCGTAAACCCAAAGCCATATTCAAGAAGGTCGGGAAAATAAAACAATTTATCCGTTGTACCGGTCCCAAAAAACCAATCAATAAATAATGATAATGATCAATTAAAAAATCATCGTTCATCTATGAAAAAAACAAGAACTCAAAATAGACCAGGTTAAAAAAAAGGGTAAAAACTTGAATGAAATAAAAATGACTTCACATTTAAGAACGAGTTAAATGGTGTACACCGTGTATCTGGTGATGACACACACAAATAGAGACAGACAGACACACACACAACATATACATACATACATACATACATACACAGAGAGAGAGAGACAGACAGACAGAGAGAGACGATTAGAAAGGTTTGATGTTATTGATAATTTAGGAAAGAGAGAGAGAGAGAGAGAGAGAGAGAGAGAGAGAGAGAGATGAGACTGATTATACTCGGATTTATTAAAGTCAAATATTTATGAATCTTCTGAATGATTGATTGATTGATTATATATTGTTTAACGTCCCGCTCGAGAATCTTTCATTCATATAGAGACGTCACCATTGCCGGTGAAGGGCTGCAAAATTTAGGCCTATGCTCGGCGCTTATGGCCTTTGAGCAGGGAGGGATCTTTAACGTGGCACACATGCTGTGACACGGGGCCTTGGTTTTTGCGGTCTCATCCGAAGGACCGTCTCATTTAGTCGCCTCTTACGACAAGCAAGGGGTACTGAGGACCTATTCTATCATCCCGGATCCCCACGGGGTTCTTCTGAATGAATCATATTCAGTTATAAAAAGCTTGCACTTCATCAGTATCTTTCAATATCAAAAGTTACCTACTACATTTTATCGTGAGTCATCAGAAAGACATAGGACCCGTAATATGAAATGTTAACTGGTCCTCTGGACCAGTGAAACAAAACACTATGTTATGAACACTGGTTGAAATTTAGTAGATTTTTGGATAGGTAAAATAGTTCATAATTCATACAAGTGGAAAATGGCAAAATGCATCTATTATATAACACTGTGATAGTCTTCTAGCTGTCCTCAATCTCCAAGCCCTGGAGGATACCACATCTTAAGAAAAATATAACGACTATGAAAGTATAGAGCACTGTGTTATGTTCTAAACATTACGCACCAAATGAATTTGTAAACACAAATCCCCATGTGAACTAAAGACAAATGAATGTTGAAGTCCAACTAGTATCCTAACGTGGATCAAATAAATATCACCAGTCTCTTCTAGTATAACGTCATACATAGCTGTGGCACTGATACTTCAGATTTATGCATCGATACAGATCTACATGATCATTATACAAACAGTCATTGATTTCTGATTAAATCATTTAATCGCATTTGTGAAATTGGCCACTGTTTGTTTACTTCACACGTTTTCCTCTTGCAATGGTTGGTGATCAGATATTTTCAAAATAATGACCTGTTCACCAATATTTCTGTTCACCAATATTTCTGTTCACAAATATTTCTGTCTATGAATATTTCTGTTCACGAATATTTCTGTTCACAAATATTTCTGTTTATGAATATCTCTGTTTAGAATATCTCTGTTCATGGATAGTTCTGTTCATGGATATTTCTGTTCATGGATAGTTCTGTTCATGAATATCTTTTTCATGGATATTTCTGTTCATGAATATTTCTGATCCAGAATGATGTTCTATACATTGTGCGATTGCTACAATGTATGCACAAAGATTTCTTTTTTAAAAAATCGAGTCGAAACTGAAGAGATGTTATCCAAATTTTTGCTACTCAAATAAAAGATAATTCAAACTTATTAACTAGAGTGAAGATATAGATACGGTATCTATTTTTAGAATTGATGTCTACAATATACATGTATGATATGCAGTAAACATCTAAATTTACATATATGTACGTGTAGCTATGCAATGAGACTTTACCCGAGGTCTTCTTTAATCGGTCATTAATTATGTTAGTATTTGTAGGAGATCGGCAATTTCTTGCAATATATCATGTGACTGGAGCAGCTCTAGGGCACTCATGTACATGTTATCCGCTCGCTCTCGCTCTCTCTCTCTCTCTCTCTCTCTCTCTCTCTCTCTCAACACTGACAGGATATGCTGGGCAAGGAGAGATAACTAAGTAGAGGACGCGGTCCATTGACTCCTGAGTTCTTCCATTACTTGTACATTATAGAAATGTACAAAGTGAATATAAGATAATAATTAATTGAATTCACGTGTTTGATATGTAACTTAACACTGTATAATGATTTAATTAAGGAGTTTCTCCCCCAGCTAGAGCGCTATGATAAAACTTTTCTCTATATTATGTGTCCGCACGGGGTTGAAGGCCTACCTGTTTGTATATATGCATTAGTTTAAGTCATTAATTTGTAAGTTTGTTAGATGACTTTGCAAGTCTGTCTTATGACTTTGTAAGTTTGTCTGATGACTTTGTAAGTTTGTCTGATGACTTTGTAAGTTTGTCTGATGACTTTGTAAGTTTGTCTGATGACTTTGTAAGTTTGTTAGATGACTTTGTAAGTTTGTTAGATGACTTTGTAAGTTTGTTAGATGACTTTGTAAGTCTGTCTGATGACTTTGTAAGTTTGTCTGATGACTTTGTAAGTTTGTCTGATGACTTTATAAGTTTGTCTGATGACTTTGTAAGTTTGTCTGATGACTTTATAAGTTTGTTAGATGACTTTGTAAGTTTGTTAGATGACTTTATAAGTTTGTCTGATGACTTTGTAAGTTTGTCTGATGACTTTATAAGTTTGTCTGATGACTTTGTAAGTTTGTCTGATGACTTTATAAGTTTGTTAGATGACTTTGTAAGTTTGTTAGATGACTTTATAAGTTTGTCTGATGACTTTATAAGTTTGTCTGATGACTTTATAACTTGTCTGATGACTTTATAAGTTTGTCTGATGACTTTATAAGTTTGTCTGATGACTTACCTTTAGAAGGGCACTTGAGTCTCCTGGCTTGCTTTCGTCGCCATTTTTCTTTCCTCTTGTCTTTGTTTTTCCCATTTTTATCTACCACATTAATGACAATATTGATATGTGTAGAGTCAGCATTATTCGTATTTGTGATATTTTTCAGATTTAGATTTACTCTGTCCTGTATATTGTTTATTAAGTCTATTTGGTTTGGGGACTGGGTAGTAGGGTTTAACATACCCTCCCCTGCAGACGCGGACGTGGTAGAGGACACAGGGGGGTCCTGGATTCCATTTGTCGTTGTGGAAGGATTTTCCGTTGTTGAGGAGTTATTAATCACAGCCGACAGTGTCGTGTTCTCTAGCCTCACAGCGTCTGTAGAACTTTCTGTTGTGGATTTGGGAGTAGGCTCCGGGGATTTTGTTGTGAGTAGTACTAAAGGCGGACCCTTGTCCAGCCAGTTATCTGGAGAGTTTGTCGTCCCTGGGTTAGGGATTACGTTGTCTCCACTTGTTTGCTCCACTGATGGTACTGGGACTGTTGTAGTGATAATATTTCCCGCCAAATCGAAAATAGGTTTCCGAGGCAGTTTAGTTGTAAAATGATTTTTTGGTCCATCATTTTGCATATTTTGTTTTTCCTTCGTTTTGTTTTTCTTCTTTTTCTTTCGCTCAATCTTTTTCAGTTTGTTCTCAGTCCTGCTTAACTGCGGGTTTTTCCGGTTGCGCTTTTGTCCTGCAGTGTGATGTTGGTCGATAGTTGGTAACACTTCAACTTTGGTCCGTTTCTGGAAAAATGTTGAGGGCGTAGAAGGTCTGGAAGATGAGGTCAACTCGTCAGTGTCGATAAAGAGAGACGTCACGTCCAGCAAACTACTGTCCATTGTCCGTGCAGCCAATCTATAATCACTCTCGTTTGATAGCCGCACTCTTGTGAACACAATCTACACAACACCTTTATGACACATGCAGTTCTAATTTCACACAGGTTTAATTAATTCATCTTGTTGACACTTTTATAAATCTAAAATTCCTCCCACCACTGTGTCTGTCCTCCCAGTTTTTATAGGGTTGTATATATTTGGAAACGACTCCTAGGACGAGGCGATGTTTAGAAATAAGCTTACTGATTACAACATCTAAGATGTGATTGCGCCAATGATAACTCACTGCACATCGTGACGACATTACCGAATGTTGATGGATGACCAAGGTCATGCATCGCTGACCAGAGATATTCTCCATAAAAGGTTTTTTTAAAGGTGTTCCACTCCGAATCGCGACTGACAGCCCGTCGTTACGCATCACTTGGCACCATATTCAGACGGCATTCCGTGGAAATGACGTAAGAAGTCAACATTCAAAACATAAATATTTACACAAGACGTGTGACCTATTGTGGGAGAGATTTGAATTGACGACTTAATGATAATCCTTCATAAGTTTGGTGCGGACACTATTCCTCGGTAGAGCACAATCGGTGACTTTGATGGTACAGTGAATTCATTGTGGGCTTCCATTTTGTAACCATTCATCCGATGCTTCGGGTTTAAACAAATGAGTTTAATCATAGTGATATGAATGATAAAATGCGGTGAAAATAATTAACAACGTTTATTTGTAATCGCTATCTATCTGTCTGTGAAAGTCCCGCTAATGAGTATAGATTCTCTGACGTCCATTACACTTAAGCTACTGTGCAGAGCAATTGATGTCTTTATGATTGTTTTTTTTATTAATCCACTCCATTTTCTGTTTAGAATTCACCTATAATGGAAACATTACATACTTAGGAAATCCCCAACGAAGTTTAACAGAAAAAAAAAGGTTAACAAGAGAGAGAGAGAGAGAGAGAGAGAGAGAGAATTTATGGGATTCTAAGTACTCGTCGTTATGAATGACTTTCGTTGAAAATCGTCAGCCAATTGAGAGGCGGATCCAGTGAAGTAGTATGTGTCTTATGTTAAAACAAATGAGAGGCGGATCCAGTGAAGTAGTATGTGTCTTATGTTAAAACAAATGAGAGGCGGATCCAGTGAAGTAGTATGTGTCTTATGTTAAAACAAATGAGAGGCGGATCCAGTGATACAGTATGTGTCTTATGTTAAAACTAGTAAGAGGCGGACACAGTGATGTAATTACTTTTATATTTAATTAGAATTTGAATTTTGACTTGATTCCAGCCTTAGCTCCGATGGATTTATGGCACCAGGATCGTCTTAGAACTATTGATCAAAACACAAACTAAAGCTCGTTTATAGTTTTTCTTGTAAATTTTCCCCGAAGAAATAATTAATATACAGATACTTTTGCAGAGAGAGAGAGAGAGAGAGAGAGAGAGAGAGAATTTACTTAATATCTGAGAAACATTAAGAATTAACTGTATGATACAACAGATAGAGAGCATCTATCTTTCAATTCATCAAGGAGACATCTATATGAACAATTGAAGATGATGAAAACAAACAGATTTCATAATTCCCGTAAAGAATACAAAACTAACAGAAGGGTAAACACGGACCCCTGGACACACCAGAGGTGGGATCCGATGCCTAGGAGGAGTAATCATCCCTTGATGATCAGTTACGTGAGGCCGTTATCTTGACCAGGATGTCATAATTAATATACACAAAGTGGCATTTAATATTAAAGACGTTCACAGTTTTATTATTATCATTATTATTATCATTATTATTATTATTATTATTATTATTATTATTAATTGAAAATATATAAACATATATATTTAAAGCCTCAAAGACTCTATTGAATTTTTCGGACTTTCGGGTTATTATTTGTATTTGTGGATTGGGAGCATTATTAAGTTGATTATGAAGACAACTGGCACACTAACTTCTCCCTATCTGCGTTTAGTGTTTTATGTAATCCTTTAAACCCTTGAGGCGGACTTGACATAACATTTACAGTTGTCTCTGTAGATTGTGCATATTTCAGAGGTTTTTTTGGAATGGGGGTACGAATTCCTAAAACGCCAAAAACTAGTATTTCATCTCTTAAAAATAAAAACATGAACTTATTAAAGACACTTGGTCCTAATTTGTGGCCAATGTAACGGTGGACGACTGAACTTGACTGCTCAATATCCGCCCGGGTCCAGCTAAACTTGGAGGTCATGTGATCTTAAGGAAAACGTTTCTAAAGAGGTCTCATTTCCTTTATTTATAATTTATCTTGATGCCGTCTGTCGAATGTATCCCGATATCACGTGCGTTATTGATGGCTACATTTATAATCCAAATAAAATGACATTCAAGCAGTCATAACGATAGGAAACGAGGTCATGTCTTGTTTTATAATTTACAATCACAATTAAAAACATAATTAAAACCGCCTACAGAGTCATTTAATAAAGATATGAAGAAGTGACAAAAAAGATTGAAAAAATTAAAAAGGAATTTGAATAAAAATGAGAAAGAGAGAGACAGAGAGAAAGAGACAGAGAGAGAGAAACAGAGAGAGAGAGACAGAGAGAGAGACAAAGAGAGACAGACAGAGAGACACAGAGATAGACAGAGAGGGAGAGAGAGGAGAGACATAGAGAGAGACAGATAGAGAGAAGAGACAGAGAGAGAGAGAGAAGAGACAGAAGGAGAGAGGAGAGAGAGAGAGAGAGAGAGAGAGAGAGTGCAGCTTTACTTAACTAGCTGATGGATTTTATGATATTCACCTAGCGGACGGCCACACGTTTATGAAATTACAAAACGAATTGAAACAGATGTATATAACACCATGCTGGTTAAAACGAGTTTATAACGCCTGGAGCAGAGAGATCACGAGAAGTAGAAATGGAGCAGTGTTACAAGATGTACGATCGCTTAGGTTTCATGTAGTAGTAAATAATCTCCTGAAACAGAATAAAATCTGCATTGTATGTAGCCTCCAACATTAAGACCGAGGATATATGTTTAAAATCAGAAATTAATGAATACAATGATAACACGGGTGATTTTAATTTGAGGTTTTACGGTGTATGGTTTTGTTGCATCTTTTTGATCCGTACACAATTGAAGATAATGTTGTTTGTTTTTTGTTGGTTTTTTTTTTTCGGGGGGGGGGGGGGGGGGTTATGAGCTGTAAGCGGTGCGTGATATATATACACTGCTGGCCGTATTAAAATCTTGAGGTTCAAGTGTTCAGTGTTTGATGCAAATCTCACCTCCCATAAAATAACACACACACACACACACACACACACACGAACACGCGCAGAGAGAAAGAGAATAAAATAATTAATCTTAGTTAGCAAATTAGAATCAAACTTTCGCTTGTTGTGATGATTTTGGTAATGAAGATTGACAGGTTTTCATTCACTTGTACGAAGATGGGGTTTTATTCCTTGGGGAGAAAGCAGCCTTGTGTTACTAGTGAGCAGGCTATGAATTCCCTCTATCTGAAAACATCGTTATCTCCATGTCTTACGAATTTGATTCCTTTCTCCTCAAAATTTCAATTTCCGTCAATTTCAGGTGTACCACGTGCAATAAATTAATTTTGTATCAATTAATCAGAATAAAAAAAAAACAGGAAGAAAACTAACGTACATCAATTGCTGTACATGTATTTTCAGAAATAATATTCAATATTTTGAAATAAAAAAAAAAATATGGCAAAACTGCTACGACTCGAACCCACGATCCGAAGCTCAATTGTGGACACGTGAATCTACTAACCAACACAGCAAAGCAATTAGATTCAAAATGAGTTCACAAATATTTCTAAAATGTATATTTTCTTTCATGTTTCAAAAAGAAAGTATACGTAAGCCATTATGACGACTCGTTCGTCTTAATGTGCTACGGAATGTGTAGTATAAAGTAGCTGTGGCATCATAAGTACAGGCGTGCATCTTAAATGAATATTATAACCGATAAGACAATGAAAATTATAACCGATAAGACAATGAAAATTATAACCGATAAGACAATGAAAATTATAACCGATACATGTAAGAGAATGAAAATTATAACCGATAAGACAATGAAAATTATAACCGATAAGACAATGAAAATTATAACCGATAAGACACTGAAAAAAGTACAGAAATCAGCTCTGCTCGCCGGGATTCCCACTTAAAAATGAAAATCACCATACCTGGTGATGTAGATAAAGGACGGAGGACGTTTGCAGATCCAGTAGTGCGGTGATTTATGCCTGTAGCTGTAATATAATTATGATATCGAGCAGTTTTCTTCCCTTTTAATCAAGTTAAGTGAACATGTCCTTTGGTTGAACCTACTCGTACAGTAGTATTAGTTTTGAATAATATCAGATTGTTTTTGTATTATTTATTTATTTTTTACAGACATTCTAAGTAAATTTGATTCAAATAGAAGAGAAGATCAATGTTTCGCCGTGTGTTATCCATAACCCATTACCAACATGGATGTGTCAACCAATTATTCAAATTTTACCGTAAGATGGCGGACAAGGGACATAACTCCTAATGATGATTCTTGTAGTCAGAGGAATGATCAAATTTTCAGATTACTTTCTTTTTAAAACTGTATTTTTTAAATTAAATAAAGTGAATTTGAAAGTTTTCTATTTCCAAAAAAAAAAAAGAAAAGAAAGAATGTTGTACATACCCTCCACTTTCAAATAACATTGGATTCCGTAGGTGTGTTGTTCCTCTTCACATTTAAGGGCATGCGCGACGATTCTCAATAATGTATAATTTTTCGTGAAATTTCACGTACAATTCACTTGCATTCTATCTCGTTTCTACAGAAAAAAGGGGTATGTTACCATGTCTGTTTTAGAGTCAGCATATTTTGACAGTTCCTGGTTGTTGGCAGTAAAATTGTAAATTCAGCTCTACTGTATCAATGGGCATTGCCATAGTAAAGAAAGCGAGAAACATCTTCGGAACAATTGGGTATCAAACCCGGTACACTTATATTGCAAGTTAGATGATCTAACCACTGAGCTACCCAAGCCTATGTAAACCATTGGGTAATATTATTACATTACAAAATCTAAACCTATTATACAAGAACTCGTCATATCAAGGAGATGAAAAAATAATTTAAAAGAAAATGTCGGAAACGTCGCATGCATATTATGAGAGCGCACCTTTTTTTTTTTAACACATACTACGCCACAATGGTTTACTCCAACAAACACTGCATGTACTGTCTGAATACACTGTTTGAGGGTACCAGACACTGAAATTTAAATTTGTTATTTCGTAAATCATAAAATAATTAAATGACACAGTACCCAGTACATGTTTTTGAAAAGCTTTGTTTATTTTCCTTCTGGAGGTGATACCACCCCCTCACTAAATGAGTGCACGTGTAAATATACCCCCACCACCCCCTCACTGAATAAGTGCACGTGTAAATATACCCCCACCACCCCCTCACTGAATAAGTGCACGTGTAAATATACCCCCACCACCCCTCACTGAATGAGTGCACGTGTAAATATACCCCCACCACCCCCTCACTGAATGAGTGCACGTGTAAATATACCCCCACCACCCCCTCACTGAATGAGTGCACGTGTAAATATACCCCCACCACCCCCTCACTAAATGAGTGCACGTGTAAATGTACCCCCACACTAAATGAGTGCACGTGTAGATGTATCCCAACACTAAATGAGTGCACGTGTACATGTACACGAGTGGTAGGTCGATGCCATGGCAAATTCTTTGTCATGTGATCGCCTGGTGTAAAGAATAATGGACCTGATACTTAAATTTATATATACTGCGAAAAGAATCAGAATAAAGCATGCTATAAATGAACTTATCGCCAGGCCTGAAGAACTAGGAGGCAACGTGATAGGATTTCATTTGGAAACCTTTTCAAGTCAACTTTTTGCGTATTTTATCGTTCTAATAACGATCTAGTTTGCCAATACAACATGTCATTGGGTTAAATGCTGTCTGGCGTGTTTCATATCAATTGTTGGGTATTCTATACACACTGAATGTGACTAAGGATTACTCTGTTTTCCTGATCAGCATATAGGACTCACGGTGGGTGCGACCGGTCAGCAGGGGATGCTTACTTCCCCCAGATACCTGATTCCACCTCTGGTATATCCAGGGATCCGTGTTTTCCTAACTCTTAACTATGTATTCCTTATAGGAGTTATGAGATTGATCGCTGTTCGTGCTCTTCACCTTTCCATCAAGGTATATAGGTATGAAACTTGTAATCAAAGTAAACATTTTATAGACTATGAATTTGTAATGAAGAGAAACATGAGTGGACTTGTTCATTGAGAGGCTTTACATTTAAATATAAAAACGAGCAGCTTTTTTAATTCGTGAGTTGTGCTTCTTACTGAATTACACAATAATAAATCCTCGCAGAAATAAAGCGTCATTAAAGTCTTATATTGTATATCTACTGAACAGACACATTCCTTATGCTTTGGTGTTTTTATTACTAGTTACCATAATTAAAGTCCCTTTGTGCAGAGTCACTGGTAGTCTTACGTATAGGTTTGTTTTTAGAAAGACATGACCCATGTTTCGTATAGAAAGTGATAGATGTACAGTAATCTATCACTAAGGTCATTTGGCTAGGTCAAGGTCACCACTGAAAGGAAATAATCGTCCATGGATGTAAAGAAGAGAAACATTTAATGCTCATAGTTTTTTACCCCCCCCCCCCTATTTTATTCAGGTATAATAAAATAACAAAGTAGATTTATAGGGGTTTTCTTGACTGCATAAGACAAGGCACATCTCTATATCAAGATGCAAGTCAGTTGTTAACCTCGTGTGTAATATGTAAAACAAAGAAACTCACTAAAGCAGATGCCTAGTAAATATTTGACATTTTCTTAACCTTGAAGAATATGACCATTGCATAAAATTAACTTCAGTTCTGAAAAAAATATTTTGTTGTAAAACATGTGCTATTATGATAATTTTGTATGAAGCATTAACCGTTATCATTAATAAATTTAAAAAAAAAAAATGAAGATTTTCATCAAAAGAACAAAAAAAGCAGGTTTAATATAGCATTACATCGATTAATTTCTATTGAATATATTACATTATATAGAAATCAGGGAAGACACAATGTAAGATTAGGTTCTCTGACGCAAATATTGATAACAAAAGTTTATACCTTTCGTTTTGTCTGTGATTGAAATGATAAATCACAAGTTTACAACAAAACTTTCCAACACCAAGATGATAGCTGATGTTGTTTTCAAAATCTGTAAAACTTTTTTACGTTTTCTCTTTGTTGCCCAAATAAAATCAATTCTATTTTATCTAGGTGAAATGACAATCTATTATCAACCAGCCATCATTGATATGGGTTTTTTTTCAGGATACTATCCAAATTTTTTTTTTATTTTGCAATAATACATGAACTTTATATCCGCATAAAATAAATCACTATTATCAACGCATGAAATCAACTTACAGTCTCCATCAATACTAATATTGTATATTTTACATGAAAAAAGTGAAGAATTTTTTCGGGAGGGGGAGGTGGGGTAGTTTTCTTCCTCTCCCCCCCCCCCCCTTTTTCTTTGTTTTTATTTTTAATTTTTTTTTAATTGATTAATTTATTTACAATTGTTTGGAATTTTTAATCCTTCTTTTATGAAGTAAAAAAAAACTATATGACCCATTAACCATCTGAATCTCAAAATTTGATATCAATGTTCGATTCATTCGCATGTCATTTCTTATATACAAAGTCTCATATCAACAAACCTGGAACTGGAATAAAAACACGCAAAACCTCCAGATGTGTATTTCTTATGTATTTAGACATCACTTTCTGTTGCTTTCATTCAATGGGTAGATATTCTAACCCACCACTGCATTTATAAACATCTGCATTTTATGAATGTCACTGGAGTACCCCCCCCCCCCCCCACCACCACCACCACCAAATAATTGGTTTTACATAATCCACTTAAAGCTTAAAGAGACACTACAGCTCATTTTGCTCCAATATCGTAAAATGACAATTTTCCCAGAGCTTTCTCTAATTTTGTTGCATAGTTGAATATATAAACTTTGCAAAAATAACACATTCTAAAGTTGAAAATTCTCGTTTAAATGCAAAAATTGATAGTTTTTGAAGGCCCTTTTTAACAACATTGAGACTTCCTCTTTAGGTCTTCGGACGCATGTGCACGGAGGGTAAACAATTCAGTGAGAAGAAGCGTACAATGGCTAAACCCAGAATTATGACAGATTATGCGCGAAAAGGGTTAAAATAGAACGAGATACAACTCATACGTACGCTAGAATTTGCGTGGGAATATCAGTATGACCCTCTAGCTACGAGACACACACGCAGTGCCTTAAAAGTGTAGTGCTTTAAAATTAACATTATTTGGTTATAGGGACATGAAAGGATTTCTGTTATAATAATGATTTATTATTACTTAATCATAAGAAGCAGGAAATAAATCCATACCCGAGAAGAGAATGTGGACTCCTTTTAAGGGGTATTTAAATAAGTTTATACACAACACGCGTGTGTTGTCATACTGAATAACGTGATGTAAAATGTCCCGAATCAGAAAGAAGAAACCATTGAATTCCGGATGATCTTTAAAGCGCAGTTGAGAGCAAATTAATGCATTCCTAATATTCAAAATTGTCAGTATTATGATTTTTATTATTTTATCGATACATGTTTCAAAAATCACTTGATTAAAATGTGGAAATGAGCTGCAATGCCTCTTCAAATATTATCGTATTTTTCGATGTTATTTCATATAATCACTTTTGAATGCCACACGTAAAAGTGTTTTTCAATAAATTATATATATATATATATATATATATATATATATATATATATATATATATATATAATGTTTTGCATCAAAATTACATAAATCTTATTTATAACAAAGATGCCACCTGCTTTTCTAAATTTTGTCCTAAAAATAACAGAATGTAAGATTTTTTTTAAATTTTTTTTTTACTTCCACTGTTCTTGATTTCTTAATTTACAAAACAGTTCATAGTTTTGTTTTTTGCTTTGTTTTTGTTGTTTTTCGTTGTATTTTTTTATCTCTGGAATATTGAGTTCTCTGTGATAGGATGTATAGACCTTTCTCATTTATAGATATCAGTCTACCTAGACGTTCCCAGGTCTGGATTTCTCGAAAGAAACTCAAGTTAAAATTTAGAATTAAGATTGAGAATTTTCTCAAAGTTTGCTTCTTAAAATAAAACTCAACATTTTTCGAGAAATGCAAGCCAAGTCTTCTTCCCACTGCATTACTGTCATCGATCGTCAGTCATTGTAACATTCGTATGAAATATTGTCATCCATCGTCAGTCATTGTAACATTCGTATGAAATATTGTCATCCATCGTCAGTCATTGTAACATTCGTATGAAATATTGTCATCGATCGTCAGTCATTTTAACATTCGTATGAAATATTGTCATCGATCGTCAGTCATTGTAACATTCGTATGAAATATTGTCATCCATCGTCAGTCATTGTAACATTCGTATGAAATATTGTCATCGATCGTCAGTCATTTTAACATTCGTATGAAATATTGTCATCGATCGTCAGTCATTTTAACATTCGTATGAAATATTGTCATCAATTGTCAGTCATTTTAACATTCGTATGAAATATTGTCAGTCATTTTTGCAGTTACAATTGTGTCTAAATATTTTTATCGCAATCTATTATTTGATTTTAAATATTTACTTTACGTCTCTTTAAAAATGTTCACTTATTCTGAGAAATCATCATTTGTAGGTGGTGTGTTCAGGGGTCACGGCGGGTGTGACCGCTCGACTCCTCTTGAGCGCCTGGTGTCACCTCTGATGTGTCTAAGACTTCTGTGTTGCTATCTGTCTGTTCTTTATTACATTTATAAGCACTGTTCGTTATTTTCACTTTTTCATTAATTGCAGAGCAATCCTTCAACATTAAAAACTACCAGTGGAATGATATTTATAAAAGAAAATGCTTCATCCCAGCTTCCCGTTCAAGATATCGACATTTCTTGTTTTCATTTTGTTTACAAACACTACCACCTCCAGTATACAAACATATCATGCAAATATTTGTTTATCAATTAAACTGACATGTTAAACGAAGGCGTGATAAGAAATGAAGTAAGTATTAAAGTTGTTTTGGATCCCGTGGTACACAAACTGATAAGTCACGATGTTGATTAATAAAGCTGTACGGATCCACATCTGGAAACCCTATCCCGCAATTAATGAGAATCTTCAATGATTATTTATTGCGTGTTGGTAGTACTCATAAACAACCCCTCGATCACAACGGAGATTATCGCGAAAATGTTCTGTCAGTATTTGAATAAGCCAATAGTGACATATTCTTATCACAATCTGGAGATTCATATCGCTAGCTAGACAGACAGACGGACGGACGGACCGGCAGACAGACAGACAGATAGATAGTACGCCGACATCAAAGACAAATACAACACTTTAATTCAGAATAGAAAGTTTAAGAGAAACAATCGTAAAAAATAAAATTCATAGAAAAAGTGTTCTCAAAATAAATAAATAATTTCAAAAATTCGTAAATGTGGAATAAACGAATTTCCAGCCTTTTACACTATCCATAAACAAGTCCTTCTGATAGCGAGTTAATCCAGTGAAGGGTCTCCTTGAATTGCCTCCTCCGCATGGCCCCTTTACCGTGAGTACATCGATAGAATATCTTCCTCAGTCCCAGACGAAAGCGAGACCCGGTGATGAGGTAGACAAAGAAGGTCGCGCACTTGTTTGTATACAGCATGTAGAATGTTACGGAAAATAGCATGTGCGAATGTCCAGCATTGGCATTAGAGATAGCTAGCTGTATACTAAATGGGAACGTCAGGAGAAGGATTAGAACGGACTCTCCAATCAACATAGGAGTGATTGTCTGCCATTGTTTAGAATCGCCGGATCCGTTGCTATGTTCACTGCAAAAGCAAGAGTTCCGGTGTTTTAACGATGAACGTAAGTCGCTTGAGGTAAATAAAAGGCTTTCTCTTCTGGTAGAACATTGGTGACGACGAATTTCTAAATGTGACGAAACATAGAGCTGGCGTATTAGGACTCCATTGGATGAAGCTATGACGAAGAAACACAGGACAAGAAAACTCACGTGGAGCCAGGGCCACACAGACTCCCAAAATATTTTGTATGACTCCGATTCGGGATATACGTCGCATAATTTATCTCGCATATACTCCATTTTCACAATTTTTGACGAAAATACGAAATGAATATTTTTGATAAGCACTACAAGAAAAAGGAAGAAAATGACGAGCCTTGGTTTTCTGCTGGAATACTTCGACCTGGTTTCTAGCGGAAGTGAGACTGCAATGGCGCGATTTACGGACATGGTAGTGGACAAGAGAATGCTGAAATCGCAGTTTCCCCATCCATATAGCTGTAGAAACTTACATATATCTGCCACTTTGTCTCTGTCATAGACGTTATCAAACGACACGTAAAGCCAGTGTGACGTCATTGAAATGCAAAGGCTGGACGCGTCATTTAGTGCCAGCGCCGTCATGTAGACTGATATATTCTGTCTTTGGAAAAATCTCGTACGCATGACACAGACGACAAGAACATTGCAGATTAATCCGCTGACGATTAAAAACGGAGGATACACCGTATTTAGTATCATGAATGGCGTCCCAAAGAGATCCTCTTCTGAATGATTTCTGTTCAGAGTTACGTTGAAAGGAAACATGGTTACACTTCATCTGATGTTTCAACACTTCCTAGAAAACAAAGACAGCAAGTTAAACAGCGTGCTCAGTACTCACACAACAGACAGGTGCGCTGTCGTGAATATGCATCCCAACGGGGGAGAGAATTTAAGATGGGGTAAACAAATTGAAAAAATGCAAGGGGGAAATTTTTACCACATCGTGTATGGAACTAACGTGAAAACGACCTGATTGAATATAATTTGTTTATAAAGGTGTTTCTTTATAATCTCTATGTTATTAGATTCATTCGGGTCTGTTCTTTGATTCCTCCCTCGTGATCGTAATTACCGAGGAAATATACGCATTCAGTGTAAACATCTCTTAGATCTGTTCCAAAAGAACAGAGGAAATTTGAAAAGCTTGAAAGCACATCAATTAGAGGAAGGTCTATAAATTCTCATCCATAAAGTCTGAGGTTATAAATATACTAGATATCTGAGTAGTCTATCAACCTGACCGTTCAATAATTATACTAGGTATTGTCAATAAGGCGCACAGATCGTCATTTCGTTGTTTAGCTCAACTCGTTCTCACTTTGTGTTTAATTAAGAACGAGCTTGTTTCACTCTTTCTGACTTTCCGGAGCATAAACGTTTCAATCACCCACTGACTTCTAATTTGTCGAGAGAGTGGTAAAAGTCAGAGGCTTCGCATGCCTAAACATAACCTTACAGACACATGATACAAACCAATAAAAAAATAATGGATACGTGGATTGGTATGATATATTGTTTGAATTATTGAATTAACTTGGTTGTAATAAGTACAATTATAAAAATATAAAATTCCTAAAATTAAGAGGGTTTGTAAATTTTCTATTTTCAATAGTTGAGATACATTACCCCACCCCTACCTATATGTACGCTATGTACATCTAACTCTATACAAAATTTCTCTACGTTTTGAAAATAATTGAGAAATCATGGCAATAAAATTTCATATGGTAAATTATACTCATTTTACACATAAAAAAATATGCATTTATTTTTTGATTATTTTCATAAAAAGGATTTTTGTAGCAAGCCTTGTTAGTCTTCTTTTTCTTTACTTTTATCTCTTGATGTGACTCAAGTTGTTTGATTACTTGTCACATTCGGAGAAAGTCAACGTTGTTTTTAGAACTTTCCGCAAACCTCGCCTCTCATTGTTTAATCTGAATCCATATGATGCATAAGCATTTAAGTATTTCTTCTGGAAAAGTTTTTTGTTTTCTGGGGGTTTTTTTTAATTTTTATTATTTTGGTTTTTTTTTTTTACTGATTTCAATCTGTTCAGGATCAAACTGTACTTATTGACCCTATCGTAATGTACGCAAATCCAGTAATCAAATTGTCTACATCTGTTTGATTTTTAAAAATGATTTTTTGTGGAGAAAAAAAACTGCACATCTGGATTTAATACCTCATACACCAGTAATCATCTCGGGTTCCCAGCATTGAGGGTAACACACCATTCATTTCAGGTGCATTCGTAAATCAAGGGTAAAAAACTGATTAAGATTTATCTCGTTACTAAAGAGGGACCCAATTAAAGTCTTTGCTGTGTCTGTTTTTATAACAATGACATTTTAACTTAAAGTTTTCTTTCCTTCCTAATAAATATCAAGAGGAAATCAACAAAATATCACCACCCCCCTCCGGGGTTACGTAGTGCGGGTGTTTTCCTCCGTTATATATAGCGAGGTTCTTTTCGTTGAAAATATTCTAGCACATTTTTTTTTCAAACATAACATTGATAGATTACATTCTCTGAAGGCCTAGAAGCACACCTTACAATTCAATTGTCGGCATCATCTGGGTTATCACTACATTTAGTCAATTCTATTGTCACCCCCCACCCACCCTCAATTTCCAGTTACTACATCTACGGTTATTGAAGTAGTGATTTAATTGAATTTCATTAAATTATTGCTATCTCATTCAAATAATTGTATTTTCTTATTACGTAAGTACGTAAATCGTTTATTTTATATATATATATATATATATATATATATATATATATATATATATATACATACATACATACACATCTATGTGTATTTCACATATTACACAATCAAATACAGCTCCTCCATCCGGCCTAATTGACCTATAAGTAACTTTTATATTATATTTCATTTCCAATTGACCCACAAGTCACCTTTATATGTCAATTTATATGTACATATAAGTGTACATTAAATCATATGTACACATTAGTGTACAGTAAATCATATGTACATATTAGTGTACAGTAAATCATATGTACATATTAGTGTACAGTAAATCATATGTACACATTAGTGTACAGTAAATCATTTTATTTATTATACTATTTTTATATAGCGCCTTATCTAATTATATAATTACTCTAAAGCGCTTAACATATAAAACAAGGGCAATATAAAAACGAACATTATATAAATTGAAAGGTCACAAAAATAATAATCATCTAAAGTCGAAATGGGAGGTATTAGTAATTTTTAATTTTTTTTGTTTTTGTTTTTTTGTTTTTTGTATTATCATTTTTGTTAAAACAGAAAATAACTGGATACATTATAAATCAAAAGCAAGTTTAAAAAGATGTGTTTTTAGCTTTTGTTTAAAAACAGCAAGTGATTGTTCACAACGAAGGTTCAGCGGGAGGCAGTTCCACAGGGTGGCCGAGGACACATCGAACCTTCTATCACCATACACCCTGCTGTGAGTGCGTGGCTTTAGAAGGCACAATGAATCTCCAGACCGGAGTGTACGTTGTGGGGGGTATACCTGAACCAGTTCCTGGATGTATGCTGGGGCTTTTTGATGCAGTGCTTTGAAGGCGTACAAAAGGATTTTATAAGTTGTTCGATATGCCACAGGTAGCCAGTGAAGGGATATGAGAATCGGTGTAATATGCTCATATTTCCTTGAACGTGTCACTAGCCTGGCAGCGGTGTTTTGAACTTTCTGCAATTTCTGCATGGACGTGGCCTTCACGCCATAAAGAAGAGCATTTAATCATATGTACACATTAATGGACATTTTATCATATGTACATATTAGTTTACATTTAATCATATGTACATATTAGTGTACATTAAATCATATGTACATATTAGTTTACATTAAATCATATGTACACATTAGTGTACAGTAAATCATATGTACATATTAGTGTACAGTAAATCATATGTACATATTAGTATACATTAAACCTCAGTGTGAAGAAACGGTGACTATGCGTGATAATTTAGCGACTGTTGATATATATCAAAATACTTCAATTCATTTTATCGTTAATCGTTAAATCATCAAGTAAAAAATTAACAATATATATAGAGCATCGCGCTCAAAATCACAAGGCCTCTCATCTCTGGTTGCCGCGGGTTCGATTCTCGCTCGCGCCGATATATGTGAGAAAGTTTGCCATTTTACTTTCGGAAGGTCGGTGGTCTTTTCCCGGCTATATAGTATCTGGGTTCTCTCCGCAACCAATAAAAACTGGACGCCATCAGATAACTGAAAAATTGTTGAGTGTGGCGAAAAACAACAATCAATCAATCTCTATATATATATTCATATAGGTGGTGGACAGTGGTGTAGGTCGTGTTTGGTCACTTTTTAAAATGGGGTTTATATTTACATACTATACACCAAAAATGTGTGCTAGGAAATTCGAAGTCAGAATCTGATGGTTTTAAATTTTTTCACCTCAATTAATGCGGTCCTTAATGCGGCTCACTAGATTCTCAAATCAACACGAAATGATTTGATTGTGAAAGATATGAATTACAATAAATACGTATGTCAAAAGGTGGAAAATGTGCAACTTTAGATTAAAAACAAACAAAAAACCCACAGAAATTAAAACAAACAAAAAAAAACAAAACAAAACAAAATTAAAAAAAAAAAAAAAAAAAGAGAGAAAGACAAGAAAAAAAAAAGAAAAAACCCCAGAAAACATGATTTTCAAATATTTCTCAACGCAAATAAGGTGGCGGGTTGAACACGAAATTGCGGTTTACCATTAATGAACTATGATGATATACAACCAAATCGATCAACAATTCATACCATATTAAATCGCCATCTTGTGACGTGTTGTAGAGTATAGTGCAACCTCAATATCCGTGGAGGACGGCCCCGGGTTAAATCGTCACAAACTCCCTACAGAAGGTATTAGAAAAGGTTGGGGGGTTTTCACAGTACAGGTCAAGATTAAATAAAATTTAGTCGTGACGTAACAAAAACAAAAAAAAAAAAAAACGAAAAAGAAAAAAAAAAAAGAATGTTATTTCCAGATGACAGTGGTAGAGTTTTTTTTATTATTATTTTTATATTGATTTGTTTTGTTGGGGGTTTTTTTTGTTTTTTGTTGTTGTTTTTTTTTGTTTTGTTTATTTTGTTTTGATTTTTTTAAAAACTTTTTTTCACTAATAAAAGCATCGCAAGAAATATGTCTTTAATTTGAAAACGTCCGAGAAAAAGCGATCGAAGCCATTCGAACACAACAGCGTGTAATAGTAAAGTCGGTGTTGACCTCCGGGAAAACGCCAACAGAGAAGGAAAAAACACTGACGGAAGTAACAGAGAGATTAACTGGAATATACCCAGGTCGATGATTTATAAGTAATGATCAGATTTCCTATGGTGTTCTATCTTGGAGATGCTTTAAGAAACGAAAGAATGAAAATTCGAAATCCTGTATGAACTGATGACATTATAAAAGACCGATGTCTTACGGTGAGAGAAGTCGCGATTATTGGTTTGGTTTGCAAATCTTCAGTTTTCAATATCCTCATCGAGGACAGTAATAAATGGTATTTTAGTCTATTTGAGTCATTTGCAGTGTGTAGGTGAATAAAGGATGCCATGATCACGTGACAGAAAAACAGAATCATTCATTAGTACGAGTGTAAGATGGGGAAATTTCACCGGGGCTTGCTGAGTCCTAGACCGTGATTCTTGATCCCTCGGTGAAATTTCTCCATCTCACACGAGTAAATAATGAAGGATTATTTTCTCATCACACAATTCTGGGGCAAACAATCTTATTTAGATTATAATCGTCACTGGCATTTGTAAATCATACAGAATTCTTTAAATCAAATTCAACCTTTAAACTGATCACATAGTCGTAAATATTGTCTTAAGAAATGGTAAACATTGATAAATTTACAAAATTTTGACACAGACTAGAATGGTGCTGTTCCATATTGCAATATGAATGAACCTTTCGCTACCTACATCCTACAAATCATCACTATTTAACGATTACATTTAAACATAGTAGAATTGAGAAATAGACCAGCGTTCCATATTGTGTGACGTCACTCGGTCAGACTAAATCACTCGAACCTCAGTGTTGTCTCAATCATGAGTCCATTATTTTAACTCGTTTGCGTGGCTGCGTGGTACTGTGGGTGATGTTAACAGTGACATCTCCGTGGATTTCACCTCCAGAAACCAGAGATTCATGAGTGTGTGGTGTACTAAATGAACTGCGCTTTTGAGGGATTGTTTGTGTGTTACAACTTGGAATAACAACGTCGGCATTTTCTGAATTTGGTTGCAGTGATTGCTCTGGTAATATCTCCGAGGTGGTGGACCACGTGGAGAAGTCTCGTCTCAAGTCAACATTGCACAATCTTTATGGTCGTTATAATGGTCTAGTTTGCCGATACAACCTTCCTGTAGGTCAAATGCTGTCTGACGTGTTTCATACCAATTGTTAGGCCGTCCTTGGTACACTGATTCTGACTGCAGGTAACTCCATTTACCTGATCACAACGGATATGACCGGTCGACAGCGGTAGGCACCAGATCCCACCTCTGGTATGTCCAGGCGTCCGTGTTTGTCCATCTCTCTGATTTGTATTTTCTATAGGAATTACGAGACTGAGTATTATTCGTTATCTTAACCTTTTATAGGTACACATTGCAAATCTCGATTGATTGCATATTGTTTAACGTCCCTCTGGAGAATCTTTCATTCATATGGAGACGTCACTATTGCCGATGAAGGGCTGCACCATTTAAGCCTATGCTCTGCGCTTACGGCCTTTGAGCAGGGAGGGGTTTTATTCGTGCCACACCTGCTGTGAGACAGGGCCTTGGTTTTTGCGGTCTCATCCAAAGGACCGCCTCATGTAGTCACCTCTTATGACAAACAAGTGGTACTGAGGACTTATTTAATCCGGATCCCCACAGGGCTACAAAAGTCGAAGATATGACATCGATATGTTCTCAATAAGAATAAGAATTACTTTTTAAACCCATATATCGATATGTCTTGTGTACGATTGATAAGCACTACTTTTATGAAAATATAACACATAAAGGGTACCAATTTTTTGCACCAGATGCGCATTTCGACAACTAATATCTCTTTAGTGATGCTCAAGTCAAAAATGCTGGAAATCCGAAATAAGATCAAAATTGGAAGAGCTGAAAGAAACAAACAATATCAAATAGTGGAGCAATTTCCAGCAAAGGATCAGAGCTATGCAAGAGGGAGATAATCCTTAATTTTGAAATGAATCTTTTTTTAAAAATTGATCACAGCAAGTTTTTATTCGTATTATCATGCTACATTGTAATACCGAAGTACTTAGCAACTGGGCTGGTGAGTACCCTCGGGGACTAACAGTCCACCAGCAGAGGTACCGACCCAGTGGTTGTAAGATAAAACATAAACGGTACCAATTGTGATGCGCCAAATACGCATTTCGACAAATAATTTCTCGTCAATGTTTAATCTGTTGATTAATCGGAGTATATTGGAGAATAATGGACATGGCATTTCTTTGATCTCTGGAATGATTAACCATGGTAGAATTGAAAGTATATTTTGAATGTCCATAAAGTTAATTTGCTTGGTACTTGCTACAATCTTGTGCATTCTGTTAGGAAAAAAAACCAAGCTAAATACACTTTATTAGACTTCTATTTACGAGAGCTCCAATACGCCGGTTTCGAGATAAGAGCTCTTCTGTGTTGGAGGTGCATTTAATGGAACTTTGAATGCCTAAGTGGGACATAGTGGACTTGCAGTCAGTGAGGAAGATGATAAACTGTATTAAAGCGGCTTCTCTTTAAATATGTAAAGTGTGGAAAATACAAATATCAAAATAAATATTTTACTATAGTGGAAATTTTTAGTATTTGCAAGTAATATCTTGGATATGATACGTACGAATAACGAAATAACGTGATATAATAAGAATTTCATGTATTTTATTACTCCCTGAATACCTGGTCTGTGTATCAGATAAATTCTGATGATGAAACTGCGTATGAGAAACTTACTGAGCACATTCACTTATGCAGTGATGAATATTTGTCCTACTCCCGCAAGTAAACCAAGTGTTTCGCGCCTTACTATGTACAAGAGTTCTCCAAAGGGACACACTCCCACGTATTTCGAAACCGGCGTATAAAGTGGTGTTTATGATCTTGTGTAATATATCTATCTAAGATTTAAGTTGTTTGTTATAAGTCCCTTCGAGAATTTTTCGCTCACGTTGAGACGTAATCAGCTGTAAACAAGTGCTTAGGCCGTGGCGGTGAAAGTTCTTTAACATATCAACGCCTGTCGCGACGCGATACCTCCGTTTTTAAGATTATATCCGAAACTAATTCTCACTTCTAAATGCAGAGCGTTTGACGCGGCCTTGATATGAGCGGGACTCGAACTCACAGTTACAATGCTAATGCTCTACCACATTAGTTACCACTTGAACCTCTAAGAATTTAGAAATAACAACCTTCATATTGTGCTTTATTGTAAGATGATGGAACTTTCAGCAATAAGGAAATGTATATCTTTCTGTTAATCATACAATTATTAAACAAAATAATCGAACTATTTTTTTATCCAAAAACTGCCATTAATGTAAATTATAGGTAGACGCTGTTGTGTATTATGTTGAATGTTTACTCGAAAATTAAAGTATTATCTCAACATCACAACGGAATGAATCACATAACCCTCCTCCAATCAATCAATCAATCTCAATCGATCGATCGATATATCGGTGCATCAGTGCAGTTGTATTCTAAACTGGATTAAAAATGTATAGAATTACGGGTACTTTTGTAACGATGAAAAACAAAAAGCAAAACATTTGACAATGCAATATATCAAAGTTAGGACTTCCAGCACAATCGAATCAATTTGAAATTCTTTAAGAACAGATAGGGATAATAGGGATATTTCGATTACTACAGAAACGGAAATCCTCGTGTAACGTGAGGATTGTGATGACAAGGTCACAGAGGTCAACGAGAACTGAGTAGGACTGTGTGGTCCCAGTGACATCTAATCAGTTAATTATACGTTTGGACCTGATTGCATAGAATATAAACGTCACAAGAATGGGAGATACATCATGCTTCAAGGCGTTATTGAACCCCAATCGTCAGTGTTTGCTGCTCTCGCTTAAAGGATAGGCATTATGCACAGTTCATCGGTGCGCTTAAACACACCAAAAACAGACATTACGCACCGTTCATCGCTACGCTTAAACACACCAAAAACAGACATTACGCACCGTTCATCGCTACGCTTAAACACACCAAAAACAGACATTACGCACCGTTCATCGCTACGCTTAAACACACCAAAAACAGACATTACGCACCGTTCATCGCTACGCTTAAACACACCACAGATAGACATTACGCATAGTTCATCGCTACGCTTAAACACACCACAGATAGACATTACGCATAGTTCATCGCTACGCTTAAACACACCACAGATAGACATTACGCATAGTCCATCGCTACGCTTAAACACACCACAGATAGACATTACGCACCGTTCATCGCTGCGCTTAAACACACCACAGATAGACATTACGCATAGTTCATCGCTACGCTTAAACACACCACAGATAGACATTACGCACCGTTCATCGCTGCGCTTAAACACACCACAGATAGACATTACGCATAGTTCATCGCTACGCTTAAACACACCACAGATAGACATTACGCATAGTCCATCGCTACGCTTAAACACACCACAGATAGACATTACGCATAGTCCATCGCTACGCTTAAACACACCACAGATAGACATTACGCATAGTTCATCGCTACGCTTAAACACACCAAAAACAGACATTACGCACCGTTCATCGCTACGCTTAAACACACCACAGATAGACATTACGCATAGTTCATCGCTACGCTTAAACACACCACAGATAGACATTACGCATAGTTCATCGCTACGCTTAAACACACCACAGATAGACATTACGCATAGTCCATCGCTGCGCTTAAACACACCACAGATAGACATTACGCATAGTCCATCGCTACGCTTAAACACACCACAGATAGACATTACGCATAGTTCATCGCTACGCTTAAACACACCACAGATAGACATTACGCATAGTTCATCGCTACGCTTAAACACACCACAGATAGACATTACGCACCGTTCATCATATGTAGGACGAATGATAAGCGATTACAAATTCAGTCGGCTTACGGCAAGCACTGCCATGTTAAGAATGTTGAGAATATACAAGAAAGGTGGGATACATTGTTAGTGGTACTCCCCTTGAACGTTTTGTATTTTATCTGCTCCAGTATATTACAAGCGGCCACTCTGGACTGAGATGTTTAGGATTCTTGGTTTTGCTTTATGCATGGGACACGATATTTTTTTCAGAAACACCAACAGAACTTCATTATCAATGAAATGTATTTCATAACATGACAGGTCAACAGTGACGAGTCAGACATTGTTATATTCGGTAACCGTGCCTATACTACCAACAATGTTTAAAAATAACAATGATATTCTGTAAATTGTTAATAGTTTCAAATATTTGGGTGTTACATTTAATAAAAGTGGTTCATATCAAGAATTATTGACAACGTTTATAACGCTACACGTGGGGTGTCACTGAAAAACGCAGAAATCAGAACTTACCTATTGACAGTAAACTCTATATGCTTGATACAGTTGTGAAACCCATTATTTTTCTATGGATCCAAAACATGGGGTTTTAATCAATCACCTTTATTCGAGAGACTCCATGTAAACTTTTGCAAACATATAGTTTAATCTTACGTGTTTCACACCTCATCACGTGATACATGGCGAACTAGGGTGGTATCCTACGGCAATTAATGCAAAAATAAGCATGGTTTCTTTTGGGGCTAAATTGGGACAAAAATTTCTTTTTATCACAGAGTGAAAAATTACAACATTCCTTGGTTTAATTGCATAAAACAAATTTTGAATGATTGTAGATTGCATTATGGCAGAATGAACAGCCGCGTGATGTGACTTGGCTTAAAAAATAAAGTTTTTCACATTTTGTATGATCAATTCAAATGCCATATGTATAATTCCCCAAACGGACGTTATCGCGGGATGCTTAAACATACAGTGTGTATTGAAAGATACTAACTAAGATTACCTGAAAAACATTTGGAATACTTTTGTGAATATAGAACTGGTTGTTATTGTTGTTTTCCACCACACTCAACAATTTTTCAGTTATCTGGTGGCGTCCAGTTTTTGTAGGTGGAGGAGAGAACCCAGATACAATGTACCCAGGAAGAGACCACCGACCTTCCAAAAGTAAACTGGCAAACTTTCTCACATATATCGGCGCGAGCGAGATTCGAACCCGCGTCGACTAGAGGTAGTAAAACTGGTATAATGCAAGGATACCTACAGAAGAAGAAAGATGGAGGGACATACCTACAGTAAGTAGCTATGTAATAAATTGAGACGATGAATTCTATTTTTATTTAATTGTACTGATATATCTGTAACACAACCTAGGCAAATTAATGTTTCAAAGTATCATTACACAAATCTCATGGCTAATATTCATTACCTTAATCCACTATTTAATGTACCTAAAGAAACACATTATTCAGATTATGTATTAGAATTATCACGGAGAGTGTTCATTCTCCAAGTCAAACATACTTGTCTTCTTTTAAGCAACTCTTTCTAATATTTCTATTAATATTCTTTTTTAGTGTTTTACTTCTTTGTATTGCAAGAAAATAAAACATTGATTGATTGCAAAACACAATCTCCAGGTCAGTTGTGAGAGTCGTCTTAGACATGATGTACTTAGAAATAAAAGCCACTGACATTTAACATTGTCAAGAGCTCAATTTGTTAACATGATCTGCTAACTTAAGTGAAATGAAAACAAATTCTGGTTAAAGCTTTAAAAATTATAGACTTGATTAACGAACACTGATGCATGCAGATCAAAGTCAATTTAACGTTTTCCGTTGACTGCTTTTTCCACCTGGAAATACGCAGTTTCCTGAAAATTACTTGTTGAATTTTATTTTCACTGAAATTACGTTTTGACCGAAATCCAGTTAAACCTAGCGCGTTAAAGGTTCAAAGGTTAGAGTCCGATGTATATAAGGAACGTTAACTGAGGCTCTAACTTGCTGGAATAATTTAACTATCGTGTCTGTTGATAACGGAGGGTCTAACTTGCTGGAGTAATTTAACTATCGTGTCTGTTGATAACGGAGGGTCTAACTTGCTGGAGTAATTTAACTATCGTCTCTATTGTTAACTGAGGCTCTAACTTGCTGGAGTAATTTAACTATCGTGTCTGTTGATAACGGAGGGTCTAACTTGCTGGAGTAATTTAACTATCGTGTCTGTTGATAACGGAGGGTCTAACTTGCTGGAGTAATTTAACTATCGTCTCTATTGTTAACTGAGGCTCTAACTTGCTGGAGTAATTTAACTATCGTGTCTGTTGATAACGGAGGCTCTAACTTGCTGGAGTAATTTAACTATCGTGTCTGTTGATAACGGAGGCTCTAACTTGCTGGAGTAATTTAACTATCGTGTCTGTTGATAACGGAGGGTCTAACTTGCTGGAGTAATTTAACTATCGTGTCTGTTAATAACGGAGGCTCTAACTTGCTGGAGTAATTTAACTACTGTGTCTGTTTTTTTGTGGAATATGGAATAATGCGACATCACTGGACGCAACACGCAGTGTCACAATTAACATCAAATATCAGAAAGTCGTTTTAACAAAATTATCTAAGGAAAATTTGGAAAGCATTGTAATAAAGATTAACATGAAAGCAGGTAGAGTGTAATATCTGTTTTAAATGAATTGCATTACAAACGTCAATTCCGCTAAAATATGCAATCTGAGCGGCATCTGACCAAACGGAATCCCAGTGGGGATAAGTGTCTAAGAGACAAAAGCCGGTGAAGGCCTGTTCATTGGTTAATCATCGATACCACGACGGGGTTTAGTCTTGTTTCCTACTTGAACTGTAGAGCCCTGTCATCATACGCTGCACTCATTTCTGTTGAGGTAATTTCTCTTTCTTTTTTTTCCTCAAAGTTCGAAGATAATTTATGAGTCTTAGATAAGATTTTCATTCTACAGAAAAACTGTCAAGAGCAACAATTTCAAAACATTGTTTATAACGTGTACAAATTGTCAAGTTATTGAGGGATGTGTGTTTTGTGTTTATTTCTTTCATATCTTGAAATTATTCCAGAAATGTGTTTTGAAAGTTCTATTTCTACACATCTGTCTCGTAAACAGTCTCCTCTTAACTAGCAGAAGTGTTTACCCTCATTCAGCTGATAATTCTGTCATTTAAAATAAATTGACTCTAACTGAATACGGTTTGGATGTCAACAATTTAAATCAGTTTTAAAAGAAAGATATGTTCTTTTGCGTAAAAAGACTGGAAGTTGATTATTTCGAAAGTGAATCTTCTAAAGGTTTAATGGTCATCTCTCTCTCTCTCTCTCTCTCTCTCTCTCTCTCTCTCTCTCTCTCTTCTCTCTCTCTCTAACATACACACAAAGATATATATATGAAGAAAACTGCGTTAAAAAGTTCACTGGCATATTATGAACTTAACTGACACTTGATAAAATCTTCTAAGGGTTTAATGGTCATCTCTCTCTCTCTCTCTCTCTCTCTCTCTCTCTCTCTCTCTCTCTCTCTCTCTCTCTCTCTCTCACACACACACACACACACACACACACACACACACACACACACAGATATATATATGAAGAAAACTGCGTTAAAAAGTTCACTGGCATATTATGAACTTAACTAACACTTGATAAAATCTTCTAAGGGTTTAATGGTCATCTCTCTCTCTCTCTCTCTCTCTCTCTCTCTCTCTCTCTCTCTCACACACACACACACACACACACACACACACACACACAGATATATATATGAAGAAAACTGCGTTAAAAAGTTCACTGGCATATTATGAACTTAACTGACACTTGATAAAATCTTCTAAGGGTTTAATGGTCATCTCTCTCTCTCTCTCTCTCTCTCTCTCTCTCTCTCTCTCTCTCTCTCTCTCTCTCTCTCTCTCTCTCTCTCACACACACACACACACACACACACACACACACACACACACACACACACAGAGAGATATATATATGAAGAAAACTGCGTTAAAAAGTTCACTGGCATATTATGAACTTAACTGACACTTGATAAAATCTTCCGAGAAGCCTTCAGATCTTAGTGAACTATAAAACTCATAACTAAATTTTACTAAGTTGACAGCAAAGCAATCCGTGATCTAATTTGTAGCCAAAACGCACTGAAAATAAACTTAGAGCTACATGTATCTATCGCAGCTCCCCATGGCATGGACTGCGGGAAAATATTCATCTGAACGCCACACAACACAATTCATCGAATTCCAAAACTTGCAATAATTGGCTGATCAAAGTGTTGAAATACATTTAAAATGCAACGTTGTCGCCAGTTAAACCCGACAGTAAAACCGAAGAAAATGACTGACAGGTCAATGGGACGTGAAGTCAATTCGTTATTGGTCTTTGAGAGGTGGATCAAACAATTTTTAAACTATCGAAAATGAATAAGTTTGAAACAAAATATGCAAAATACTTAACACGTTACTGTTTTCGATTATGATATCTTTGTTTTATGCTACTACTTAAATAATATATATCTAAAACTTAATTTTTATCGCATTGCTTTGTATATGTTTTGTTTTACATTGAGAATGAATCTGTCTATTAGATAGAAAAAAGGTCACAAGGTTAATATTTACGACATATTAATGTCTACGCATAAAGAATCTGCACACAAAATATGAAATCCCTACAATAAATAAGTCAGATTGTTTTTGGTAAAAAGTAGTTTAAACTCCAAGGAAAAAAAAAACAAACTTTAATCTGCATTATGTCAGAAAGGTGTCATGTAAATTTGAACTTTCCTGACTTAGTGGTTCTTGAGAAGAAGATTTTTAATCCCTCCCCCCCCTATATTTTCGCATTTCGAACTTAATTCCCCTTCTATGGCCTCACCCTACCAGTAGGGTCCATAATCTTTTCTTTTTTTTAAAAAAAACACGTGTATCTCCACTATGTCAGTAAATTGGACCTTTTCTGGCCCAGTGGTTCAGAAGAAGATCATTAAATCACCACACCCTATTTTTGCATTTTTGTGATTATCTCCCTTTTGAAGGGGGCAATGGCCCTTCATTTGAATAAACATGAATCCATGTCAATCAAGGATGATATGTACCAAATTTGATAGAAATTGGCCCGGTGGTTCTGTAGAAAATTATTTTAAAAGATTTTTTCCAATATTTCCGCATATAAAAATTTGATTCCCTATTGTGGCCCAACCCTACCCCCAGGTGCCATGATCTTAAAATAAATATAAACTGTTCTATATCAGAAAGCTTTTATGTAAATCTGAACTTTGCTGGCCCAATGGTTCTTGAGAAGAAAATTTTTAAATAAGTCCAACCTATTTTTGCATTTTTGTGATTATCTCCCTTTTGAAGGGGACATGACTCTTGATTTGAAGAAACTTGAACCCCTTTCACCCAAGACTGATTTGTACCAGTTTGTTTGACAATAGTCTGCTAATTCTGGAGAAGAAGGTTTTCGAAATTTGTCAGTGTCTTTTTTTTACCATTTCGCTATTATCCCCCCCTTAGAGAAGGGCGTTTCCCTTGAACAAACTTGTATCTCCCTCACCCAAGGATGCATTTTGCCAAGTTTGATTGAAATTGGCCCAGTTTTTCTGGAGAAGAAGATGAAAATGTGAAAAGTTTACACCGACGACACCGACCGCGACAAGAACATCAACGACGGACAACGGACAGTTTTGATTCGGCTCGGGTGAGCTAAATATTAAACTCCTTGTTTTGAACATACCTTACTGATAAAGTCGAAAGGATTGGTAACAAAATGTAACAACTTATGTTTTCATTCATCTGTAAAAACGGAAGTCATGCTTTGTCCCATAAATTAATAATACACTTCTGTCAAACTTTCAAATTAAAATAATCCATAAAAAGAATGATATTTATTAGTCAATAAAAATTCCTTTTGAACTTAGATTAAAATTTGATTAAAAACATCAATTAGGTACATCTGCAATCTTTAAAAGCCAATGGCACAATAATATAAAGGACCTGATTATCGTCTATTATGGAGTCAGTTCCTACAATAACGTGCCACATCCTTTGTTTGCATCAATTCTATGGTCTGAGAAGCATCACATTGAATCTATGAAATACACTGGCATAGAAGGTACCTTGAAATGAATCTGAATTCAGTTTAAATTTGCAGAAGACCGGAAGTTATCTGAATCCAGGCACGCGTGGTAATCTGTGACACAAGATCACGGGTTTCCAGCTGCGTTTTTATACTTCCGGTATGCCGCACAAGTTTTTCTATTGAGTGATAAGCGTTTCAAAACATGCATTACATACATTTACATCTACAGTTCTCTAGTTTACCGTTTTGGGCCTGTTTCATATCTCAAAATTATATATAGTACTAGAAGGCAAGTTTTAACATGGTAACTATTTAATTAGATAGCTACTTAATTAGACAAACCTAATCATTTTTAATCCTTAAGCTTACGTTATAAAAATTCTTCTTAAAGTCCTGCTTGTAATAGAAATAGAATGTGCATTAACTTTGTTCAGAAATATGTAAATATGTATAGATTTAGACTTTTATGAACTTTGAAAGTTTCTACAAAATTAGTTTTCGTTTTTGTGATTCCTAGATTCGATCAAAATAAAAAAAAAGAAAAGAATCCTTTACATAACACGGCGGATCTCAGCATTGATAGGACTACGTTTTATTGAAATATTTAATTTCTTTGATATGATTGTAGATTTCAGCGTGTAGACATTCTATTTTGAATGCCAGAAAAGCGCAAATTTAGAAACATGCATATGTTTCCTAAAAAATTTGAATGTTGTATTTGTTTTGACAAGCAAACTCTGCTGCATTTGATTACCAGTAAAGCATAACACATAACATAGCATGACACGATAATCATAGCAGCCAATACGGAACCTGCTAATCACATAATTTAAACGATCGGGGCAATTCCTACAGAATTTGAATGTTTTCTTTTTAAAATGTTCGTAAAAATGATCCGAGGTTGTTTTACTATCTGTCAGTGTTTGACAGGTGTCGTAGTTAGAAATGTCTAATGATGAACTTTCTAAGATTCAGTTGGTTTGATAACTTGTAACACTACTGGAATGTGTGAAGATGAATTATACGCAAAATCCCCGCTAGGGGGCGATGCACGTAGCTATTACAGAGTCAGGTGTCAACTCAGAACTACAGCAACCTGTACAATAGAAGATACCGTGTCGTTTGTTGACGAAATTAGCATATACATAGTCAAGCAGGTGCGAGTGATGTCAATGTCATTTAGCTTGCTGGCGATAGTTATGCTAAATTTAATACTATTACATTAAGGACCATTTTGATACTGAGTATAAACCGGAGTGTTTGACAAATCTGTCCATTGATTAAAAACCTTTGGCGAATACTATCAACCTTTTAGTATCTCGGTAACATTTAACAAATTGAGTTACAACCCTGCGGTGATCTATCTTATATAATTGTAATCACGGTGCTTTCCCTGAAAGCCTCCCAGATGTGATTTCAACACGTTCAGTAAGCTGTTGTGATATCGGAGTAATAATATAGATCTGTATGGAACTTCTATACACTACAGACATAGATGAGATTAACTATATTCCATAGTCATTAGTCTTCAATATAATAGCTCTGCTTTATCCACACTGTGTGATAAAGTGCACACACTTTATAATTATAGCGCATAATACGATTCACAATCACTGTGGACGCGCGATATTGAGGACAAAAGCGGTTAAGGGTTCGTGCTAAAGGACATATGTCCCGTTGGGAATTATCGTGGACGCGAGAGAAAACAAATGTATATAGCTAATCATAGAAGGAGTATTTAATTTCGCAGGCTGAGGCAAACGACAGAGTGCATGAAAGTTGGAACAGTACGTCCCCAACCTGTCAAACAGCGAGACTTGAATATAATTGTCTGTCCTCTGCACCGTGTTGTTTATTCAATAATTCTTTGCAAATGAATAATAATTTCTACACACCGCGTTCTGTTGACGTTCTAAAGAATCTAATTTTCTGTTCGCTGCGCGCTAATTAACGGAAGTGACAGAGAAATAAGTAATTATGATATGGATTAGAGCGTGTCGTACGTTCGTTCTAACGACATGTATCTAGACATATTATTAAACCAGGTTAACTAATTAGAAAGATAAGTAACCTTTAATTTTTTTCCCTTCGCTTTTCATCATTTCCAAGTGCATGTATATGTTATCTGAAGCATAGAATGATTAGGAAATTGGCATAAAATTTACTCCACCTTTTTAAAGGCCCACCACGAGGTGACGTAAACGCGCCTGTCTCTAAGTGGAAATGGATTTCACCTCAGATTCTCCATATGCCAATATTGCTTCAAGCTTGAAGAACGGTGGGTGATCATGCTTCAAAATACACGTGTCTGTTACCTCACACAATGTGCATCTAATATGATATGATTCACTGAAAACGATTTGTGTAAAATGGATTTTTCCACAAGGTCACAAATGTGCATTGTCTATTTCTCAAAGCCTTTTACCGTATCGATGGACATCAACATATATATGTTTGACGTATGATGTAATTTAAATTGCTATAAGAATGACACTCATTTTATTAACCTTCATTCCTAATATCAAATCACCTTGAGTTACTGTTGATTTTAACCGGAATTAGGGTCGTAACTTGGACAACCATAAGTTAACGTCAATCCAACTGTAAAGTGTTAAGTGTTAACGTCAATCCAACTGTAAAGTGTCACCGTCAATCCAACTGTAAAGTGTCACCGTCAATCCAACTGTAAAGTGTCAACGTCAATCCAACTGTAAAGTGTCACCGTCAATCCAACTGTAAAGTGTTAACGTCAATCCAACTGTAAAGTGTTAACGTCAATCCAACTGTAAAGTGTTAACGTCAATCCAACTGTAAAGTGTTAACGTCAATCCAACTGTAAAGTGTTAACGTCAATCCAACTGTAAAGTGTTAACGTCAATCCAACTGTAAAGTGTCACCGTCAATCCAACTGTAAAGTGTTAACGTCAATCCAACTGTAAAGTGTTAACGTCAATCCAACTGTAAAGTGTTAACGTCAATCCAACTGTAAAGTGTCACCGTCAATCCAACTATAAAGTGTTAACGTCAATCCAACTGTAAAGTGTTAACGTCAATCCAACTGTAAAGTGTTAACGTCAATCCAACTGTAAAGTGTTAACGTCAATCCAACTGTAAAGTGTTAACGTCAATCCAACTGTAAAGTATCAACGTCAATCCAACTGTAAAGTATCAACGTCAATCCAACTGTAAAGTGTCAACGTCAATCCAACTGTAAAGTCTTAACGTCAATCCAACTGTAAAGTGTCAACGTCAATCCAACTGTAAAGTGTCAACGTTCAGGAAATTGATAACAAATCTTCAGTTTTGGGTCGCGCAGGTTGAGACCACTATGTAGGTACTAGTTCAGTGATCTAAATATATATCACAGAATTATTACTTAAAGCTACCCAGCGGACTTATGTCAATTCAAATTTTGAAGGGACAGAGTGCCATAACTGTGTAGACACTGGTTCAATACTACAGCACTTTCCTATTGTATTGGTTCAAATGCATGCATATCGCACGTGTATATTTACCACTTAAGCTATCCAGCAGAAAATTATTCAAATTATTAGTGAATTAAAATTTTGAAAGAGTTAAGAAAGGACAACATTTTGCTGCGGAAGGATTGTGAAATATAAAAAAAAATTAAAAAATTCATTGTCATGCCTTTCATATAAATATGAACTGTTAGTACATTGTTACTTACTGCTCATTAGTCTTGGGTTTGTTACTGACCGTCTATAGATTACTTACTGCTCATTGGTCTTGGGTTTGTTACTGACTGTCTATAGATTACTTACTAGTCATTGGTCTTGGGTTTGACACTGACCATCTATAGATTACTTACTGCTCATTGGCCTTGGGTTTGTCACTGACTGTCTATAGATTACTTACTGGTCATTGGTCTTGGGTTTGTCACTGACTGTCTATAGATTACTTACTGCTCATTAGCCTTGGGTTTGTCACTGACCGTCTATAGGATACTTACTGCTCATTGGCCTTGGGTTTGTCACTGACCGTCTATAGGATACTTACTGCTCATTGGCCTTGGGTTTGTCACTGACCGTCTATAGGATACTTACTGCTCATTGGTCTTGGGTTTGTTAACCGTCTATAGATTACTTACTGCTCATTGGCCTCGGGTTTGTCACGTACCGTCTACAGGAAGTCAGGTTATAAAGTGGACAAAATTCTGTACACAGTCAGCAAGAAACCTAATATTTTTTTGGTTTGTCGATTGCCAATATGTGCAATGTATGAATTTGCATAAGAAAAAAATATAATTAAGAAGACGTTATTCAAGACGACACGTTGCAATCTGAATTTTAGTACCCGAAATACCGCGGTCTATAAATGACAGACCATCAATCTAGTCTGAAGCAAAACAAAGACCCGTACACGTGTTTTAATACACAAGTAATAAAAACTTGAAAGTAACTAAAATGTTGTAAATTTCGTTGATTTGCTGGATACAAATTTGTATTAATACTTTTATTTTCTCAAACATATCCCTAATTTTTTATCAATAATTCAAAAAAATTGATATATATAAATCAATAAAAATTTCCGCCTTACTGTATGTGCAATTTAACAAAAAAAATAATAAATAGATAAATAAATAAAAAATACAAAAAAAAATAATAAAATAAAATAAAAATTTAAAAAACCTGACAATATTCCGAATATGTTCTTCATTAAAAAAAAACCTCTTTCATTCTCTGTGATGATTTTCCCGGAATTTCAATTGCTAGGGTCATTGTTTATTTCGAATCTCCTATAGTCTTCATTTTTAATACACCTGTAGAAGACATGGAAGTAGAGATTGATTTGTGTTGATAGTGTATTGCTAACATTTTAACAGGCAATACTACTTGATGCAAACAAAGTATAAGTAAATTTAAAGTGCAAAAAGGTCAAGTTTCACGCACTGTAGCTCAATGACAAAATTTTAATACACCTGTTTTTCATTCCATGTTCATAATTAATCCGGTTCATTTTAAAAATTAAAATTATGCTTCCAAAAGAATTGACAATACTATAAACGTCAGGCTCGGACTTAAAGAAAAATGAACAATGTTTTAGGTTGGAACAACTGAACTTACATTGACCCAAGATTGACCCCTCCTGACCCGGATATGTCTTCAACGTTGATTTTAGTTGTTTGTTTCTGAAGTCACTCTACCTTCTTTAGAATTTCTATAGTACACAGCTAGCTCCTAATTGATTGTTGATTGTTTGTTGGTTTTCCTCCACACTCAATAATTTTTCAGTTATCTGGTGGCGTCCAATTTTTGTACGTGGAGCAGAGAACGCCAGATACAATGTATACGGGAAGAGACCACCGACCTTCCGAAAGTAAACTGGCAAACTTTCTCACATATATCGGCGAAAGCGGGATTCGAACCCGCTTCTAATCGAAACTCGGTCGGTTGGTTGTAGATTGTTTAACGTTCCGCTCAAGAATTGAGACGTCCCCATTGCTGGTAAATGGATGCAAAAGTTAGGCCTAAGCTCTGAGCTTACAGCCTTTGAGCAGGGAGGGATCTTTATCGTGTCACAGCTGCTGTGACACGAGGCATCGGTTTTTCATCCGAAGGACCAACCCATTTAGTCGTCTCTTGTGACAAGCAAGGGATACTGAGGACCTATTATAACCCGGATCCCCATTGAATAATTTACAAATATATTTTTTTCATTTCATAATATAATTTCATTCAGTTTATAATACAATTTCATCCATATGACAACTTATATTCAACGCTGATACTCTAACGTTTATTCAACGTTTACGAACAACGTAATTTCGATGTTCATTTACCGTTGGTGAGTGATATTAAGTTAAACTTTCAGCTAATGACTCCAGTTATGATCCTTTTTACTTCAAAACGTGATGGATTTTATTCTTGAAGAAGGAAAATACCTGACCAGAATAAATTACAGGTGTAGTTAATAGACGGATATCGACAAGCACGATCGGTCAGGAAAAAATTCGAAAACATAATTCAAATTATCTGACCATTGTGAGCGATGTCAAAATATAATCGTAAACCATAATCAAGAGAAAATCAAGCCTTACCTTGTGTTAGGAATTAGCTCGTATGATTACCGACAAGACTGTGCAGTGGAGAACATCACACAAATTGGGATACAGTATGGATAGAAAATAAAACGATTTGATCCGTCTGAACCATAGTGCAGTCAATTCATCATAATGGCGACTGATACTACTGCTGTCAGTATTGAACGTATCTGAAGATATGTTAACTAAGATTTATTGATGCAACCAAATGAGATTGGGTGTGCAGAGACTGAAGGCATACTCTGTAATACTTTGATTCACGACCTATCTCCTTGCATTATCTCCCTCTGATAAATTTGTTTTGGTTGTTGTTTGTTTGTTTTGTTGTTTAATCTCTCATTCATGAATTGTTCACTAACACATGGACATCACCAGCTTTAAGGGAAGTGCCACAAATTTTATTATTCAGAACATTCAAGGCCATTGCAGTGAGGATTCTTTTTTATTTTATTAAGGCAATAGACGCATATTTCTCCTTTCTAACGCCTGGCGTTTGACTAAGGCACCACCACCATGTTAAACACCCTTCTGATAAAAGACCAAGTATATAGTCCCTCTTAATGAAGACCAAATACACAGTCCTTCTGATAGAACCTCTGATACACAGTCTCTCGAAAAGAAGACCAAACAGACTATCTCTCTGATTAAAGCGTAAATGCACAGTCCCTCTGATAAAAAACCAAATACATAATCTCCCTGAAAGAAAACCAAGATAGAGGACTAAATACACGGTATCTCTGAGAGAAGACCAAATTCACAATCCGTTTGAAAGAAGATCAAATACACAGTAAGTGGTATTTTTACACTTTTCTTTGTGACCATCGCCGTGGAATGGGGGTGTGAAAAAATATCTGGTATTTACAATGGCGTTAGTAGTGAAAGTTTACAGAATGAAATGAAGAAAACACTAATCTACTAATATACGAGGGCGAGTCAATAAGTAACCAGCCTAACTTATTTCCGGTTGAGATCCACCTGTTCTTTTTCCATGTCACTGCCCTCTAGTATGTTGCACTTAGACCAATGGTGTTCAAGTGCCAACAGTCCAGGACTGAAAAAGTCAGGGTCCTTTCCATTGATCACTACTTTACTGCCGTCACAACTTTTTCGTCAGACGGGAAATGACGTCCACGGTATCCTTTTTCAAATTTGGGAATAGGAAGACGTTGCTAAGAGCTAGGTCAGGCGAACTGGCAGAATCAGGTATTAATTCATACCCGTTTCGCTCTACAGCATCCATTACAACTTTGCAAGTGTGGAAACTCGCGTTGTCCTGTTGCAGCAAAACACCTTTAGGGAGTTTACTACGCTTTTTGCCGGATGGCGATTCTCAGCTGGTTTAGCAAGTTTACATAGTTACAGTACTTCTCTTGGGTAAAAAGTCCAACACAATAACGTGGGTTTTTTTTTTTTTTTGCATCACAAAATACTGTGGTCATCACCTTGCCAGCAGATGGTTGCGTCGTGAATTTTTCTGGCGTCGGGGGCACCGGCCCTACCCACTGTCGACTCTGAGCTTTATTCTCTGGCTCATAATAATGAACTCAAATCTTATGTACAGTCATCAGATGCAAACAAACATCATCTTTTGACCTAATACGTTTCAACGATCCGCTGAATACTGATGCTCTGCTTGCCATTTGCTTATCGCTGTGGGATTTGGGGACCCAACGGGCTGTTAGATTCCGCATACCTAAATGATCATGCAAAATTGTTGATACGCTACCATGTGAAATGCCCAATGCCTGCGTTATTTCGACCACCTGAATTCGCCAATCAGAGTATGCAGATCCCGAACGTTTACTCATTTCTTTGTCGGTGGCATCCAGTTGGTGTCCAGACCTGGCGTCATCTTCTACAGACGTTCTACCGAGTTTGAAACGCCCTACTCAGAAATTAACTTGAGCATAAGATGGTGCAGAAGACTCATAAACATCGGCTAATAGCCGTGTATTTCTTTGCCTGATTTATCTTTGAAATACGGGTACCGAATTACAGAATGATACTCAACTTTAGATTAAAAGCATGTCTTTGCATCACTAGCCATGTTTGACATTCAATACCTTATTCACGAATGACTCGATACAAGTTTGTAACCAGGTATTAAACACGCAGTGAAACAAGGCATGGAAATCGTGATCGTCTCGGTCAACCAGAAATAAGTTGGGTTGATTACTGGTTGTCTCGTCCTCGTAAGTTAGGAAGCTGTTAAAGGAATCCAACCTAGAAACTACAGACTTACTGTTACAATCACACACACACACATCGTCTGCTATTTATGGAAAACTGTGCACCACAATATCATGCTTAGTGGCAATGTACTTCTGTATAAAAGTGTGCGGTAGGATCATAGAAATATCACGGCTCTGTCACAAAAGTTCACATCAAAGTTTTTCCCCAATAAAAAGAAGCGCAGGATCAGACAAGCCTAGGGATATAGGTACACGTCCTATCGATACTCATTCAACATTTGGATATATGCAAAGCATTGACCAGATACCTTACGACATGAACTGTATAACAAATTGTCAATAAGGTGGAATTTTATGGAATTTTATTATTTACTAAATGGATATCAGATATTGAGTACTAGAAAGTTTTTTTTTCAAAATTGATTTATTTCGAAGAAAATAGTAACGTAAATGATAAATTTTCACCCGTTGCTGTACATTTACATAAAGGTGAAGATAACTACATATGACACGATTTAACATTACGTAGAGGGTTTTGTTTTTGTATGTTGTAGATCTAATGTCCACAAAAGTATTACCTCCCTGCAAAGGTAACAGATAACACTGATACTTATTCGGGTGACTAAATAAGGCATCATGCAAAAAATGGATTGAAAACAGCTTCGAATCGCACAGCACGTTTGATACTTTTGAAAGTTTACGTTTCTTTGTTTTATTTTAATGTTAATCATCACCATCATAAAAACTATTTCTTTAGTGTGACGTCATCGTAGTTAATCTTATAACGCAATAGCAACCAAAAATCTCTTCAATTAATCAGAATTGCTGTATCATCTTCATGTATGAAGCTCGTGTCACTTACATTATATCAAACTGCTTTGAGTGTCCGGGTAGTCTAGTGGTTAATGCACTCGCTTCTCACCGCTGCGACCCGAGTTCGATCCTCCGGATCGCCAGTGGTTGTATGTGAGAGGGTTTTGTGGTCGGACACGTGGATTTTCACCGGGTTCCTCCCACATCGATGTCCCCCTTCACGCCAAAATATGAAGCATTGATACAAATTGTAGAACTTGTTTGTTAATCGTCGTAAAATAAATAAAGTTGAAATTTAAAAAAAAAACTCCTTTGAAGAATGAATACAGGAACTAATAAAAACAGACGTGCTTGCTGTTTGTTAGAAGCTTTCAGTGACGACTATTTCGAACTCAAGACCTCCTAGAAAAAATCGAGAACGCTGTAACCACTGAGTTACCACTACCGGTATAATCACAATTCACAGGAAAATAGGCAAACTAAAACTGAATGGCGGTCTGCAGCCGTTTTCCTCTTGGCGGAAGAAACACAGGATAATAATAATAATAATAATAAATAATAATAATATCATATTTATATAGCACCGTTTTCAACATTTGTATGCTCAAAGGTGTTTTACAGTACATAAAACAATTAAATAAAACGTTGAAATAAAATGATATAAACATACGATACAATACATATGCTAAATAAGTATAAAACATCAGTTTCAGGTCAGGGTATATTAAAGTAAAGAGGATGAGATAATGTTGATGACATTTGTGTGTGTGTGTGTGTGTGTGTGTTGTGTGTGTGGTGTGTGTGTGTGTGTGTGTGTGTTGTGTGTGTGTGTGTGTGTGTGTGTGTGTGTGTGTGTGTGTGTGTGTGTGTGTGTGTGTGTGTGTGTGTGTGTGTGTGTGTTGTGTTGTGTGTGTGTGTATGTGTGTGTGTGTGTGTGTGTGTGTGTGTGTGTGTGTGTGTGTGTGTGTGTGTGTGTGTGTGTGTGTGTGTGTGTGTGTTGTGTGTGTGTGTGGATGAATTAAAACTATATATAAAAAACCCATCTCAACTTGATGGAGGCTAGTTACTGAAAACCTGATGTGTGTGTGTGTGTGTGTGTGTGTGTGTGTGTGTTGTGTGTGTGTGTGGATGAATTAAAACTATATATAAAAAACCCATCTCAACTTGATGGAGGCTAGTTACTGAAAACCTGATGGAAAAAATGTGTTTTCAATGACAATAAACATAAATGACAAACCATGCAGTGAACATCTTAAATACAAACAATCAGAACTGAAAAAAGTCTGATGAAAGCAGGTAAATTATATTTCATCATAATGAAAGTTGTATTTTACCCTCTTCATATACCCATCAGAGATTATTCTCTCGACGGTGCGATTAGAAATTCCGGGTTTTATGAAGAAATACCTTTTTATTACTCAATAGAAGGAGATTAATTCGCCGGTCAAGACCTCCAGTTGACTCCGTAGTCTCTGATTTATTACCTGATTTCCTGTCAATCTATAATGATTCATCTGACTGAGTGCAATGGATATTCAGCATAACAAAAGGTGAAAATCGCTGACACGTTTTGTTCCCTTCCTAAAATTACTTTATATTCCACAAAAGTAAACGGGGTGTTAACATTAATATATACACCAATGAAACGATGATCTTTAAAATTCTTTTATCGAATTGATATTTGCGCACATTCAAATGTGAAGAGGTAAGATATAAAAACGAAAAGTTATTTTGTTAAAGGTTTGGTTTTTTTTCTGCCAAATGCGGGATGAAATCAAACTCACAGTTTAAAACCTTTGCTTGATCAGCACGTTATTAACACGGGAATACGGATGCTGTGTTTTAATACACGTAGCTGTACTGCTTCTATAGATCAATAGTACATATTATTGGTATTTTTCCCAGTAGATTCTACAGAAAATATCAGGTCTTTAACTGAGCCATAAAAGTCCGCACTGTGGGTGGTGTACTTTATCTGTACTGCTCCGAGGTCTTGATAGAGTTTTAAACGGAATCCCTCTCTCAGAGAGAGAGAGAGAGAGAGAGAGAGAGAGAGAGAGAGAGAGAGAGAGAGAGAGAGAGAGAGAGAGAGAGAGAGAGAGAGAGCACATGTGCACTAAAATGACCTTCGACCTAAACAATTTGATGAATACCAGGAATGACCTGTCCATTTTTCATAATAAACGTTTAAAATGTTTTACCCAATAAGAATGCAAACGAAAGGAAAGGTCAACGGGACCCCTGGACGTACCAGGGATGGGGTCACGAGCCAAGGAGGAGTAAGCATCCCCTGCTGACTGTCACGCCCATCGTGAGTCCGAAAAGATAAGTCGTATGTTAAATTATATTTAGTACTCAATAACTAAGATTAATGCGAGTCAACCAATAAAGGACTTGATTGAGGTACTGTTTTAGAAGACAAAATTACGTGAACGAATCTGAGACAGTACAACAATGCTGCGATTCCTAAACTATTGGGAAATGACGTCACTTAATATTGGGAAATAACGTCACTTAATATTGGGAAATAACGTTACTTAATATTGGGAAATAACGTCACTTAATATTGGGAAATAACGTCACTTAATATTGGGAAATAACGTTACTTAATATTGGGAAATAACGTCACTTAATATTGGGAAATAACATCACTTAATATTGGGAAATAACGTCACTTGCGGCTGAGAAAGAGACCTAGCAAGCTCGGTCCACTTTATCGAGCACTCCTCAGTGTGTTGTATATTGTTTGACATCCCTCTCGAGAAATTTTCAATCAAATGGAGAAGTCGCCATTATCGATGAAAGGTTACAAAATTTAGCTCTAACCACGGTGACCTTTGAACAGGGCGGGTCTTTACTATGCCATACCTGCTGTGACACGGAGGCCTTGGCGTCCTGAGGACCTATTCTAACCCAAATACCCATGGGACCATTAACCTCAGAAGGGCATATTTTTCTGAATTTCAGTCCGACAGTTTCTTGATATTTCGCTGCCCCAGGATAAAACTTCCTAGACATACGCAAAGTACATGAATCCATATTTGATTGATTCATCTCTGAAGTCCACCCTCATCATAACTGTGATTCATCTCAGAAATCCACCCTCATCATAACTGTGATTCATCTCAGAAAACTACCCTCATCATAACCGTGATTCATCTCTGAAAACTACCCTCATCATAACTGTGATTCATCTCTGAAAACTACCCTCACCATAAAGGTGATTCATCTATGAAAACTACCCTCATCATAACTGATTCATCTCAGAAACTTACCCTCATCATAACTGTGATTCATCTCAGAAAACTTTCCCAGAGAGATGAATTACAGAATTGAGGTGATTCATTTAGTATAGGGACTGACCTGGCGGTACAGAATTGAGGTGATTCATTCAGTATGGGGACAGACCTGAGGGTACAGAATTGAGGTGATTCATATAGTATGGGGACAGACCTGGCGGTACAGAATTGAGGTGATTCATATAGTATGGGGACAGACCTGGCGGTACAGAATTGAGGTGATTCATATAGTATGGGGACAGACCTGACGGTACAGAATTGAGGTGATTCATATAGTATGGGGACAGACCTGGCGGTACAGAATTGAGGTGATTCATATAGTATGGGGACAGACCTGACGGTACAGAATTGAGGTGATTCATTCAGTATGGGGACTGACCTGGCGGTACAGAATTGAGGTGATTCATATAGTATGGGGACAGACCTGACGGTACAGAATTGAGGTGATTCATATAGTATGGGGACAGACCTGGCGGTACGGAATTGAGGTGATTCATTTAGTATGGGGACTGACCTGGCGGTACAGAATTGAGGTGATTCATTTAGTATGGGGACAGACCTGGCGGTACAGAATTGAGGTGATTCATATAGTATGGGGACAGACCTGGCGGTACAGAATTGAGGTGATTCATTCAGTATGGGGACTGACCTGGCGGTACAGAATTGAGGTGATTCATTTAGTATGGGGACTGACCTGGCGGTACAGAATTGAGGTGATTCATTTAGTATGGGGACAGACCTGGCGGTGCAGAATTGAGGTGATTCATATAGTATGGGGACTGACCTGGCGGTACAGAATTGAGGTGATTCATTTAGTATGGGGACTGACCTGGCGGTACAGAATTGAGGTGATTCATATAGTATGGGGACTGACCTGGCGGTACAGAATTGAAGTGATTCATATAGTATGGGGACAGACCTGGCGGTACAGAATTGAGGTGATTCATTTAGTATGGGGACAGACCTGGTGGTACAAGACCTCCCCCCCCTCCCGATGTCTGAATGCGATAAAGCTTAACCTATCCACTAGGAGCAGGTGTGAAATAAAGTACAGCGATGTCCAGGGGACTGTTTTATGTTGATTCAAATTCCAAGTTCATTTATTTGCTCACACCACGTGATACACGAGACAAGAGGTACATTAAATATACATATATCTGTGTACGACCAAGGTCAGAGTATATACAAATAATCAATATGAATGTAGTGAAAAAATATTTACAAAGTATAGGTTTCAGTGTGTTATGGAGGGCAGACAAACTCGCAGATTTTTGAGATAGACAGACAAAGATTTTTAGGTGCTGTGATCTTACTGAGTGACATAATTTCATGAACTTTGATAAAATTATACAGCGTTCAGTAACTGTAAAACATCAGTTCATTCAGCCTCAACAAATGTATCACCTGTAAACAGCGGGATTAAAAGTCCCACGTACAAAATAAGTTCCTCCTCGGTTGATTTAGTAACACTGTATAGACCACATATCCTTTTCATTTGTAAAAAAAAATATTGAAGATCGCTAATGTACAAAGCAAACATAAAGGGAGATAACTTTCGCCCTGTCTCACTCCAATATTACATGTGAAAAAAATCCGCCGCCATGTCATTTATCTTAATCATTGATTTAATTCCTATATACATATTTCTGATATATACGTAAAACATTTTCCCTTGATACCGTTTGTAATTAACGTATTCCACAAACCGTTTCTCTACACGGTGTCAAAAGCCTTTTGGGGCCTCCCTGGCCGAGTGGTTAATGCATTGCGCTCAAAATCACAAGGCATCTCATCTCTAGTCGGCGCGGGTTCGAATCCCGCTCGCGCCGATATATGTGAGAAAGTTTGCCAGTTTACTTTCGGAAAGTCGTTGGTCTCTACCCGTATACATTGTATCTGGGTTCTCTCCTCCACCTACAAAAACTGGACGCCACCAGATAACTGAAAAATTGTTGAATGTGGCGGAAAACAAACAAACAATCAAATGCCTGTTTACAATAAATTCATGCACAAAATATATTTTTATTACTCATAAGTGTGTGTGACAAAAATTTTAAAAATGAATATAGTCTAATGTTGAATAGTTTTTCCTAAACCCAACTTGATATTCATTAATAAAAATAAAACTTTAGCGTATGTATTCAGTCGACTACTTAAAAAACTTGTGATTGATTTATTGAATATATATTATTTAACGTTCCGTTCGAGATTTTTTCACTGATATGGAGACGTCATCATTGCCCGTGAAGGGCTGCAAAATACATGTGAAACATTCACCGAGTCAACATAGTAATAGCGAGGTCATTTTCTGGTTATGTTAGGTGACTCGTATTTTTGCATAGGATTTAACAACTCTTGAAGCTTATGTGTTACATCCACATTGCATAAGTACAACTAAGTTTGATTCATTCCTTAAATGTGATATTGACTTTGTCTGTTCAGACAAATGTGACATTGGGTATGTCTGTCCAGACAAATGTGATATTAGTTATGTCTGTCCAGACAAATGTGACATTGATTTTGTCTGTTCAGACAAATATGACATTGGTTATGTCTGTCCAGACAAATGTGACATTGATTTTGTCTGTTCAGACAAATGTGACATTGGTTATGTCTGTCCAGACAAATGTGACATTGATTTTGTCTGTTCAGACAAATATGACATTGGTTATGTCTGTCCAGACAAATGTGATGTTGATTTTGTCTGTCCAAACAAATTTGATATTGGTGATGTCTGTCCAGACAAATGTGATATTGATTATGTCTGTCCAGACAAATGTGATATTGGTTATGTCTGTCTAGACAAATGTGATATTGATTATACCTGTCCAAACAAATGTGATATTGATTTTGTCTGTCCAGACAAATGTGATATTGATTATGTCTGTCCAGACAAATGTGATATTGATTTTGTCTGTCCAGACAAATGTGATATTGATTATGCCTGTCTAGGCAAACGTGATATTGATTTTATCTGTCCAGACAAATGTGATATTAATTATGTCTTTCCAGACAAATGTGATAATGATTATATCTACCCAGACCGTAATGAAATGTATGAATGTAACTACATGCATACAAATTTTAAGCATAGAGGATTTAAAACAAGCGTTGCGAAATCGATTAGCTTGGTAACGTATGAACAGTACGCATGAAGAATTCTTGTAATACAGGAAGTTCAAATCAATGCTGAAACTTCTACTAGTAAAAAACAGAGATAGTTTTTTTTTTGTGGAGGGGAAATTGAAAAAAGTATTTAAAATGAACATACTCATAAATCCGCTGGTTTAGATGTTCCGAAGATATAAAAAATAAAGCAGCTATGATTGATCGCTATTGACAGAGAAAACGCAGCGCTGGGGCATACAGAATGATCCTCCTCTGTTAGGATTCATGTCAAACTCTAATTAGCTCGGTAGACCGAGTAACTGTCTTTTTTTTTCTACAGAAACAATTTCCTAGCTGTAAAAACCATTCAGGAATACGCTGACAAGACGATAGTTTATTGCAGCCAAGATTAAAATTACTATATTTTCATTGCTCTCACCAGGAAAGGTCATTTGCTGACCTCTTTTGGAAATGATTATCATGAACGCAACGTACGAAACAAAGATTTTTTACCTTATATCAAATAACTAGCATAGACGTACAGCGCTGCATATAGCATATCTGATTGTTAATTCAGAACTTCCTATATATAAATATGTAGCTAGGATTTAATAATATCGATCTTAAATAGATCGATTTTCTGCTTCCATATTTTTGCATTTATCGGACAAGTGTAGATACACCAGTCTTCGGATTCTGTAACTTTGAAGAGATTTAAATATGTAACGATTTAAATATGAAACGCGATTTAAATATGTAACTCGATTTAAATTTCGCAAATATAAACGGATCTCAATTTACTAATTTGACTTAACAATATCAAGGTAAAAAAGGTAAAAAGAAGAAACACTGTATTAATTTTCCCTTAACATTAACATAGTTTAATTTGATCAACAAGTCAATAAGTTTAGTATTTTCATTTAATACTTCTATAATGAAAAAAAAAAGAAAAGATTTTAAACTGAAGTTCATCTGCATTTACATATATGCTGTAAAATCACTAATTATGCAGATTATACAATCATTTGATGCATCATATTCCAAACGGGGGTGGGGTGTTCATGCCCGTCAAATTAGAATCTAATTAAAATCGCTGCAGCTAATGTAGCTCCCTTTTCATGTACAGAATTCCAATTTCACGCATGCGCACTTGGAAGTTCTACCACCTTTATCAGTCAGCGTGCGGGCTAACTAATAAACAAGAAAATGTACACGTCTCAGCATTAACAATTCAGACAGACATAAACAGGTGCCTAGGCCAACATAAGAAAATATAGTCATATTTCATTAAATAACATAATACAAAACATGGTTAAAATGACAAAATTTTCATTTCATGAGTTTTCAAACACTACTACTTTATAGATGTGGATATCACGGAAGTTATTACCCTTCACAACATATTTTTTTAAATAGGTGATATAGAAAATATAAACATTTTTTCTGAATCAAGTGGTTTATCAACTTGTTTATAATTTAAACCTAGTGAATAAAATGCCTCCATAAGATATATATTTTCACACATTTTCGTATATTCCATTCGTCGCTCTTCTAGTCTTTTGCATGATCGCACATTATTCCACAGGTAAGAATGAAACGAAACCTATCTGTTAGAGGTAAATATCTCTGAAGAGTTTCACAGATCTACAATAACATTACATCTATTTTCATGAAAACTAAATTTTCGAGTAAATTTTTCTTACATAAGAAAGGAAAGGGTGGATACACATATAGAGTAAAAACAAATTTTGAAATAAATTTCATTTTTTGACAATACACGAGGGAATGAACTGCGATGATTTATGGCAGCATTCTTGACAAGTCTGTTAGCGAGAAGCGTTGCAGTTCATTTTCTTATGCATTTACGAAATGAAATTTATTTTTCATCTTCACATTTAACTTCCATTTCTGTTGGAATTCCTAGTCTTTAAAATATCCGACCTATACGTGTATTTATCAATATCCGTCCTAGACGTGTATTTATCAATATCCGTCCTAGACGTGTATTTATCAATATCCGTCCTAGACGTGCATTTATTGATATCCGACCCATACGTGTATTTATCAATATCTGTACGCAGATCATTCACGTCCATGAGGAAATTCATTTCAAAGACACCGATGCCAAAACAGTGGAGATGTGAATATAAATTGATACATGATTAAAGCGTACAGGAAACAGAACGACTCCAAAACAGACCTTCATTGAACTACTGATCACTTGAATATTAGAATTATATGTTGAATTCAAATGCAAGAAGCAAACAAATATAAAGCAGGTGTATTTCTACCTAAATGAACAAACAGCTTAGAAAACGTTTTACCGTTGAAAAATGCAGATACCTGAAAGGAGATGAGGAAAAATAACTGTTTTTAGGAATGTTTGAAGTGACAGAATCGTACAAACAACCAAGACAAAAGCAAGACTACGTATCATTCTAGAATAAAAGGTCAGATGAGATGATCAGATACACAGTATGTGTGTCTTAATCAGCCATGTCTTGTGGAATGCAGCAAACATGACGTGTAACAACAGAGTGGGGGAACCAACTCTTTCAACAAAGAGATAAATGTCGTGTTTTAAGCCGACCCTGTAGCTCTGTGGGATGTAGAGACAACGACCACTGAGTGCCGCCTCTGTAGTCACTAATTACAATTAACACGCACAGATCGTCCCTACCTTCTGAGGCTGTCTGTGAGAATGTTAACGATAGATTAATAAACAGCAAAGCAATAGCTTAACTCTGAATGAACACATAAGACAACACGAAATTCAATGAGTAGCGCCCCCTTCCTCCCCTCGGTCTTTTTGCAGAGAGCACCGGTACAATTTGGTTTACATCGAGGATGTTTGCAAAGACTTGATAATAGAATTCATATAACGTTGTGAGAAGCATAAATACAAACCAGTGAACATATTATATAATGCTTTCACATTTATGATTGTCCAGATGTTCTACATTTTTTCAGCTGTCTTTAGATTAAAACTAAAGCACCTGCAGGAAAATAATGCGGCTAATTTACAAAGTCTTAAAAAAAAAAAAAAATACGGGGGTAAATTTTCGTGATGAAATTTTGTTCCGGCACAGATTATTACTTACTGATAGCGTCTTCCTGCTGATTTTTCTCGTGGATGACCACACTCGTATTCATTTAACACGTATCTATGGAAATTTGTTGCTTTCTCACATTTAATTATTCGCTTCCATGAAAATTACGCCTAATCTATCACAATAATGCATCGAAAATCCGGCGTCAACAATGAAAAGTGACGTCACAATCTACGGGGGCATGACCTCTAGATGCGTGAAAAATAACACTATTCAATTCTTCAGGAGCGTCTACCAAGAAAAGTAAGGAATACTACACGAGTTCCATCCTCTGGTGCATGTTTTCGAAAATCAGTTTTATCTAATTTGTATGTCATCAATACACTGAAACAGTTACGTAAGACGTTCAGAAGCGGCAACAAATAGTAATTATAGACACACCTCGCCCTCCATCAAAGCTGCACTCCGTTCTCCTCAATTCAACACTCACCGTCTTTTGTTCAAAAACATTCGATTTATTTCAATGATAGATTTCTAAAGCGAAATAGATTTTACTGGAAAACAGAAATCACAACAAACGAGTAATTTTCTGGAAACAGGGCGCCCGCAAGACGCTTAAATGTCGTCATATGACTAAGTGCTCTGTGATACTGCCTGTGACATAAGTTGGGATTGCTCGAATAATGGGATATTGGGTACCATCGGCAAAGCCGAGATTACCACCATGCTAATGCAGGTATATGTATAACGTTACAATAGTTGATCTTTACCATTTGTGTTTTCTATCGATTTCTTGTGTCCAATAAAATCAAGATGCCGATAAAAATTATAAAACACATGTAAGAAATTATACAATACAAATGAGAAATTATACGATGCAAAACAAAATTATAATACAATTAAAAGAATTATAACATACAAATGAATTATACAATGCAAAAAATAAAATGAAATATGAAAATAAAATAATAAATAAAAAACTAGATAAAAATCACACACACACACAAATATATATATATATATATATATATATATATATATATATATCTTTGTGTGTTTTTGTATATATATATATATATATATATATATATATGTGTGTGTGTGTGTGTGTGTGTGTGTGTGTGTGTGTGTGTGTGTGTGTGTGTGTGTAATACAATATCAATTAAAACACAACTGGAAAGCAGTCCGATTGGAATGTGAAATCATGTGGTATAAATGGTATGATAGCAAATAAAAGCATGCAATACAAAATGAGAATTCTTGAAATACAAATGGGAAGAACAAAACATTATACAAGTAGGAAAAAAATAAATGTTTTAGAAATTTTATATACCCCCTAACACCCATCTCCTGTCTCATTTTTAAAGAATGACCTTTTCTATGAATGAAGAATGAATTAAATATTGTGACAATCAATATCAAATTTTATTTATATTTTACAAGGAACTATTTCTAGCGGCGTAATGCTGTTTATAGTTCAGGTTAAGGTAACCCGTGGGAATAATTTGAAATGCAATTTAAATAGTTTGTAAAATGTGTGATAAAAAGAATCTGTTATGGTTTGTGGTTGGATTTGATTATTATTCAGCTGTAATTTCCATCACGTTGCCAAAACTCGGGGATAGAAAACGCACCACTCGCTGGATAATAATTATATTCATTTCCAACCAAAAGGCACGGAGATCTTACATCAGATCAGTTCGGTGTCTATCAGCCATAACATGTATTGTAATTATTACAATGTTTTCTTACGCCGAGTATAACGTCAGCATTGTACGTAAATTGTACATATACATAGTTTGTTTACAACATGTCAGAGAGCGAAATTCCCAACAACACTGTTATAAAGATTCATTAAAGTCTGTCATGATAAGAATGACAGCTCTAGCGGAGATTCCCGTGGACAAATGATGAAGAAATCACACTTAGTTGAAAAGTGAGGTCAACATAACATGTACCTGTCAATCAAATTATTAATTGGCCAGATCAATCAAGAACTAGTGACAGCAGTTTAAATGAAATCTAACACAGAAATATTTTCTTGAACACACACAAAAAAACAAAAAAAACAACAACAAAAAAACCAACAATAAACAAACAAACAAACAAACAAAAAGCCATGCTAAATTGATCTTTTTTTTTAATTTATTTTAATAATTGAGCACCACAGAACAACAACAGCATCATGACTATGAGAGAGAGAGAGAGAGAGAGAGAGAGAGAGAGAGAGAGAGAGAGAGAGAGAGAGAGAGAGAGAGAGAGAGAGAGAGAGAGGACAATTTGTTGCCATTTGACAAAAGTTATGAGGACAGAAAACTGTACTATAAGGACAAAAATACTGTCGTCACAATTACATTAAAGTGGCCTAGAGCATGTGAGGAATGTAGATACAGTGTGAGGACGCGTCCTTACTAATATTCTCTCTCAAAATCTTTTTTTTTTTCTCAGTATTTTCATAATTCGAAAGAGAATATTAGATAAACTTTTAGGTGAGAGAGAGATGCTGAATATTGATGTTACTTTGAGTACTAGAGCCACATCTAAGAGACGTCCAAAATGGGTGTTCCGCAGTTAAATTCTCCAATAAAACAAATATTGTTATAGATTGTTTTTGTTAGGAAGAACCACATCCGTCTACCTCATGTTTTACCGAGCACGATTAGAACTAGTCAACAATCTGGACTTCCGGAACCACTGCGTCTTATTCATATAGTCGAGATTTGCTAATGAATTAGTAGCATGTATGCATTGTATAGTATACACGTAATTGGACAAATTTTTCAGAATTTTATGCACACTAACACGGTCTTCACCATCCCTCGAACTAAAACGCCCAACTACTGCATAAATCCAAGTAGCTGCGAGCGACTTATACATATAATGACGCGGGACATAAATGGGGAGGGACTTCTGCTGTGAGTATATGGGATCTCCCGTACTGCAAAGTTCAATACACATTGGTCCCCTTTGCCACTTGTAGACCTTACTTAGAAACACGCCTCGAAGACCAGTAGTGTCACACCACTGGAAAATTCTCCAAGAGTATTTTCCTTTCCTCTAAAATGTTGATTCTTTGACAATAATTTCCACACAAAGGATTAGCGCCTGCTGTTTCACCCTCACCTTTACATATGAGGGTTCTTCATAATTGCATTCTCATTGTATAATCTGTATGTACACATACAGTGATGACATTTCTTAGTGTATAAAATGTACACATATTGTGATGACGATTCTTACTGTATAAAATGTACACATATAGTGATGACGATTCTTACTGTATAAAATGTACACATATAGTGATGACGATTCTTACTATATAAAATGCACACATATAATGATGACGATTTTTATTGTATGAAATGTACACATATAGTGATGACGACTCTATGTTTGATAAGTTACCATATTTTTACTCCTACTTGATACCTAATCCCTGTATGTCCAGAGGTCCTTGTTTATCAATCTCTCTGATTTGTATTTTCTATAGGAATAATTATATTGATCTCTGTTCGTATTCATAGCCTTTTCACATATGTTTAGCGCTCAGGGCTGTAGCAGTGAGGGTTCGTTAACGTGCCAACGCCTACCGCGACACGGGACCTTCGTTTTTAAGGTCATATCCGAAAGACCCGTGATTTTCACTTCCACATGCCGAGCGTTTGGCGAAGGAGTAATTTACTCCTAGGTTTGACGCGGCCATGGCACGTGTCTTGAACTCACAACCTCCCAGTCACGAAGCGAACGCTCTACCACTGTGCTACAGCGACCGTTTGCTTTAAGTGAAAATGCAATGTAAAATTAGGAAAATTGTGATTCAGAAAGGCAAATGAAACCTATAAAACACGAAAATCGAAAACATGAACATTTTCAATTCCATAAAAATAGATACATTGTACTCGTGTCCTTGGTTTTGATGCACGTGTACTCGTGCCCTTGGGTTTTGATGCACGTGTACTCGTGCCCTTGGTGTTGATCATTGTGTGCTCGTGTCCATTCTTTTGATAAACATGTACTCGTGTCCTTGGTTTTGATTATCGTGTGCTCGTGTCTTCTGTCTTGATACACGTGCACGCATGTCTTTGATTTAGACACACGTGTACTCGTGTTAGCTGTTCTGTCCATCTTGATTCCTTGGAGATTCAAGAATTCATCTTGTTAGGCACATTGCAGTATAAGACAGGGACAAGGAACCTGTATGATGTCTCATCGTTGCTAAACATTAATTCAAGTTTCTTCAACCATTGTCCATCTCTGTGAAACATGTAGATTGCAGGAAATATTACGTAACTACTTGGAAGTACAAGCATTTTCTTGTTGTGGATAAGTTAAACACGTGAGCACATTTTGTGCACGTTTTTTGTTGTTTTTTTTGTTTTTGTTTTTTTTTTTTTTTTTTTTTTTTTTTTTTTTTTTTTTTTTGGGGCGTTCTTGACCTCCCAGGAACGATAAGCATGACACTAATATCGAGAACATGAGTTCCACGTTCACGTGGTGTATTGTGGTTGTATGTCTATTCATACAGAAATACAGAGCTTTTCAACAACAACTCTAATGCTTTAAAAATGTCACTCAAAATATTTATTAACCTGAACACTAACCCTCCATTTCTGCAATTCCAGGAGAGAAAGAAATCTTCTAAATCAAGTTAAATTAATCACCAGCTTTTAAGGAAATACGTCAGACTTCCAGAACGGTACGAGATGGATTAATTGTGCGTTTTTTCCTAATTAAGGGCCAACAGAAAATCGATCTGCAAGTCGGAAAGTATATTTCTTTGAAATACTGCCTTATTAAAACATGTAAAAGAAATTAGTTGACACTGTAAATCTGACTGTAAATCTGACACATGTACTCGTGACTTTCGTACGGCGATGTGTATTCAGAGGACACATGAGGAATTGTGCAGTCTAGCAATGCTTATGTAGAAATTTAGCCTAGGTTTTACTACACAGCCGTCTGATTGCTGTAATTACTACACAAAGAAGACATGCTGTTCATTTTCCTTTGATCTGCTGATCTATAATTAATTATGGGTACAGATCAAACTAACCCGCTTGTACCTAAAGGTAATCATTACCAGAAATGGGTGTCTGAAATCATTTAATTTTTAGCATTACATAAAGAAAACGCAGAGATTTTTTACTGGCATTTCTTTTACCAAAACTCAGTTTGTATCTATTTAATATATGTTATATGTATTTAACAAATTTGTTTGACGAAAAGTACAGCTAGCCTGTAGTAAATGTAAAATAGTCATTTCAATATTTCTTAAGAATTTTAGTATATGGAATCCAAGAATAAATGATTTATATTTTGATAATTATCATTATCAGTTTGTTCTTTATTCACTGCCCCTTATACCCATATGACAGCATGGTGCAACAATATGGCGTATGATGCTGTATTCATTCAAACTGTATAGAATTACGAATGGTCACTTCGACTGGCCGAGTGCCACTAACACCACTCACATCACAGGTAAACCATAGAAATTATAGAGTCCATTCGTATACTACTCAAAGTTTGATAAGGATCATATTTTTCAGCACTTGTAAAACTTTCAACAAAGGTGAATGACAACCAACACAGAGTGATTTATGTTCAGAAATGTTTACTTCAAGAAATTGTGACAGAAAAATTTGGCAAACATGACATTTCATCGCATACTCCTAAGGTAAAGGGAGAGTACCCTGAAAAGCATGGTAATTTCATGATCACGGAATTGTTTAAACTCTGCACATTCCATTTCACACTGCACAAACAAGTGTCAATAGCGGGTATGGCCTCCGTTAGCTCCAATGACAGCTTGGCAACGTCGTCTCATGCTTCCAACGAGGTTTTGAATGGACGCAAGAGAGATATTGTTCCATTCTTGGATCAGAACATTTTCAAGTTCCTGGAGGGTGGCTGGTTGTACAGGACGACGTGAAATCGCTACCTGAAGCATATTCCAGACATGCTCGATAAAGTTGAGGTCTGGAGAACGAGCTGGCCAGTCTATACGAACAATTGTCTCACGTTCCAGGTACTCGTCCACCACCCTAGCACGATGTGGACGTGCATTATCGTCCATGAGGATGAAGTCAGGACCAACAGCACCAGCATATGGTCTCACGTACACATCCAGGACTTCATCCCTGTAGCGCACTCCGGTCATCGTGCCTCGCCTTAGGACATGGAGATCAGTTTGTCCAGCTCGACTGATTCCTCCCCAAATCATCAACGACCCACCACCATATCTGTCATGTTCAGCAACATTAGCGTCCTGATATCGTTCTCCTGCCCTTCTCCACACTCGTGCACGACGATCTGTGAAGTCAACACAAAACCTCGACTCGTCTGTGAAAAGTACAGGGGCCCAATCAGCAACCCTCCAATTCACATGAGCCCTGGCCCAATTCAAACGATCTTGTCTGTGTCGCTGAGTAAGAGGGATGCGAATACAGGCTCTCCGGGAACGAAGACCACCTTCATGAAGACAATTACGCACAGTTTGCGTGGAAATGTTAACTCCAGTTGCATTCAGAAGATCATTTCTAAGCGCAGTCGCCATTGCAAACCGATGACGTCGTGCTGAAATCAAGAGAAAACGGTCATCTTGCTGCGTGGTGGACCTTTCTCTGCCGCCTCCATGTCGATGAGAAGCTGAACCATGAGCTTGATACCGGTTGCAAGCTCTGCAAACAACGCTCTGACTGACACCCAATAGCTCTGCAACGTGACGTTGTCTTGCACCATTTTCGAGCATTCCTATGCATCTGGCCAATTCTTCAATAGTCAAACGACGTCTTTGACGTTGTGGAGGCATTTTCATAGAGTAACAGTGACTTAAACGAGGTCAGATGTAAAGACAATGGCCAAATTCAAATCAACGACAAGCACTCAGAAATGTGAATAATGTGGGTACCATGCTTCACGTGCTACTCATGATCACTGCAGCATGCATTTCCCTACCTAACCTGTGTTTTGAGGCTCAAGAGGGGTCAGTCCAACACTATGATGAAATTTGCGTGTCTTATCAATTCATATATTGATTTTATAATGTAAGAACTATATGATCCTTATCAAACTTTGAGTAGTATATTTTCCACACACCTCGTCGATAATTTACCACCCAGCAGGCCGGTCGGTCATTTTGTCAAACCTGGCGGATCTCAGTTCAGTTTATTACAGTCAAACCATAAAATGGTACATGAGGTAAATGAAACATATTTACATATATACAATAACAGGGGTCATACAGATAGAAGGTTTGAAGAACAGGCAATATTGTTGATTTGCTAAACAAACAAAGCTTTCTTATAGATTTTGTATCTTTGGAGGACAAACGTTCAAAAAAGTTTAGTGTTTAGAGCAGAACAAAATTCTATTTTTAAAAAATCTCTACGTAATTTGCACAATGATTTACATTCGATAATATAATGAAATTCATCACCAATTTGATTACTTTTACATTATGTACAAAAATGTGCATTTCTCTCAATATCATTCCATCTACCAATGATGCATTGTTTGATTGTATATTGATGAGTCCGGTGTCTATTCACACAAGCAGTTCCTGAATTGTCCCGAGCGAGATTTCCTGAGGCTGAGTATAATCAGAGTTACTATGGGAATTTCCATAAATAACAGAATGACTCTCAGATAGAATATCTGAAACATTGGGTTCTGTCACAATCGAGAATACTCATGCAATGAGATAAAGAGCTTTAAATATTTACACTCAACAAGACACTGGTGATCTAAAAAGAAGTATGCCCCACCATGAATAGTGTTCACTGGTCTCACAACACGACAGGAAAAACATTGAACAATAACTTCTAAAACTCGCGTACACCAAGTTTCACTAGTTTCAAATCACATATTGGCTATGAAATCAAATGGATCTTGATTATCTCTTTGACCAAAATTTCCTCGTCTTGAAAAAGTGGTCGACTTCATGAGGATAAATTACAAATGTTTTATAAAGTGACCAGTGTCCGGTTTTAAGGGGTGGTCAGTTTTGTGAATCTTTCTTTGTAAGGAAGTGTGAAGATTTCTGCGGGGACTTTGAAAATATCGGCCGATATTCCGGGAATGCCGTCCGGTATTCTCAGGGGTCGGTTTGGTGAACTTTCAATATATATATATATATATATATATATATATATATATATATATATATATATATTCATATATAAAGTCTCTTTTGTTGGAGCAAAATTTAAAACACTCTAAACACTGAGGGTAAATTACAAATGTGTTTAGAGTGTTTATATATATATATATATATATATATATATATATATATATATATATATATATGTATATATATATATATATATATATATATATATATAGTGTGTGTGTGTGTGTGTGTGTGTGTGTGTGTGTGTGTGTGTGTGTGTGTGTGTGTGTGTGTGTGTGTGTGTGTGTGTGTGTGTGCGCGCGCACATGAGAAAAACGACATAATAGAGATACGACGGAAATGTTTTTTGCAAGTTGTCCGTTCATATGGCTATCCCAACTTAGTAAAATAACGTCACCAGTGAGAGGCGGATTCAACAAATAACTCTCAGTCTGTAGTAAAATGTGATGAATATGGTATATTTTATGCAGTGAAACTGTTTAATATGAAATAAACAAAAATAAAAAAAATATTTTGATACATAGAATGCATTTTATGGTTTTGGAATGTACAGCAAATTCTCCGTACTGTTTAGATCCGCCGATGGTGACAGACGACGGATTGCCAATGGGATTGGTATTTTCACGATGTACAGTAGTCCTACATGTTAAATATACATTGATTCTCGAAACTTCCATTGCATGATCAATCCATTTCAAACAATTCTGTCTTGATCCTATACTAAAGCATAGCCTGCAGATCGTGTCTAAACGTTTTTTATGGAGGAACAATAAAAAATTTCTAGTATGCACCTGATCGGAGGCCCAAAAAGGGCGAACTGCAACGAAAACTTCAAATATAGGTTGGATCTGATGTTAAGAAATACTTTTTTGTTCACTAATAATAGATTTTGTAACATTGAAGAAAATATCTTGCAAAATTACAAGTAAATAGAAAATGCATTGCATTTAGTATTTAGATATGGGTCTGTAGCTGCCCCAACTGTTTTGACAACGTTCAACGATTATTTAAATGTATGTAAAGTTAGTTATTTTTACATGTAAAGTTAGTTATTTTTACATGTAAAGTTAGTTGTTTTTACATGTAAAGTTAGTTATTTTTACATGTAAAGTTAGTTATTTTTACATGTAAAGTTAGTTATTTTTACATGTAAAGTTAGTTGTTTTTACATGTAAAGTTAGTTATTTTAATTAGTGACTTTTCGCCCCAAATTACCGAAAAGACGACAAGACGACAAAACAAAAAGTCGAAAAAACGACAAAATACGGGCAAAAAAACCCCGACAAACTTAACACACAAATTAGCGACCTTATTTATCGTCTTTTCGCTTTGGCATTTGACAATCAGCGAATTTTCACCCCGAAATAACGAAAAGACGACAAAACGAAAAAAAGAATAGACGACTAACAAAACCCACAAATTAACGACCTTATTTGCCGTCTTTTCGCTTGGCGTTTTGTCGATTTTTTTTTTCAGGTGAAAACACGACACAATGTTAATTAGAGACTGTTTCATCTCAATAACATGGGATAAACCATTTGCCAGATGTATACATACTGATAGAACGGAATACATACATACTGATAGAACGGAATACATGCATTCTGATAGAACGGAACACATACATACTGATAGAACGGAATACATGCATACTGATAGAACGGAATACATGGATACTAATCGAACGGAACACATACATACTGATAGAACGGAACACATACATACTGATAGAACGGAATACATACATACTGATAGAACGGAATACATGCATTCTGATAGAACAGAATACACACATACTGATAGAACGGAATGCATACATACTGATAGAAAGGAACACATACATATTGATAGAACGGAACACATACATACTGATAGAACGGAATACATACATACTGATAGAACGGAATACACACATACTGATAGAACGGAACACATCCGTACTGATAGAACGGAATACATACATACTGATAGAACGGAATACATACATATTGATAGAACGGAACACATACATACTGATTGAATGGAATACATGCATACTGATAGAACGGGATACATACATACTGATAGAACGGAACACATACATACTGATAGAACGGAATACATACATTACTGATAGAACGGAATACATGCATACTGATAGAACGGAATACACACATACTGATAGAAGGGAACACATGCACACTGATAGAATGGAATACATACATACTGATAGAACGGAACACATACATACTGATAGAACGGAATACACACATACTGAAAGAACGGAACACATACATACTGATAGAACGGAATACACACATACTGATAGAAGGGAACACTTGCATACTGATAGAATGGAATACATACATACTGATAGAACAGAATACATACATACTTATAGAACGGAATACATACATACTGATAGAACGGAATACATACATACGGATAGAACGGAATACATACATATTGATAGAACGGAATACATACATACTGATAGAACGGAATACATACATACTGATAGAACGGAATACATACATACTGATAGAACGGAACACATGCATACTGATAGAACGGAATACATACATACCGATAGAAAGGAATACATACATATTGATAGAACGGAATACATACATACTGATAGAACGGAATACACACATACTGATAGAACGGAACACATACATACTGATTGAATGGAATACATGCATACTGATAGAACGGAATACATACATACTGATAGAACGGAACACATACATACTGATAGAACGGAATACATACATTACTGATAGAACGGAATACATGCATACTGATAGAACGGAATACATACATACTGATAGAACGGAACACATACATACTGATAGAACGGAATACATACATACTGATAGAACGGAATACATACATACTGATACAACGGAATACACATATACTGATAGAACGGAATACATACATACTGATAGAACGGAATACATACATACTGATAGAACGGAATACACACATACTGATAGAACGGAACACTTGCATACTGATAGAATGGAATACTTACATTCCGATAGAACGGAATACATACATACTTATAGAACGGAATACATACATACTGATAGAACGGAATACATACATACGGATAGAACGGAATACATACATACTGATAGAACGGAATACATACATACTGATAGAACGGAATACATATATACTGATAGAACGGAATGCATACATACTGATAGAAAGGAACACATACATATTGATAGAACGGAACACATACATACTGATAGAACGGAATACATACATACTGATAGAACGGAATACACACATACTGATAGAACGGAACACATCCGTACTGATAGAACGGAATACATACATACTGATAGAACGGAATACATACATATTGATAGAACGGAACACATACATACTGATTGAATGGAATACATGCATACTGATAGAACGGGATACATACATACTGATAGAACGGAACACATACATACTGATAGAACGGAATACATACATTACTGATAGAACGGAACACATGCATACTGATAGAACGGAATACACACATACTGATAGAAGGGAACACATGCACACTGATAGAATGGAATACATACATACTGATAGAACGGAACACATACATACTGATAGAACGGAATACACACATACTGAAAGAACGGAACACATACATACTGATAGAACGGAATACACACATACTGATAGAAGGGAACACTTGCATACTGATAGAATGGAATACATACATACTGATAGAACAGAATACATACATACTTATAGAACGGAATACATACATACTGATAGAACGGAATACATACATACGGATAGAACGGAATACATACATATTGATAGAACGGAATACATACATACTGATAGAACGGAATACATACATACTGATAGAACGGAATACATACATACTGATAGAACGGAACACATGCATACTGATAGAACGGAATACATACATACCGATAGAAAGGAATACATACATATTGATAGAACGGAATACATACATACTGATAGAACGGAATACACACATACTGATAGAACGGAACACATACATACTGATTGAATGGAATACATGCATACTGATAGAACGGAATACATACATACTGATAGAACGGAACACATACATACTGATAGAACGGAATACATACATTACCGATAGAACGGAATACATGCATACTGATAGAACGGAATACACACATACTGATAGAAGGGAACATATGCATACTGATAGAATGGAATACATACATACTGATAGAACGGAATACATACATACTGATAGAACAGAATACATACATACTGATAGAACGGAACACATACATACTGATAGAACGGAATACACACATACTGATAGAAGGGAACACATGCATTCTGATAGAACGGAATACATACATACTGATAGAACGGAACACATACATACTGATAGAACGGAATACATACATACTGATAGAACGGAATACATACATACTGATACAACGGAATACACATATACTGATAGAACGGAATACATACATACTGATAGAACGGAATACATACATACTGATAGAACGGAATACACACATACTGATAGAACGGAACACTTGCATACTGATAGAATGGAATACTTACATTCTGATAGAACGGAATACATACATACTTATAGAACGGAATACATACATACTGATAGAACGGAATACATACATACGGATAGAACGGAATACATACATACTGATAGAACGGAATACATACATACTGATAGAACGGAATACATATATACTGATAGAACGGAATACATACATACTGATAGAACGGAATGCACACATACTTATAGAACGGAATACATGGATACTGATAGAACGGAATACACACATACTGATAGAACGGAATACATACATACTGATAGAACGGAATACATACATACTGATAGAACGGAATACACACATACTGATAGAACGGAACACATACATACTGATAGAACGGAATACTTACATTCTGATAGAACGGAATGCAGACATACTTATAGAACGGAATACATGGATACTGATAGAACGGAATACACACATACTAATAGAACGGAATACATACATACTGATAGAACGGAATACATACATACTGATAGAACGGAATACATTCATACTGATAGAACGGAATACAAACATGCTGATAGAACGGAACACATACATACTGATAGAACGAAATACATACATTCTGATAGAACGGAATACATACATACTGATAGAACGGAATACATGCATTCTGATAGAACGGAATACATACATACTGATAGAACGGAATACATACATACTGATAGAACGGAATACATGCATTCTGATAGAACGGAACACATACATATCGATAGAACGGAACACACACATACTGATAGAACGGAATACATACATACTAATAGAACGGAATACATACATACTGATAGAACGGAATACATACATACTGATAGAATGGAATACAAACATGCTGATAGAACGGAATACATACATACTGATAGAACGAAATACATACATACTGATAGAACGGAATACATACTGATAGAACGGAATACACACATACTGATAGAAGGGAACACATACATACTGATAGAACAGAATACATACATACTGATAGAACGGAATACACAAATACTGATAGAACGGAATACATACATACTGATAGAACGGAATACATGCATACTGATAGAACGGAATACATGCATTCTGATAGAACGGAACACATACATACTGATAGAACGGAATACATACATTACTGATAGAACGGAATACATACTGATAGAACGGAATACACACATACTGATAGAAGGGAACACATGCACACTGATAGAATGGAATACATACATACTGATAGAACGGAATACACAAATACTGATAGAACGGAATACATACATACTGATAGAACGGAATACATGCATACTGATAGAACGGAATACATGCATTCTGATAGAACGGAATACATACATACTGATAGAACGGAATACATACATACTGATAGAACGGAATACATGCATTCTGATAGAACGGAATACATACATACTGATAGATCGGAACACATACATACTGATAGAACGGAATACATACATACTGATAGAACGGAATACATACATACTGATAGAACGGAATACATACATACTGATAGAACGGAATACATACATACTGATAGAATGGAATACATACATACTGATAGAACAGAATACATACATACTGATAGAACGGAATACACAAATACTGATAGAACGGAATACATACATACTGATAGAACGGAATACATACATACTGATAGAACGGAATACATACATACTGATAGAACGGAACACATACATACTGATAGAACGGAATACATACATTACTGATAGAACGGAATACATGCATACTGATAGAACGGAATACACACATACTGATAGAAGGGAACACATGCACACTGATAGAATGGAATACATACATACTGATAGAACGGAACACATACATACTAATAGAACGGAATATACACATACTGAAAGAACGGAACACATATATACTGATAGAACGGAATACACACATACTGAAAGAACGGAACACATATATACTGATAGAACGGAATACACACATATTGATAGAAGGGAACACATGCATACTGATAGAATGGAATACATACATACTGATAGAACGGAATACATACATACTTATAGAACGGAATACATACATACTGATAGAACGGAGTACATGCATTCTGATAGAACGGAATACATACATACTGATAGAACGGAACACATACATTCTGATAGAACGGAATACACACATACTGATAGAACGGAATACATACATACTGATAGAACGGAATACATACATACCGATAGAACGGAATACACACATACTGATAGAACGGAACACATACATACTGATAGAACGGAATACTTACATTGTGATAGAACGGAATGCACACATACTTATAGAACGGAATACATGGATACTGATAGAACGGAATACACACATACTGATAGAACGGAATACATACATACTGATAGAACGGAATACATACATACTGATAGAACGGAATACATACATACTGATAGAACGGTATACATACATACTGATAGAACGGAATACATACATACTGATAGAACAGAATACATACATACTGATAGAACGGAACACATACATACTGATAGAACGGAATACATACATACTGATAGAACGGAATACATACATACTGATAGAACGGAATACAAACATGCTGATAGAACGGAACACATACATACTGATAGAACGAAATACATAGATACTGATAGAACGGAATACATGCATTCTGATAGAACGGAATACATACATACTGATAGAACGGAATACATACATACTGATAGAACGGAATACATGCATTCTGATAGAACGGAATACATACTTACTGATAGAACGGAACACATACATACTGATAGAACGGAATACACACATACTGATAGAACGGAATACATACATACTGATAGAACGGAATACATACATACTGATAGAACGGAATACATACATACTGATAGAATGGAATACATACATACTGATAGAACGGAATGCGTACATACTGATAGAACGGAATACATACATACTGATAGAACGGAATACATACATACTGATAGAACGGAATACATACATACTGATAGAACGGAATACACACATACTGATAGAACGGAACACATATATACTGATAGAACGAAATACATACATACTGATAGAACGGAATACATACATTACTGATAGAACGGAATACATACATTACTGATAGAACGGAATACATACATACTGATAGAAAGGAATACATACATTACTGATAGAACGGAATACATGCATTCTGATAGAACGGAATACACATTTTTATCGTCTTTTCGCTTGGCGTTTTGCTATCTTTTCTTTATTTCGGAGCGAAAAGTCGCTAATTGTCGTTTTTGTCGTCTTTTCGTTTTGCCGTTTTGCCTTATTTTCGTTATTTCGGGGCGAAAAATCGCTAATTATTGCTTTGTCGTTATTTCGTTTGATAGTCTTTTCGAGGCGAAAAGACGAAAAGACGACAAAACGCCAAACGAAAAGGTCGCTAATTAGCTGGTTTAATTTGTCGTCTTCTCGCCTATATTTTGTCGTCTTTTCGACTTTACATGTTGTTGTCTTGTAATTGTAATTCTAAACTGGCACAAATCAGTCACCATAATTTTGATGGTAGTATATGAACCCATGTAGTAGAAAGGGGGCACCATCCCCCCCCCAAGATTTTAAAATTTCAAGAAAATAAATCATCCTTGAGGTTTTTAACATACTTTTGGCTTTTCAAGAATTCTAGACAGTATTTTGAACTGAGTCTCTCTCTCTCTCTCTCTCTCTCTCTCTCTCTCTCTCTCTCTCTCGTTATTTTGTAAACAATGCTACATAACTTCAGATATATAAAAGCCGCTCGCGTGGCGCAGTGGTTAGAGCGTCGGGCTCAAAGATCTGATGATCCTTGAGTCGGGGGTTCGAATCCCACTGTGGGACGTGGGTGCCGGTCTTTCGGATGAGACCGTATAAACCGAGGTCCCGTGTCGCAGTAGGTGTGGCACGATAAAGATCCCTCCCTGCTCAAAGGCCCTGAGTGCCGAGCATAGGCCTAAATTTGCAGCCCTGTCACCGGTAATGGTGACAGCCGCCGGATAGCTGAAAAATTGCTCAGGCGGCTATAAACAAACAAACAAACAGATATATAAAAAGAAATTTGTAATCATATTTTGTTTGGCAAACAACACATGAATAAACATGTTTCAGTAAATAGAGCTATATCTTTTGATATTGTCAGGTTGTAGAAGATTTGATTGACTGGATGGTTGTACATATTATCTCGTTACATTTTGTTTCTCATTTACTAGACGGCTATACAGATTATCTCCTACATTTTTTTTTCATTTACCGGATGCAAGTTGTGAAATTGTACTTTGCATATTTATTATCATCCGGTCATTTAAAATTTACTAACTGATAATATGTTGATATGAAGCAGTGATGATGAGATTGAAAATCCAGGAACACAGTTCTGAAGACGTGTGGCTATTTGACAGATAAAATAACTAAATAAATGTTTTAATTTTAAAACGTACACTGAGTCAAAAAAGAAACTTCACATTCTCTTGTCAAGGCACTTAAAACGAACAAGAGATAATAGGATGGTGCCAGTGATTTTATTTCATTGCTGAGATGTGTGTGATGTAATCAATACACTGACAGTGCCACAGATCTGTTCAGTTAGGCTACACGCCGTTCCAAAACATTTGTACACAGAATGTCAAGTCACAAGAATGAAACGTCGAAATGTCTCAGTTCAATATTGAGTATGGCCGCCTCGCGCATTCACCACAGCCATGCACCGTCTCCTCATCGACTGCCTGATGTTTGTGAACACATGGTTGGGGATTCGGCGCCATTGATCTTGCAAGGCAGCGCCAAGTTCCTGCAAATTCTGCGGTTGGTTCCTAAGTTCACGAAGCCCTCTCCCTAGTGCATCCCAAACGTGCTCGATGAGATTAAGGTCAGGGGACCTCGATGGCCAGTCCATGACGTTGATGCCAGCATTTTGAAGGACATTTCGTGTCAACAACGCGGTGTGCGGTCGTGCATTATCATGCTGGAACTGTAGACCTGGACCATGAGCCGCCATGAAGGGAATGAGTTCAGGGGTGAGTACCTGATCGCGATAAGCAGCAGCTGTGAGGTTTCCATGGATGACCAGAAGTCTGAAACGGTTGTTCCCACAGAAAGCACCCCATGCCATGCAACTTCCGCCCCCGAATCTGTCCACATCCTGCACACAACACTGGGCATACCGTTCATTAGGTCGTCTCCAGACTCTTAGTCTGCCCTCCGCAAATCTGAGGGTAAACCGCGATTCATCACTAGAGACGACTCGATTCCAGTCTCTCTGGGTCCATCGGAGGTGACGTTGGGCCCACAGCAGACGCTGACGTCGATGAAATGGCGTCAAAATTGGCCCACGAGACGGAAGTCGAGCATGGAGATTGGCAGACCGCAACCGATTTCGGATGGTCTGTGCGGACAGCCGACCTTGAAACATCTCAGCTCTGGTTCGTGCAGCCGGCGGAAATCGGTTATGAAGGTGACGTAGGACGATGTTCCGGTCTTCAACTCGTGACGTTACACGTGGACGACCCGACCTTGGGCGATCAGCAGTGGTGCCAGTTTGTTGTAGACGATGTCGCAAGTCATACACAGTACGACGGCTGCATCCCATTGCTGTTGCGATGTCAATAACTGATCGCCCCGCTTGCAACATGCCAACGGCACGTTCACGTTGCACATTTGACAATCGCGGCATTTCAAGCACTGTTACAAATGTGGTTTAAAAGTGTTTTTTTAATGTTTGAGGCTATGGCAAACATGTGCAAATGAATCCAACTTCGATGTGGCGTTCACAACATGGAATGCACGTGCAAAACCTGATTTGGCACGAAAGGCATTTACACAAGAAATGGATGGCTATGAGTGGGTTTGGCTAACGGTTTTCCAGAGTCGACAGATAGAGATCCCATGTTGGCTACACAGGTGTATCATCAGGGGGAAAGTATTCAATATTTTACAAAATTAATTTTGTGAAGTTTCTTTTTTGACTCAGTGTATTATAAGATGAAGTGTAAGTTTGTAGGTGAAAGACCTTGTATACCGTATACCAAATGAATAAACAGTCGAATAAACAAAATAAAAAAGATATTTTATGGATACCTATATTCTGTTCAAGTGTTGTAAATTTACATTCATTACAATTAATTTTTAGGAATTGGACCAGTTAACTGACGAATGTATTGGGAGACTGTATGTCTCTAAAAATGTGGATGATTATGATCATTTCATATGATAAAACTGATAATGATCACGAGTACATAGCCAAATGTATGCTAATTTTTCACGTGGAATTCATGTGAATTTCATGGCCGTAGGGATCGGGAAGAAGGGGGGGGGGGGGGGGGGGGGGCACAACAAACAAAAAAAAATCATATCGTAAAATACGCATATAGTTTAATGTATAATTATTTTTAAGCAGAAAGTTCATTTAATTCAGTGAGACTCAGAGTCAGTCAGCTTGGCTGTCCTTTAGCTTAAATAAAATAAAGTATTATGAAAAGCACTTAATGCCTTAACATTTCTTAGGGCATCATCCAAGAAGTCGTAATCAGGAGGTAATGGTTCGGTTCTCGTTCCCAGCTCCGCGACTGGCGTCAAACCTATGATATCTAGTGACTGTTCCTTTACCAAGTGCCCGGCACTGGGAATGAAAGTCAAGGATATTTCGGATATGACCTTTAAGTAGTGTTGCGAAAGGCGTTGGCACGGTAAAGTACCCTCTCTGTTCAAGTGTCGTTTAAAGTCCTTTACCGGTATTTGTTGACGATTCATACGAGTGAAAAAATCTCGCAAGGGACGACTGATCAAAAGGTATCTAATATGTGTGACCTTGACATACTCTCAAGGTCTAATAATTAATTAGATAGCTTGTTCATAGAAACTTCGTCTTGATACAAAAATGTCTATGCCCAACTGCTCTAATATTAGTTCAACGTTTGTATATGTTTAAAAACTTTTTGTAAAGCTAATATGATGAATTGTTAACTTTTTTATCACCACAGTTATTATGGTAAAAGGTAAAGTCGACAATGTGTGAAGTACTATTTATCAGTGACGTAACACCCACAAATTGATGTAGGTCATGACGTGTAACAGCTTTTTCAAAGCTTGTAAAGTCTCAGGCTGTCAAGACCTGTTTCATTCTTGGTCCAAGAGTAGACATTATCGTATCAGTGTAAGATCAACTTTCCGCACAGTTTTAACTTTGATTATATTTCACAATGTTTGTCCAGACGGACAGCCACGGAATATTTTCTTTCCAACAAAAATGTATGAGATCTTTAAATGCCTCCTGGTTTGATCAGTGGCCTTGGTTACATTATGTAGAAACCTAAGATGTTGTATTCTATTTCCCTTGCATAAAGAAGACTCTCAGTTGTCACAAGAAAGAAAACACTTTTCATATCAAGTGGTTTTAAAAACTGGAGAAAAAGCAACCACAAAATTGGCTGCACACGAGAAAAGTGATTGCCATAAAGAGACAATGGAATGGGAGTTTACGATAAAGGAGGAGGTTAAAGATGTTGGAGAATGTCTTTCAAATTGCACGAAGTCGAGAAGTCTAACAGAGAATTTGCTTAAAGTCACAAACATTTTGATGTTTCTTGCTCGACAAGGAACTGCTCTTCGGGGTGACAACGATGAGGAAAAACTCGAACTTTAATCACCTTATGCTAGAGGCTAAACGCTTCAGGAATGGCTACAACGCAAAGCAAATAAGTGTGGTGATCCATACAAAATGAAATTTTGCAGGTGATGGGGTTCCAGATTTTGCGACAAATTGTTGCTTTCATTAAATCGTCTGAATTCTTTTCAATAATGGCAGACGAAACACGAGATATTTCCAACAAAGAGCAACTTGTTTTATGCATTCGACGGGTTGATTAAAAGTGTACCGCTCATAAAGATTTATTAGGGATGTACTCTCTTTCTGACATAGGGGTTAATTCAATAACCCTTGCAAAGATGCCCTTTTGAGGTTCGATCCGAATATCAACAAAGTACGAGTCTAGTGTTATGACATGGCTGCTTCTATGGCTGGTTCAAAGACAAGTGTTGCATCAGAAATCCATGCACTTGAACCCAGAACCATTTACATATACTGTTATGGTCATGCTATTAACCTAGCTTGCAGTGATTCTATTAAGGGATATAAGTTGCTTAGAGACACCCTGGACATTGCAAAGGATATAACAAAGTTGATTAAAGAATCTCCAAGAAGAGAGATGATCTTCAATACATTAAAAAATACCCAAAATCTAGAGTCAGCGGGAATAAGGATTTTGTGTCCCACAAACTATGAAATTCTAAGAAATGTTTGGGATGAAAGCTTCCAATACGTGCGTGAGGTAGAAATGAGAAACAGAATTAGGAGAGCGGGTGCTTAAATATGTGCAGGTCTGATTTCTTCTTTGGGTGTTTACTGAGTGAAAATATTTTACGTTATAGTGATAATTTGTCAAGGGCTCTGCAGGCTCCAAATCTCTCGACGAGTGATGGTCAAAAAATGCCATCAACGACAATGAGTGATTTGCAAAGTCTTTACTCAGTTTTACGAGGAAGTTGTTGAAAAAGCAAAATAGATGAACATCGATGATGCTGGTCTTCCTAGAAAACGCTACATTCCTCGTAAACTTGATGATGGGACAGCAGTACATACTTTTTCATCGTGTGCAGATATGTATAGGAAAGATTTCTACGAGGCATTAGATCTGCTTTTAGCTGGCATTAAAATCTAGATTTAATCAACCAGGTTACAAAGCTAATGTTAATCTTTAAAACCTCGTAATTAAGGCTTGCACAGGTCAAACGTTTGAAGAAGAATTCAATTTTGTCACGATCCTATATGAATCAGATTTGAAGCCAAAGGATCTTCACTGCCAGCTTATAATGTTAAAGACTGTTTTGCCAAAATACTTTACGCCAGATATATCAAGTGTGGTTGAATTTTTCAGACATTCAAATAAAAAAGTCTGTTTGCCGAGATCCTCAAAATTCTCAAACTAGTTTTGGTACTTCCCGCAACTAACGCTACCAGTGAGTGCTCATTCAGCGCCTTGAAAAGATTGAATACATCACCGAGATCGACAATGTGCCAAATACGAACAAACAATTTGCTTTTATTGCACTGAAAAAATAGGTGGAGTTCGTAAGTGAAAGTGAACACAGACTGGCGCTGTTTGGAAAGTTTACCGAGTACTAAATACCTTATGACTCAGAAATGATTGATAACAAAATGATAAAGACATAAACAAAAAAATAAGATTTTAAAAAATCCTTAACACCCCCCCCCCCCAAAAAAAAACCAAACAAACAAAACTTAAAATTAAAGATGAGGGGTTTTCTGGGAAATCAATTAGATTTATGTACATGGGTACACCTCAATGCTTGCACATATTTATGCCGTTCTCTTTTTAGTAATGGTTTTGTCGATATCACTTTTTTGTCGTAAATTACTTTCGTATGCCCCCCCCCCCCCCCCCCCCGTGAAATTGCTTCCTACGGGCCTGAATTGCACCCGAGATTCACGTGAAGCACATTTGCCAGTGTATACAATAATCACCCCATGTAATTAGATTGATACATAGAGGATCTTGAACAAGTGCTTATGTCATATGAAATTTATGAAACGAGTTGGCAGATTTAATATTTCCCGACCCTTGGCGATATATAAATCTGGTAACGAATTTCACAAATTTTATATGCCATAAGCACGAGTGTACGATTCTATTTATCACACAACTATCAATAAATGCATAGTTTAGTTACTTTCCATTTCACGTTTCTGTATAAGGAAGTGCTTTTTCAGCTTCTTTGCATCATCTGGAAATGTCCTTGAGCAGAAGAAATGAGATCTAATGATAAACAGGGGCCTCCGTGGCCGAGTGGTTAGAGCATCGTGCTCAAAACCACAAGGCCTCTCACCTCCAATCGGCACGGGTTCGAATCTCGCTCGCGCCGATATATGTGGGAAAGTTTGCCAGTTTACTTTCAGAAGGTCGGTGGTCTCTTCCCAGGTACATTGTATCTGGGTTCTCTCCTCCACCAATAAAAACTGGACGCCACCAGATAACTGAAAAATTGTTGAGTGTGGCGGAAAGCAACAAAAAATCAATCAATCAATCAATCAAATGATAAACACGTTGTTGTGATAGCTAAATTGAAATTCCAATCTTAAGATTAACAAATGAAAGACGAATAAATAGCATAGACTTGAAGAACTTTTGTAGTAACAGTTTTGCATCTATGTCAGCACGTGCTGACCTCATATGACCCTACATAATTTGCATTCTTATTAACCTGTGCGACGAGTTCATATCGAAGTGTAATCGTAATAGTATTGGCGATGAATTTCTTTCTTTTTTTTTCAGTTTCAAAATTCTGTATTGTGTTCTGCATATACACACATATATATACACTGAAAAATGAAGGGGGAAAGGTAGTGAAGAAAGAGAAAGAGGCAGAGAAAAGTGGTGTAATTTGATGTTTAATACATGGACAATAGAATCGGTCATGACCAGGTTATATTGATATAAAATGAAATATTAAGAATTGGCGGAATTGCCATTTGCCAGTCAGAGTCTGTCCAGTAAAAGAAGCCAGGAATTCCAGTGCTTTATAAATTTATTATATTTGTTTTGTTTATTTGCTGTATATTTGATTTTACTTATATGTGTTTCCATGTCAATCAGTAATTCTTGGATTGATAGCTTTTCTTGCCAACAGCTTTTCCTGTATAAATATGATTTAATCATTAACATGAAAAAAACTTATTTCTTCTGAATTAGAGATTCCGAAGATGAATGATTTTTTTTTATCCAATGTAATAGTGATGCCTTTTGTGTTAAGTAAAGTTATGAGAGATTTGATAAGGTCCTGTACAGTCGGACAGTCCCAAAGCAGATGAATAATAGTTTCTTCATTGCTTTTGCAAAAACAGTTTAATTTCCTATTTGTTTTTCCTATTTTAAGTAAAAAGGAATCTGTAGTTAAAATGTAGTTGTTGATTCTAAACTGAAACCACTGTAATTTGGAATTTTTGGTATATTGAAAAGGAATAGATCTTTTTCCACTGAGAATCTGAAATTTCAAAAAACTTTCCCTATTTCAATTTCCCTAATGGAGTGATGTTCTCTGCAATTAAAGTATTATAGATATGTTTTGTTCCCTTTTTATTTGTACAGAATATCTTAATATTTAAAGGTAGAATGGGCTTAGGATTGTTCATTTCCATTCAAATTGTCTGAGTGGCAAGACTTTCCTTGATAGAATTTTGAAGTGAAGCATAATATTAAAAACAATGGTCTAATCTTATATGTTTTCTGAAAGTTTTGCAAGAAAAAAAATCGTTTTTCATCAAGTAAATCTGATATATAAATTATATTCTTCTCAAGCCTTTTTTTTTTTTTTTTTTTGGATAGAAAACTGTTTTATTTGCAATTTTGATTTTTTCATTGTATTGGTTAGCTTAAAATGTCATACCAGGATTGAATTTTTATTTTATCTTGGATAATTTGAAATGCAGAAAATGTATCTTTCCAAAAATCATTTTTGATATCTTTTTAACAACATTTATATAGTCAGATCCTGTTCTGATTAGCATCTCCAAAGAAACAATTTTATTTAACAATACTTCCCACTTAGTATCTGGAGAGTATAATATTCTTTTCATCCATGATAATTTTAACCCTAATATGTAGTTCTTTATGCCTGTCATTTCTAGTCCACCATCTACATAATCCTGTATGACTTGCTTTCTGTTAAGCTTGTCGACTTTAAGCTGCCATAAAAAGTTAAAGAGTATTTCACTGAGATTCGTTATAAAATTATTTGAAGGAGAAGGTAATAAAATAAGGAGATGATTTAGTTGGGAGATGAGTAACGATTTAATAAGGGTTAATCTACCTATTAGAGTAAAATGTCGTTTACTCCATTGATTTATAACATGTTTGATTTTCACTTATTTTTTTATCATAACTGAGCTTGGGAATGTTCTTTTCTTGCTTTTCTTGTCTCCTTATATACCAGACAAACTCTGATGCATATAACAATAGAACACTCATCTAATATGGCGGATAAGAAGAGAAATATGGCGTAATCGGGTTCCACTGAGACCGAGGTCAATGCACATCGACGATTACGAGCAGGAATTACTATCGGGATGCCAATGATTCATGAATTGACATTTTTTGCTGATTTGACGTGTTTATTGCTTCAGATTCACCCTGACTCTATGAATTTATATATGTTCAATCAAATATATTATTATACTTGTTCTTTTATTTTTCAATTTATTTACCGTCAGTGACAGCTTGTTTTATTTTAACACCGCGTCGTTCCAGTTGAAAGGGTCTCAGATGATGCAATAAGTTACGGGCGATAACTCATGTTGCGAACAATAACGATCAAGTTTGCCTGCCATTGGCCAAATGCTGTCTGACGTGTTTCATACCAATTATTACGCCGTCAATTCTTTACACACAGATTTTGACCACGGATTACTCCGTTAACATAAGGGGCGAGATCAAAAGCTCAATGTATGACAAAAACTAAATTCATATAGTTTTTACCAAGACTCCCCCCCCCCTTTTTATAACTAAATGTCATTAATTTTGAAACTAATCGATTAACAATTAAAACATACGAGTATACTATTATATTTCGACAAAATAACGCGCTGTATATTTTTTTCTACTGGTTAATTAGAACTGAAAGTGTACATTAAAACTATTCGTATTTTGTCGAAATATAATACACTGTGCTGGTTGGCAATCCTAACAAAGTCACATTTCCGTAGTTTAATGTTGAAGTGACCAGTGAGTTGATTGAGGTCTTACAGCCACCCTGCGTTATATATGAGCGTCCAATGTTTCGTATATGGAAGAAACATGTTTCATTTAGTATACATTGATGTCAATTTTTAATTGCTTAAGATTGATTGATTATATAATGTTTAACGTCCCGCTCGAGAATTTTTCACTCATATGGAGACGTCACCATTGCCGGTGAAGGGCTGCAAAATTTAGGCCTATGCTCAGCGCTCAGGGTCTTTGAGCAGGGAGGGATCTTTATCGTGCCACACCTGCTGTGACACGAGACCTCGGTCTCATTCGAAGGGCCGCTCCATTCAGTCGCCTCTTACGACAAGCAAGGGGTACCGAGGATCTATTGAAATTAAATTCTATGTTCATACTAGTGTATCATAAGCATGATAGATTAGAAAAACACTAAAACTCCACATTATGCAGTGGGGGAAAAAAAATGTCACGATCAAAGTTCGAATTTCCTCGATAAGTAATATAGCGGTTATTAACATTGTCCACGACCAGAGCGCCTATGGTTTGATTTCATCAATATCATTTGCATTGTGTTTCATCATTCTTCCCGCTCTATTGGGTGGCATTTTCTGCAAATATGAATAAAAATGAAATATGTGTATATGGGGCGATCTATTCCTTCAATCTAACAATACGTACGAGTTAATAACAAATCTGTAATCTAAATCTTGGTTATGATCACTACGATGTACCTTAACGCTTGGAATACTTAACACTATAATTCTCTGACAGTACATATAATGTATCATGATGGACAGAATGTAAAGTTCATGATTACAATCGAGTAGTTTACGAAAATATAAGAAATGCACGTTACATGATATCACGTACATTTCCCCACAAAATATCGTATTAATATAGGTAGAACATCATGTGCAAGTTCAGAAATGGGGAAGATACACTTTTATCGTCTAAAATTTATTTGCATGATAAAATATTATTACATAGATTATATTTGTTTACGTCACAAAATTTCAAAATTAAATTTTATATCACTGACACTGAACTACAAAACACCTGCTCTGGCGACAGTAATGTACGTTTTATTTATTTATTATTTTTTGTGCACAACGGAAGTCCTTGCTATATTCAGTTGACACACCAGTGGGTAAATATATTTTAATTTCTTTTGAAAAAGTACTTGGCTTTTTAGAAAATAATAATATTGTACCAAACATTATGAATAATCAATAAAAACGTCGGCCGACAGTAATGCACACATTAACTGAGAATGGGTGAGAAATACGCGCGTATCTAAGAATTTCTATTTCACACATTAAAAAAAACAAAAAAACAAAACAGTAAAAACAAAACAAAACAAACAAAAAAATTGAAAAAAAAACAAAACAAAAAAACAACCATGAATCGGCATACACCACTACATTTAGTTTTTCTCTTGCCGTAAACGACTGGAATATGTTACCCATCTGCATGCATCAAATTTCAGAGTTTTTCATTTCTGTCCAGTATCCCAAGCATTCTTTTTACAGACAGAGCACCAATTATTTTCAGCACCTATTAATGTCTTTGTTCATAATCATTCTTATAATTAACGACCAGGTTGATATATTGCATATTTGTACATCACTTGGGGTGTGTTGATTAAAACAAATTTAATACTAGTTTAGTATTTTGATTTCACTTTTATTAACATCGGATATTTATTTTCAGCAAAGAATATATCGAACCTTTTAAAACTTTAATGCTAAAAATTATCGTGTTTTCCTGAAATTTACATGATTACTGGGGAATTTCAGTGAAGATAACCGTGAATTTGAACTCGAAAACAAAGCACCGCGGTTTGCAAATTCTTATTCTTTGTTTAGAATTCATTTTTTTGCTGCGTGAACACGAAGTGCGTTTTTTCCCCAATTTTCAGCCCTAAAATAGGGTTTGCGTATTAAACACAACTCGTATTATATTCGGCAAATTATAGTAAATGTTCAGGAAATTGTAATATTATTATGTAGTATATAACGTTTGAAAATGTCAACGCGTGCTTAAATCATTCGTATAATCGATGTCCGACGACAGAAACTTACGGGAGTTTTAACCCCTCCCCCTCTTTCAATTTATATATTTATCCGACATCGATCTTTTGACCTCACCCTTATCAAGATGTCGAGCTCGCGGCGGGCATGACCGATCAACTGGGGATGCTCACTCCTCCTAGGCAACTGATCCCACCTCTGGTATATCCAGGGATCCGTGTTTGCCCAACTCTTAATTTTGTATTCTTTACAGGAGCGATTTAACATATTGATCACTGTTCGTTATCTTCACCTTTATACTAAACAATTATTGATCACTCAAATAAAACTTCGATAGCGCTGTGTAAATCACGCCAAGTGATTTTCGGCAAAATGGCCATGGAAATTAAATTCAAGTTACCGACAAACATTTTTATGTATAAAACTCAAGTTTTAGGAAAATCACTTGACTTTTAATTAAATCACTGGAAGAAATAATAATAATAATAATAATTATTATTATTATTATTATTATTTTGAACTGTTGTAATTCACTAGTTCAACAAAACCCTAAAATATTCAGGAAATAAAACTCGAACACGTTATGTAGAATAAGCTCGCATGCGCGAGTGCAACAGAAGTTTAATCAAACACGTGTACATAGATATCTGGAGGTTCTTTATTCTACTCAATTCATTCTGTAAAAGAAAAAAATGTTAAGTATATCAAAACACAATTGTGTAAAGTATTTCGTACAATTCACACCGGAGGGTGCATAACAGAAGCTTCACGCAGCTTAAAAAAAACAACAAAAACAACACAGGTATTTTATCTATGGTTTACCTGTACACAGGTAAGAATTGATGATAAATGCAGACGGCGTAAGTAAATCTTGCTTAATGCGCCCTGTGGTAAGATGATTTCACACACCTACAAGCAGAGTAATTACTGAATAAAACAAATAAAAATAAATAAATAAATAAAAGGAGTGGCGCTCGAGTTTAATTTGTTGCGCTTAAAAGTAGAGAACTTTGAAGGGGGGGGGGGGGGGGGGGGGGGGGTCTACATCCCAGATCAATTTAATATTACTATACGGAGCTGTCAGACTCTGAACTTGTCATCTTACACCTAAATATCTACAAGTATACGCATGCTTCACTTTTATTGCATTGAAGTAAATTATACCTGTAAAAAGTCAGTGTGATTTACCATCATAGGTGTAAAATAATAATGCAAGATGTTTAACACAGGTACTTAATGCTCCCTCGCCGAGCGCCTTGTAATAGATGAGAGTCACCGGTCTTCAGATATGACGTTGAAAACGGAGGGGAGGTGTTATGGTGGGCGTTGTCACGATAAAGAACTCTCACTGCCACGGCCGTCAAGTGCTGAATTCATGGCACTGCATCATGGTGACGTCTCTATGAATAAAAAAATATTAATTAATTCATTAAATAGACATGTGATTCGAGTTTTTATTTTATATACTTATTTAAAAAAAAACAAAAAACCACGTAGCCCCTCTGCATAAAATGCCCCCCCCCCCCCACACACACACACACTCCAATGGACATTGCTGTTCGTTTTATTTTGCAGTTCTTTATAATTTTCTAACTAAATACGCAAGAGTATATTTGTACACAAGGTAAAATTTCAATTTACATGGGGTATAATTGAAGAGGCTTTCTATACAGTGTCTGGTGGTTTGTTTGTTACATTGACATAGCTACCTGACACAAACTAGGTCAAACAAACTTTAAAACTATTTACACAATCGATAACACGGAGATAGGGTATACAGGCCGACACGTCACACAGGTATTTAATTCTCAGGACGAGACGGAAGGTCGATATAACAGGGAGGCCATGTTGAATTTTCAGGTTAGACAAAATTATATACACGAATTCTGACACTGTAGTGTCATTAATATTGATATCTGTGTGATCAATGGGAGAGATCTGCTCATTATGATAATAATTTTATATAATTCTGAAGGGGGGGGGGGATTTTTGGTACTTGAATTTCTCGTACGTATCATTCCATTTACAAAATATTAAAACCAATCAACGTAGTATTTACATCATACTGTAATTCTAGCTTGTTGTTATTTGTTTTTACCAGTCAAAATCCTTAATTGAGATTACACTTTTTGTTGACAGTAAACTGCTCGCGTGATCCCGACATCAGAAATGCACCCCCGGCGCAGTGCCCAAGAAATCCTACTGTGTGACCTCTGTGAAACTGTCCCCCTACAGAGTCATTGTGAACTTTGTCATATCAACTTATGCAAGGCCTGTGTTGGGGAGCACCTCTCAGATTCGTCTGAACGACACAATGTCGTGCCCTATTCACACAGAAAGTCCACTGAAAACTATCCGAAATGTCCGACACACGCCGATAAACATTGTAAACATTACTGTGAGAACTGTGACATGCCTGTCTGTATTACCTGTGCCTTCTCTGGTGAACACAAAGGTCACGATATATCAGATATCCTGGAAAAACTCAGCGCTAAAACTCACACTTTACAAAATGATTTAGAGGAACTGGAGACCCGAATTTATCCTCGATATCTAGAAATGGCGTCCGATATCAAAACGGAGAAATCCGAGTTAGAAACGAATTATAGGAAACTGACCACCGCTGCCGATCAACAAGGAGAGATCTTACACCGAGAGGTCACCGCCATTGTCAACCAACGGAAATCTGAGATTCAGGAGATGAAAAACAAACACCTATCTACCCTGAATAAAAACACAGAAGAAATCACACAGAAAATTACGGAACTCAAACAGATCATTGCTGACTTGAAATCAATCCTAGAATCAAATGACGTCTCCTTAACCTCTACTTACCAATCTAGGAATTCCGAATTTAGAACATTACCGCCTAAAGTCCGCGTTACAGAACCAAGTTTTTCTCCTGTGAAAATAAACACAGATCAACTCCATGAAATGTTTGGTTCTCTGTCGCCATTATCCATTAAAACAGAACATGGCGACACAATGAAGTCAGTAGAAGCTGTATCGTCTCCTCCAGTCAAACCACTGCTTGATGAACCGCGCCTCACCGCCACCATAAACACTGAGTATAACAGACTATTCGGTGTTAGCTGTCTCAGTGAAGAACAAGTCTGGACATGCGGAGAAAACAAAATCATGAAGCTCCTCAACCTCCAGAGTGAACGACTGACATCAATAAAAACCAAGTCAGGGAACGAACCACTGGACATAGCAGTGACACGGGACGGAGATCTTATTTATACTGATAATAACACTGTAAACATAGTGAAGAATAAACAGACACAGACCGTGATCACACTACAGGGGTGGACACCTCTCTATGTCTGCTGTACCGCCTCTGGTGATCTCCTGGTTACCATGATCAGTAATGACGGCAAACCATCCAAAGTCGTGCGTTACTCTGGCTCCACAGAGACACAAAGCATTCAGTTTGATGATCAGCGTCGTCCTCTCTATTCATCTGGTTCCCCTAAATACATCAGTGAGAACAGGAACCTGGATATCTGTGTGGCTGACAATGGAGCTAGTGCAGTAGTGGTGGTCAATCCGTCAGGAAAACTCCGATTTAGATACACGGGTCATCCCTCTAATACCAAGTCATTATTTTATCCACACGGCATCACTACAGACAGCCAGAGTCACATCCTGACAGCAGACTGTTACAATGGCTGTATCCACATCCTAGATCAGGACGGACAGTTCCTCCGTTACATTGATGATTTACGTCGTCCATTCGGTTTATGTGTGGACATCAGAGACAACCTCTTTGTGGCTGAGTGTGGCACTGCTAAAGTGAAGAAAATCCAATATCTATCTACACAGTGTTAATTACACCTCTACACAGTGTTAATTACACCTAAACACAGTGTTAATTACATATGTAAACTGACTGTGTTTAATTGCATCTGCTTGTTGATTACAGTTGCTTGTTAATTACAGCCCTGTGTTAATTACAGCCCTGTGTTTGTGATGTGTAACTAGCATGCACTTGTTTTGAGTGTTTAACTGATTGAACATTAGTCTCTCACTGCTGTTTAGTAATTCTGTAGTATGATATTTAGTGACACAGTATTAATCTTAGTGTACTAATTACTAATTTGACTGTGTTACTGGTAATTTATCTATATACAATGTTGTCAACACCTGTGAATCACTGAACACAATTTAATGAATGTAAATCAGTTATTGTCAAGTCCTTAGAAATTTCACGTTGTCAGTATTTTGTTTGTAGCCCTGAATTATAGTACATCCACTACTGAGTACTTACATGTATACTGGTACTTGTTGTAGTGTGATAAACTACTGATTGAACATTACTCTGTGTGTTAATTATATCCCCTATTTGTGTTTTATTTTCAATGTATACATTATAGATAAACATGATATAAAGTACAGTCTTACATTATTACTGAGTACTTACTTAGATATGTAGTACTGTAACAGAGAGTGACCCCAAACGTCCGGACTTCATCACAGATCTACAGATCCAAGGTCACAGTCTTCTGTTTATCATCAACAACGTCACAACACGTATCTAAATCTCCACCGTCCTACAAAATCAATACAGATAAAGTAAAATCAAATTGAATTGTCAAGAATAGTCTGTGATATATTTACATGTGTTTATACATGAAAATGTAATGGGAAGTAGAAAATTTATGGCTCAAGCGGGATTCAAATCCAAGATCCGTATTTTACTAGTCAGGTGCTCTAACCACTGAGCTAGCCAGACTGATATCCATGATTTGATTGAACCAGGAATCAAACCTGAGACCCCAGTATTACTAGTCAGGTGACCTTACCACTGAGCTAGCCAGACTGATATCCATGGTTTGACTGAACCAGGAATCAAACCCGAGACCTCAGTATTACTAGTCAGGTGACCTAACCACTGAGCTAGCCAGACTGATATCCATGGTTTGACTGAACCAGGAATCAAACCTGAGACCCCAGTATTACTAGTCAGGTGACCTAACCACTGAGCTAGACCAATATCCATAGTGCAAATAGTCAAAACCACTACAACAACATTCACTAGTAATTCTGTACTGATATGCTGCACCTCCATTTATTGTAAGAACATTTCTAATTTTGGAAAGTTTATTTTGATTAGCTCACCTGAACCAAAGTGAGCTTTTCCAATCAAAATTTCTCTGTTGTTACTAACTTTTCACATTTTCATCTTCTCCAGAACCACTTGGCCAATTTCATTTCAAAACTTAGTACATATCCTTAGGTAAAAGGGGATTCAAGTTTGCTTAGATGACAGACCATGTCTCCTTCAAAGGGAAGATAATCAAGAAAGGGCAAAACCGGTGGGTCATTTAAAAATCTTCTCAAGAAGCATTGGACCAGAAAAATTGATTTGATGTATAAGTTTCCTGATACAGTGTACATTCAAGTTTGTTCAAATCGTGGCTCCCAGGGGTTGGGTGGGGCCACATTAAGGGATCAAAGTTTTACATGAGATATATCAGAAAAGTCTTTTTCTCAAAAATAAGGTCACGATTAATCACACCAATATGCAGGCATCCTCAGCTATTACATGTTCATGTTTGTTCAAATTATGGCCCTTTGGGGGTGGGGTGGGGTGGAGAAACATTAGGGCACCAAAGTTTAATATTGGGACATATAGGAAACAGCTTTAAAACTTGTCATCTCAACAACAGCAGGGCCATGATTAGTCATGTTAATAAGCAAACAACTTCAGATACACACACAATTTGGGGTTAGAATAAAAAAGTAGGAAATAAATGGGTTGCGAAGCAGTCCATCCACTGAGCTTGCTCGTATCCACTGAGTTTGCTCCTATCCACTAAGCTTGCTCATATCCACTGAGCTTGCTCGTATTCACTGACCTTGCTCGTATCCACTGAATTTGCTTCTATCCACTGAGCTTGCTCAGTGGCCTTATGGCAGGGGGTCTGGGGCCACTTATAACTCTCAGAATCTATAGAAAAAATGGTGCAAAATCTGTATTCTGGCAATTTCCTTCTATCTAAGTAACAAGGTTTGTGACAGAAAACACCGCAAAAACAGGATTTGGTAATGCTGGTGAAAAAAATAATTAGAAATTTCAGTATGGAAGTCGGAGACATATTGTCTTGTCCTGTATGTTTCCCCCAAACGTTAACTTTGCAAGTAACTTTTCAATCGTTAGTGATGTGGCTCTCTTATATCATATATTGGCATTTGATGTGAAAAAGACCTTTCTTAGTGCACTAAAGTTTGTGACCTTGACCTTAGAGTTTGACCTTTTTAAGAAAACCTAGCCTAAACAATATTTCCTGAACTATTTAAGTAGTAGGGTTTTTAGATTTTTATATAGATTTCTAATGACAAGATTTATACCATTATAATTATCTCTGACTTTGTGATATTGACCTTGGAGTTTGACTTAAATTTCAAACCTTTAACTGAAACTTGAACTATGCTACCATAACTTTTGAATTGTGAGGACAGCACTTTCATTTTTTGTGTGTGACAAAACCTCTTTAGTATCTAAGATTTCAACCTTGTGACATGACCTTGAAGTTTGACCTACTTCTAAGAAAATCTAATGAAGGTCATATCTATTTCAGGTGAAACTTTTGTTTTTGTACACAGATTCCTTATGGCACAACTCTTTGTTTGATAAAATGACATTTGACCTCTTGATCTTAAAGTTTCACCCAAATAGCAAGACATTAATAAAAACTTAAACTTGCTGATAACTCTTGAATTTTGAGTTATCTTTCATTGTATGTACATGTATGCATTTCTTGTGACAAGGAATAATTTCCTTTAGTACCAAACTGGCAAAGTTTGTGATACTGTAACCTTGACCTTGATTTTGACCTACTTGTAAGAAAAGTTGTCCTAGGCGATATTTCCTGGTCTGTTTTGGGTAGGACTTTCGTACTTTGTATATAGATTCCTTCTGACAAGGCGTCCATTTCATTCTATGATGGTTGACCTTGTTATCATGGTTATGTAGTGACCCTTTTGGAGTGATGTTGGGATCACAATATTGAGCTAAAGTTTTATATGAATAAAGATTGAAAAGAAAAATCTTTTAATGATCAATACAGCTGAATAACAGAGGGTTCACCTTGACTCGGGTAAGCAAAGTTGCCCAGAAACCTCTAGTATTTGTGACGGATGAATTACCTTTAAAAATTAGAAATTTAATTTGGAGGTGAGACTGGTTTCATGTTATTCAATTGGTAGAGCACCTGACTACAGATTCAAGGACCCTAGGTTTGAATTCCAATCTGGTCCACTGCATTTCCTGTTACATAGGAAATAGCTTTGTCTTCAGATATTGATGGAAAGTTGAATTGTCCTATCATTCATATGGGACAAATGTCCCCACTTGTGGGACACACAGTAAGACTAACCAGTCCTAAATGACTGGTGCTGCCTCCCTTCCCTCCTATATTGATGTTTCGCCAGATGATTAAGACATTTTTCAGCTGTAAGTTTAAGTTCAGCAGACTGATCTTACTTTTCCCTAAAACCAAGACCTGTACAATCACTTCCTATTGAATACTTCATTCAATTTCTAGAAGAATATCTAGTGATGCATTGATAAAATGTCTACACTTGTTGGGGCCTCCTTGGCCAAGTGGTTAGAGCATCGCGCTCAAAATCAAACGGTCTCTGACTTTAGTCGGTGAGGGTTCCATTCTCACTCGTGCCGATATAGGTGAAAAAGTTTGCCACTTTACTTTCGGAAGGTCAGTGGTGTCTTCCCAGGTACATTGTATCTGGGTTCTCTCCTCCACCAATAAAAAACTGGACACCACCAGATAACTGAAAACTTGTTGAGTGTGGCAGAAAACAACAAACAAACAATCAATCAATCTACACTTATTGCAGAGTTAATTACACTTGATCACTGATAAGTCATTGAACACATTCTTTCTTGGTTATTACCATTTTTTTTTTTTAAATCTTAAGATTTTGATGTTTACAGTTCTTTAACTTTTATTTCCAATAATATACAGCATTTAAAAAAGAACTAAATGTGTTATAGCGATACAACTGCATCCACGCAAGGGCCATAACTCTACCAAACATTATCAGACTGAACCCTGATTTAAGTGTATTCCCATAATAAGTCTATAACCCAAACTTCAATTCAAACTGTCTATGTATGTCCAAGATATTGAACAGAAATATGAATTGTTTAAATATTTCAGTCCAGTTGCCTTAATTCTTCCAAAAATTATTCAACCACAACTTGATACAAACTTGACCTGCATATTTTCAGCATGTATTTATACTCCAAACTTCAATTCAAAATGTCTGTGTATGACTGAGATAATGAACAAAAACTGTATATTGTGCATATAGTCTAAGGGGCATAACTCTATCAAAAAATATCAGACCAAAACTATGCATAAAGTAACTTGACCTGCATCACGTAATGACATTCATATCCCAAATATAAATTCAAAATGTTCACATATTACTGAGATCCTAACACGACTAATACCATCAGCAGGGCACTGTGGATGGAAATAGTGAATTTGTGCTCATTGAAGAATAAATGATTTTAAGATATACTCTGGATAATGACAACCCCCTCCCCACTCCAACAAACTCTAACAAAAAATATCTTTAAGTTCCTTGAATGTTAAAAACATCTGAATCAAAATAATGTGGGGTACAAAGAGTGGAAACTTAATTATCAAGACTTTTCTACATCTAATGGGTACAATGTTAAGAATTAAATAAGAATTTGATCTAGATACTCTGGTGGTGTATCCAGACACCAAATTTCAGTTGAATATGTACCTCCATTGCATAGATAATGAAATGAAACTGAATTATGATGGAATAACAGAAGAATAGAATGACAAATAAGAGACCCATATTTAAAGAATTTCCCTCTATTTTTGCATCTAAGACTTCGATCCCCTATTGTGGCTCCCACTCTACCCCACAGGGGCCATGATTTTAACAATCTGCAGCCTGCACTGTGATGTAGATTTGAATGCTTCTGACACAGTGGTTCTTGAGAAGAAACTTTTTAAAAAAATTTTCTAAATATTTATATGTAAAATTTGCCAGGAAGCTGCCATGTAAACTTGAATTTTTCTAGCCTAGTGGTTCTTGGAGGATTGTTAAAGATTTTCCCTAGGTATTCATATGTAAAATTTGATTCCCTATTGTGGCCCAACCCTACCCCCGGGACCATGATTTTCATCAATTTAAATCTGCACGATGTCACCAATCTTCCATGTAAATTGGAACTTTTCTGGTCCATTGGTCCTTGAAAAGAAGGTTTTTATATGACCCAACCCTATTTTTGCATTTTTATGATTATCCAAAGATGTTCTGTTCCAAGTGTAATTGAAATTGGCCTGTTCCATCTGCAGAATAGTTTTAAAATTTGTTAGTGTATTTTGGTTATTTTGTTCTTATCTCAACTTGGAGAAGGGTGTTGCCCTTCATTTGAACAAAAATAAATTCCCTTTACCCAAGGATGATTTGCACTAAGTTTAGTTGAAATTGGTCCAGTAGTTCTGGAGAAGAAGTCAAAAATGTGAAATGGTTTTCATACAGACAGACAGATGGATGACAGACAATAGGTGACCAGAAAAGCTCACTTAAGCTTTCAGCTCAGGTGAGCTAAAAAGGTTTACACTATATGCCCTAGCCATTTTATGGCAGATAAAAATGGAATATTTTACATGATTTCATTAACAAACCTGACATTTTCTACAGCAATACAACTATCCAAGTCTGATAATATGTCGGAGTCTCTGGAAAATTATCCTCATCAATCAGTCGGACATCTCCATTAACTGCTTCCCTGTAAAATTTATTCTCACATTAAGAATTAAGAAACCAAAAAATAACCTCTTCACAATGTCATGTCAAGCCTTTACAACATAAATTTCGACATAAAAATTCATGCAAGGGGACCATGGGCCACATTGCTCACCTGAGTCACCTTGGTCCATATCAAAGATTTTCCCTATATGCATGTAAAACTTTGATCCCTTGTTGTGGCCCCATCCTATCCCTTGGGGGCCAAGATTTTTACAAACTTGAATCTGTACTATGTCAGAAAGCTGTCATGTAAATTGAAACTTTTCTGGCCCAGTGGTTCTTTTTAAATGACCCAACCATATTTTTGCATTTTTGTGATTATCTCCCCTTTGACCCATCATTGGAACAAACATGAATCCCCTTCACACAAGGATGACATATATTAAGTGTGAATGAAAGTAGCCCCGTGGTTCTGGAAAAGAAGATTTTAAAAAAGATTTTTTCTATATTTTTGCATATGGAATTTTGATCTCCTATTGTGGCCTCACCCTAAATTCTGGGGGCCATGATTTTAACAAACTTGAATCTGCACTATGTCAGAAAGCTTCCATGTAAATTGAAAATTTTCTGGCCCAGTATTCTTGAAAAGAAGATTTTTAAATGACCCCACCCTATTTTTGCAGTTTTGTGATTATCTCCCATTGAAGGGTGTATGGCCCTTTATTTGAACAAACTTGGATTCTCTTCACCCAAGGATGTTTTGTAGCAAGTTTAATTGAAATTGGCCAGCTCATTGTAGAGAAGATTTTTAAAATTTGTCAGTGTAGTTTGGCTATTTTGTTCTATCTCCCCTTGGAGTAGGGTGTTGTCCTTCATTTGAACAAACTTTAATTCCCTTTACCCAAGGAGGATTTGTGCTAAGGTTGTTTGAAGTTGGCCCAGTAGTTCTGGAGAAGAAGTCGAAAAAGTTCCCAGATAGACAAACAGATGACGCACAGTGGGTGATCAGGTCAGCTCAGGTGACCTAAAAATGTTAACACTATATGCCCTAGCAATGTCATGGTGGTGTAACAAGAGGCCCATGGACCACATCGCTCACCTGAGTCAGCTTGGTCCATATCAAAGATGTTTGCTATAAAAAATATAAAGTTTTCGCATGTAAAACTTTGATTCCCTATTGTGGCCCCATCCTACTCCTGGGGACTATGATTTTAACAAACTTGAATTTGCTCTATGTAAGAAAACTGCCGTGTAAATTTGAACTTTTCTGGCTTAGTGGTTCTTGAGAAGAATACTTTAAAAGATTTTTTCCTATATTTCTGCATATAACACTTTGATCCCCTATTGTGGCCCCACCCTACTCCTTAGGATGATGATTTTAACAAACTTGAATTCGCTCTATGTAAGAAAGCTTCCATGTAAATTTGAACTTTACTGGCCCAGTGGTTCTTTAGAAGAAGATTCTTACATGGCCCCATCCTATTTTTGCCATTTCTTGATTACCTCCCCTTCAAAGGGGATTAGGCGGTTCATTTGAATAATTTTGAATGTTTATATACAAGGATTCTCTGTATTATGTCTGATTGATATGGGGCAAGTGATTATAGAAAAGTTGAAAATGTGTGAAGTTTACAGACAGACAGACAGATGGATAACAGCTCACTTGAGCTTAAAGCTCAGGTGACCTAAAATGAAATTTGACCAGCTCCAGATAAAAGACTGTTGCCAGAAATGTATCAGATGGTAAGTAACCTCCTCCTGCTTTAAGAGACGGGAAATATTCCTGCGGCAGGGTGTCATCATCTCCTGAGGCCCAGGAAGCTGAAAAACCAAAGTAACAATGAAGTGCTGGAATGACCACAATTCAGACAAATAAGGGAAATTTGGTGCAAATTATTAATCTTAATTCATAACAGAATATAAACATGAGACTCACTGGCTTATCTGTCACCTTTGTTAAAGGTAACATTAAGGCTACAAAATCTATAACAAGAGACACTGTAAGCACTGCTCACAAAGAATACTCCCCGATCACCCCAGTCCTTTGACTTTTGACCCCAAAATCAGTAGGGATCATTTTTATTTCATGGGTAGTCCATATGTGTGATATTGTGACTCTAGGTGAAAAGGATAACATGTGTGAGCTTATTTCAATGTCCAGTACAATTGACCTTTGACCTCTTTGACCCCCAAATCGAATGGGCTCAACTTCTTATTTTGAGTCTGTATGTATGGTATGTTAAATCTAGGTGATAAGAATAAAACTTTAGAGTCTGGAAACCATTTCATCCACAGACAGACAGACTACCTGATTCCAGTATACCCCTTCAGCTTTGTTGCAGGGGGTATAACAATGCAGAGTTGGCCAGAGAGCGTAAAAATGCAACAGACATTATGTTCTGTACATCAGGGATTAATTAGAAAACCTACCAGACAAGTTAGAAATTTACCAGACAGAACAAAACAAAACCAAAAAAAAAAACAAACAAACAAACAAACAAAAAATCCACCAAAATTTTGTTTTCAACTTTGTTTATTTTCAAGCAGTGAATATGATGGTTCAGAACATTAATTTATTCTTAACAGGTGAACATCTTTGTAGTTTGGTTTTAATCCTTTTCCGTCACGGTAGCTCAGTGGTTAGAGCATTCACATTGTAACCAGGAGGTCATGATTTCGAACCCAACTCATACCATGGACGTGGGAAACCAAGGACGTTAACGTGATTGCTCCTTCACCAAACGCTCCGCATTTAGACACAAGAATCATGGGTCTTTTGGATATGACCTTTAAAAATGGAGGTCCCGTGTCACAGTAGACATTCATATGTAGCACATTAAAGAACCCTCCCTCTTATGGCCCTGAGCACTAAGTCTAAATTTGTGGTACTTCACCTACAACTCGCGACGTCTCAATATGACAAATTCTCAGCGGGACATAAAGCAAATAAACAATCGATTATTTTCTGCTCACAGATGCTTGTGGATATACTCATACTACACCCCACCCCTCCCCCAAGTCTATAAAAATATTTCTAGAATGAATATAATGTTAACATTTCTTACCCCCTCACGCCAATATATCTGAGAAAGTTTGCCAGTTTATTTTCGGAAGGTCGGTTGGTCTCTTCCAATGCAGAGACAAGTCCAGAAAACTGATTTGGAATGACAGACAGACGGACAGACAGAGGGTAAACTAATGGTCATGTTTGGCAAATCCAGAGGTGGACTAAAAATGAATACTTCTCTGACTCTTCTTAGGCCAAATGAGGACACCCACTGCTAGCTACACTCCAGCAATGTTTATTCAAATGTTCAGCCTCCACCAGCAGGTAATGATGATCAGCTGATGAGTTAAGAACATTTCTTTTTCAAGTGTCCACTAACACTCCAGCCTCTTCCATACAAGTCCCTAAAAAATTCCAACGATAAGTTAGAGCTGAAATTGAGAATGTAAATGAGGCTGACATTGTTTGAGTCACAGATGTTGCCAGCTGGTAAATGCCAAGACTCAGGTAAAACGAGTCCCCAAAGGTAATCCCCGTTTACAGTGATGACATGTATCACAACCCCCTGTACTTGAGGGTGAGACATGTTGTTGTAGTCAGCAACACAAGCTGTGTACTCCTTCAATAAAAATGTCACCACAAAGCACATAATTACAAAATGCCCACAGACCCTAACATTCACCCAAGTACAATAGTCCATACATAGACCATGCATTTAGTTTTTTCTCACACATATCTGAGAGGACAGAAGAAGATTTTATAAGATATAATACAATTTTACTAAAGAGACATATTACTCAACCCTAGGGCTTAAACCCCTAACCTAGGTCCCATGATTTTCACATTTCAGGTAGACGTCTTAATGGACATCATATCCGTGCATTTAATTTTTCTTACACTTGTCTCAGAGTAGAGAATATTTTCTAAGATTTAATATATAGATATCTTAACTATATGACCATATTGGCTCCACTTAAGAGACTGAACCACTCACAAAGGGGTCATGAATTTCACAATTTTGGTAAAGGGCTTCATGAACATCATAACCATGTATTTGGTTGTCTCCCACATGCAGTGATAGGGAAGGCCATGCAACTTGTGCCACAGTCCTATTCAGATGAAAATTGGCACATTAAATTATCTAATCCAGACGCCAAAGTCTGCATTTTATCGATGGTAAGTTGTAACTTACATTTTCTCTTGAGAAGTGACTGGAGAACAACTTGTTATTTTTTGTGCTTTCATTTTTAATTCCTAAGCATTTTGATACACTGATTTTCATTGGTTGAAGCAATACAAATCAAAACAGATTTAACCAATAAACTGTTTCCTCTTACACCATGCACTTTCCTTCAGTAGCATGTTTACTGTGGCATGTCAGGAAATGCCCAGGTGAGTGACTCAGGTGACCTAAAAACAGTGACGAAGAACAACATGTGATTAAATCCTGGTCACTTACTAGACGACAGCACTGTCCACCACAGCTGTAGTCCTGGGGTAATTGAGAGACAAACCTTCTAATGCATCACATGATAGGGAGTGAGTTTGCCTTGATTAGGAATGGTATGTCAGAACTCCTTTGTGAGAGTAGCCCTGAGGTACAGGAAGTAACCAATGACCCTGCCAGTGCTGCTGGTCAAGTGGCAGATTCCCTCTACCAGTATAGACTTCTGGAAAAAAAACACTCACACTTATCATTAATGGTCAATTATATTGATTGATTAAATATTGTTTAACATCCCGCTCGAGAATCTTTCACTCATATGGAGACGTCGCCATTGCCGGTGAAGGGCTTCAAATTTAGGCCTATGGCCAAACCAGCTGTGACACGGGACCCCGGTTTTTGCAGTCTCATCCGAAGGATCGCCCCATTTAGTCGCCTCTTACAAGAAGTAAGGGGTACTGAGGATCTATTATAATCACCCGGATCCCCACGGGGTTCACTAATGGTCAAAGAGAATAAAACCTAAATGAGAAAAAAACTTCAAAAAGTAAAAATGCAGGTCTGACACATCTGGAAGAAACAAGGCTAAAAGTCGCATAACAGATGTAGGGCCGAGATTATGGAAGCCTACGAGGTGTTAGCAAAAGATATTGATTTTTAAACTGAAAAACAGGCCATCATATTTATGAAGGGGCTGCTATGGAGCATTGCTACATGGGTGCTAATGCATAAATTACTTTCCTGTGTGCAAAACAGGCATATTAATTGATTGTCTATTTGTTTTACATCCTGTCACCATTTTTTCAATCACATTGAGAAGTTACCAGCTGTAGGTGAAGCACCATAAATTTAGACCTCTGCTTAGTACAGGTTCTTCAACGTGCTACACGGCATGAAGCTCAGGGGTCGTGATGTAAACAAACTATGAATCTACAACACATGAAGCTCAGGGGTCGTGATGTAAACAAACTATGAATCTACAACACATGAAGCTCAGGGGTCGTGATGTGAACAAACTATGAATCTACAACACATGAAGCTCAGGGGTCGTGATGTAAACAAAGTATGAATCTACAACACATGAAGCTCAGGGGTCGTGATGTAAACAAAGTATGAATCTACAACACATGAAGCTCAGGGGTCGTGATGTGAACAAACTATGAATCTACAACACATGAAGCTCAGGGGTCGTGATGTGAACAAACTATGAATCTACAACACATGAAGCTCAGGGGTCATGATGTGAACAAACTATGAATCTACAACACATGAAGCTCAGGGGTCATGATGTGAACAAAGTATGAATCTACAACACATGAAGCTCAGGGGTCGTGATGTAAACAAACTATGAATCTACAACACATGAAGCTCAGGGGTCGTGATGTAAACAAAGTATGAATCTACAACACATGAAGCTCAGGGGTCGTGATGTAAACAAGGTATGAATCTACAACACATGAAGCTCAGGGGTCGTGATGTGAACAAACTATGAATCTACAACACATGAAGCTCAGGGGTCGTGATGTGAACAAACTATGAATCTACAACACATGAAGCTCAGGGGTCGTGATGTGAACAAACTATGAATCTACAACACATGAAGCTCAGGGGTCGTGATGTGAACAAACTATGAATCTACAACACATGAAGCTCAGGGGTCGTGATGTAAACAAGGTATGAATCTACAACACATGAAGCTCAGGGGTCGTGATGTGAACAAACTATGAATCTACAACACATGAAGCTCAGGGGTCGTGATGTGAACAAACTATGAATCTACAACACATGAAGCTCAGGGGTCGTGATGTGAACAAACTATGAATCTACAAAATATGAAGATACTAGTACACACAATTTAGAAAAATTGAATTCATTTGTTCCTTCAAAAGATTTTCATTCAAAATGTCTACATTAAGGACGTACATGATGTTTCGGACATTCTGTTTGAAATTATTTTTTCATCTTCTCAATATGAAGAGTTCTTGTACGATTTACGAAATAGGTTTCAATTTTATACTGTAGCAATATTATCCTACTTTGTGTATTGGCCTTGATAGCTCAGTGGTTAGATCACCCAACTAGTAACACAAGGGTCCCCGGGTTTGGTATCCAATTGTTCTCATGGTTTTTCTCTCTTTCTTTGCTTCAGTAATGTCCATTTATACAACTTACTGCAATAAATCAGAGCTAACTTTACATTTTGACTTGCCACAACCAGAACTATTAAAATAGGTTAACTCTAAAACAGACATGGTAAATATATTCCAAGATTGTTTTGTAGAAATGAGATAGAATGCATGTGAATTATAAATTAAATGTCACAAAAATTATGTATTATTGGGAAATGTCATGTTTGTCCGTAATTGTATGTAAATCAGTAATTAGAACTCTCGTGTGAGTCCATCCTAACCCAAGGGGTCATCTTAGTATGAATTTACTTCAATATACAATGAATGAGGATGCTGAAATCTACAGCATTGTGTTGTGAATAAACTTGAGACCCCATGCTAAACTAAAGAGTTGTTCTCATTGAATGAACTTAATATCTGTCTGTACCATACTTGATGAACCTCACTGCTCACACGAATCTTTGTGTGTCCATATTTTTGTGTCCTCCTGATATCATTGTGTCTACAAACTGCAATCTACACTACACGAGGATCCTTGCATTATGATTCAAAGAATAGCACATTCTGAGTTACTGCCAGAAACTGATTTTACCTGAATTTTAAATGTTCCCTCAGATTTGGCATTTTCAGTTTTAAAACCTAAATATATCAGCAAATTTTAAAATGATGACAACAACTTCAATCGATTTTGTTTTTCTGGAAAGTGCCAGAACTTAAATGCTTTCTTTTGGATCGAGGGATATCATATTCTTTTTTTCGAAAAATTGATTTAGTTAAGTTATGCAAAATTGCAGTGAAACTGAAGCTTGAGGTCAAATTTCAACTTCTGACCACAGATCCTTTTTCTGTGTCAGAAAGGGGTAGAATGTAATGTTAAAATGATAAAAGTTTTCCTACCACATCCTACCATGGTTTTTTCTACCACATCCTACCATTAGTTTTCCTACCACATCTCCTACCATTAGTTTTCCTACCACATCCTACCATTAGTTTTCCTACCACATCCTACCATTAGTTTTCCTACTACATCCTACCATTAGTTTTTCCTACCACATCCTACCATTAGTTTTTCCTACCACATCCTACCATTGGTTTTTTCTACCACATCCTACCATTAGTTTTCCTACCACATCCTACCATTATGATCGTTTTTGCTTCCATTACCTTAGATATTACTATCTCAGAAATAAAATCATTAAAACTTTATATTGTTTTCATTTGAAGCCTGTATTAGGCGGACTCACTGATTTGGGTTTTTACTTCGTGACAAGTTCGATCCTACTACATAACCATATTTTCCTATCATCCTTGTGTTCCCATTATAGCCTTCCGCTGAGCAGTAGTATCTCACTTTCGATCTCTCCATTTCTTTGTAACACTGTTACTAACAGACACTATTTTACCAGAAATATTAAAGGCTAACCAAATCTTGAAATCATGTGATCACGGTATATAAAATAAACACGTGTTCCAGCAAGGACTGGAAAATATGCTATTCTATATCACTGTGGATTTTGAAATATTTTTTTTTTCCAAATACATTCCTATACAAGAAAACAATTTGATGCAAGCATCAAAGATATCAGGCTGCAGAAGATATGAAAGAAATTATATTCTATTTATCATTATTATTCTTTTCTTATTTTATTTTAGAGTGGTCCACACTGACGATATGCATTTTGTTTGTGCATCCCTTCAGAATTAATTGTGACGTCATACTTTGATTAAGATATCTTGGGAAAATTCGTAGTAGAATCAACTTTACGGAGAAGAATAACAATTTTAACTCAACTCCCTTTATCATCTCAAGACCACTTGGATATATTACTAGTTGTGTGAATCTGCAAAAATGATCTTCAATCCACAACACTTCACACCCTAAAATGAAATAAATTGAACCATACAAGGAGATTTAGACACTGTGCACAATCAAGAACTCTCTCTGATCTTCTTAAAAATCTACCTTTCATATTGGGCCATCCATCTTCCCTCTCAGCTCCAGACCTTTTCCTGGATCGTGTAAGTTTTCATCTGAATTTCTTCAGCAACTGACTACGTGGCTTAGTTTCATACTCTATGCTCAGAATCACAGCGACACCTGCAAGCTGCATATCAAGTTTTACAATAAGCAATCAGCTACACTTGACATGTATCCTAAACTTCTTTTACACATTTTTACGCACGTATTTCCATTTTTTAAGAAAGTTCACCGGGCCTATAGTGCGAAACTGCCCCCTGCTACCTTTAAAAACCAGACACCAATTCCAATTGACATTAACTCCCATTTTTAAGAAATCTAACTTATCCTGTGTGAAACTATACCAAGCTTTCAGGTTGACATCCCTATATGTGTTCATCATAATAAAACTCTGTTAAAACCCTACCTTTCTGTGTCTTGTGTTGTCATTTTAGAGTGTTCGAGTAAGATCCCTGCACCTAGCGAATAACATCAGATGTAAAGTGTAGCCAAGTGACTCAATACGTAGTACTATATTTTGTACACGTAACCATGACAACCTGTGTAAAAGAAGATGAACTAGAGACAAATCAAAGGACAGGACGGCTCCTAAAATCAAGAAAATTCCCATTTTCACTCTTTACTTGTTCATACTCTGTACATGTATAGACCTGAAATATGCTCTGGTTAAGTAAACAACTCCCCAGTAAGATTTTGAATTCAAGTTAACTTCCTGCATTCTGTTCTATACCCTCCTAACAGTGAAAAGATACATGCAGTACGCCTAGAGGTCAAAAGGAGGTGGCTTGTTGACAGCATCTACCCAAGAATGAGAAAATTATGTTATTTATGTTTTTGTGAGTAAAAAAAAAAACTACATAAAAAGACTTACTTCTCTATTTGTGAGTGTTTTTTTTCATCAATATGTATAATGGTGCTGAAAACAGGTGTGAGAGTTGTGATATACTGTATGTGATACCTGTAAATGAGTGCAGCCCGTTAATTACATGTACAATATGTAAACCTACATGTAATCAATGTCTAGAGAATACAGGGTGTCTGATGTACCCCAACGATCATTACTTAAACCAGTGAGCTGATCTACATGTAACTACATGTCACTGAGACTTGACCAGATTCTGGTTTTCCGTAGTATAAAGCATGGCTTACCCCCCTTGACTTAGTTGACACTGTAACACTACTGAAATACAAGTATTGATGTAATAGTGCTAGGTTTTATCCTACATATATAGTAGTATACAGTCACTTGTTTTTATTCCTACACAGTTAGATCTGGATCCACCCCCAGGGATTGAAATAAAGAGTTGCAATACATATCTAATTTATCTTGATGACCTTGACAAAATTGAAAAACTGCCTTCTCTTAAAGGTGACAGGTTTTTTGTTTGTTTTTTTTTGGTTCTGAAACATGTAGGCAGGGGGTATACATCGAAGTCAGGTTATGAAATATTAATGAAAAATCATATTTCCTCTTTATGTCAATATTTGTAATGACATATTGTACAGCTATACATATCTAGTGATATATTGTACACCTGTATATACCTAATGACATAATGTACACCTGTATATATCTAGTGATATATAGTACACCTGTATATATCTAATGACATATTGTACAGCTATACATATCTAGTGATATATTGTACACCTGTATATACCTAATGACATAATGTACACCTGTATATATCTAGTGATATATAGTACACCTGTATATATCTAATGACATATTGTACAGCCATACATATCTAGTGATATATTGTACACCTGTATATACCTAATGACATAATGTACACCTGTATATATCTAGTGATATATAGTACACCTGTATATATCTAATGACATTGCACACCTATACATATCTAGTGATATATTGTACACCTGTATATACCTAATGACATGGTACACCTGTATCTAATGACAAATTGTACACCTGTGGTTCTTGAGATGTTTATTAATATTATGAATTCTATTCAAAACTTTGAACCCTCTTTGATGCCCCAGGCCCCACCCTTGCCCCAGGAGACAGTCATGGTGTAAATCAGTGGCGGATCTACATCTAGGGGTTACAACTCCCCTTTCGTTGTGTATAGGTCATTTTAACAATTTGAGGCAAGGTTTTTACCCCATACCTTTTGGGTGGAAAAAGTAGAAAATTGGGTCGCAGCCCCCTTTGAAAATTGTCTGGATCCGCCACTAGTGTACAAACTCATATCTTATCACTGTACTGACGAAAACTAAATATTTTATTTATCCAACTCAGATACATGTAAATAATCAGACAACTCAGTAATGCCTAATAGCACTGTACCTGACAGTTATTTTTGCTAAATATCAGCACATATACCTAAAAATAAGTTCTCTCTCAGATTCGGCATCCACTTTCGTTTTCACTGCAAGTGTCGTCTGCTTTATAAAGAAAGACAACTGTTGCAGATTTTATAGTGGTAGGAAATGAACATGGAAGGAGTTGTATTTCTTGACATAATAAATCAGAAATAAGTTGCGGATCCAAAAAATTCTCAAAAGGGTAATGCGGCCGGGGTCGAAGACCGCAAAATAACGTTCTAATAAAGAATTGAAGTTTTATTATTACACACAAGGTCCACCACTGTATGTTATATAGCAGCTGAAAGTTTGAGAATCAGCGATCCGCCAATTGAATGCATGACATATTATACACCTGTACATATCTAGTGATATATTGTACACCTGTATATATCTAATGAAATTGCACACCTGTATCTAATGACAAATTGTACACCTGTGTCAAAATATTTTAGATGGAGACTCTTTCCCCCTCCACATTTTTAACGCTGAGGTTGTAAATCTGATTTTCAACAATGTTTTCTCGCTGCGTTCAAATCTATACAAAACAAACCACAGGAAACTAAGCAGAATATTTTAATAATAATAATAAATTTATTTTGTAAAGCGTAAAGTCCATACTGCTCTAAACGCTATTTAAACAACAATAAAATGAGTGAAATGAGGTATATAAAAACAGATCATAGTAGGTCCCAGATTAGTTGTAGCATTTTATTTCAAATCGCTTAACACAGGCGCTCCAAATTTGATTTTGTAAATGAGGGATGATCTGCGTGGTTTTATTCCTCTATACTACAAAATGAAATAGGTAGTTGCACGAGTAGTGTCTATAATGCCGCTGAGACGATTTTTTATTTCACGCCTTTATCATCAAATGCCGATGTACAGTGGCGGATCCAAGATTTAATGAAGAGAGTCTTGGAGTTATAGTCATCCCTTTTGTCAGTTGCACATGTGGTAGATGTACTTTTATCATGGTAAATGGTAAAATAGTGTTTAAGTACATATGGATATGTAGTGGTGTTAATTTATATTAATATTTATAATTTATTTTATTTCTTGTGTAAATAAAATATATACAGGTTGCAAAATATAATCTTTTATTGGATTCCATAATGGTCTTCCATATTTCTCTAATTAAAAATATGTAGTAATGTAATAGTAACCTTAATGGTTTTCCTTATGATTTAATCAAGCATGCAGTTGTTGTTCATGGTCTACGGAATTCATTTTGATTGGCTAGTGTTGGTGTCAAAGGTTAAATGTCATGGGACTTTTTGAGTTGGATCTTCAGATAGTCAGTAGTATTTACCAGCATAGTGTTGAAGGGTGGTTTTCTCTTTGTATCTTTTGACAATTTTATCTGACTTGAGGTAAGAAAATGAACCTAACTTATTAATTAGTGTGAATGTGTTATGAAAAGAATGAAATTATGTATTTTGTTTAATATTTAACAAAGTAGTAAGATAGAATTAATATTTTATACAGGTTCCTTGAAAACAGTAATATTCCTATTTTTGATAGTTTGGCTCTGATACCATATATCTGGCAAGATCTATGTATTATATTATTTCTGTAATGTTTACGTGTGTTTGTCAGATAATGTTTGTGTGTATTAAATTGCATTTACCATGTAGTTGCATAAATTTCCTGTGTATCTGCACAAGCAACAGCTGTCTTGACAATGAGGACATCTACATCACGTGCCTGATGCACCTCACACCCACTTTGTTCCAGTTTGCCTGTAAGCAAGTGAATGAACCATTGCTTATTCTCCTTGTTGCAAAGGAACTCATCTTTTTTCATATTGAGAGTCATGTCACCAGTGAAGCGTACTGCAATCCCTGCACCACCACCACTTCGTCTGAGATGTGTGCAGTCTTTTGTGCTTGGAGCATTGCTGTGTCCGTCAAACACTACGACGCACTTTCCATATCTGCTTACAACATGTACAGTGAACAAAGTTCATCCCGTCATCCCTATGGACCATGGGATACGATGTAGCAGTGCTCCACCATCAAGGACAAAAAGGACCTGATCTTGTGGACCAACAACACTTTCCAGCTGTGGGCACCACAAAGCATTTGCCAGAGTAGCTTTATTTGCTGGTCTCATGACAGATTTGGTGTCAAAGAGTGCTGGTGGATATGTACAGAGTTCATACATGAACACTTCAGATAGATCATTACATCTCACACCAGCAGTAACAAGGCGCTGAAAGAGCAATTGAGGATCTACATGTACCTCCTCATCTCTGATCTTGACAGATGCCTTAGCATCCATTGTTACTGCCTGAAGACTTCTTTTGAAGGTGTAGTATGTGACCTTCTGTCCTTCCATTGAGACCAGAATCTTGTCGCCTACTGTTTTGGCATTATGTGCATTTACATTTGCATGTGGTGTAACTCCCACTGCAATGTTCCTTAAAGAAGGATCTATACTAAAGGGATTTCTTTGTGACAAGTATTGCAGTAGTTGTTGGGTGCCACTGGTATCCCTTGCTAGTCGTGCTGGAGTGGCCTCTTTGTGCTGCTCACTTGTAGTGTATGTGGCCCCTGTCAATTCCTGCATAGCACTGTTAATCTCAGCGCATGATGGTGTGGACAGAACCTACACAAGACGCTGGATCTCTGTCAAGCCACGCCCACGTTTCAAGCCTCCAGTTGTTTTGACACTGAGCATCAGACACTGTTCAATGACAAGATCTGTTGACAATCCTGCCCAGGGTCTCTCTGACCGTCGAACTACATGCAATCTCTCACTGAAGTGTTTGTATACTTCTGGATTTTGTTCTTGCAGTTTAGACATCTTCTGCAGATAAATGTGGACACTCTTCAGGTACAAGTTATGTTCAGAGGCTGCAAAATAAGGAAGCATATCATGCAAACTATGTAGATGGAGAGCCCAATTTCCCATTCGCTCAGCCTTTAGAAATCGTCGAAGTATGCCAACCATTTCCATATATTGAAGCCACAACCTTGCAGTCTGTAGTTTCTGAAGATTATTTTTCTCTTGCTGGATCCTTTCACCAATTTCTGTCAGTGTGTCAGTGCTTTGAGCATCAATATCTGAGACCTCTCCAGCTAAGAGTTTTTCTATGAGATTGGCGAGTCTCTGCAGATTGTCTACTTCGCCAGCCATGAGGGAGCTCTCGTCTGTCAGATGACCGCTATCTGCTGGTATATCATGAAACTCATCTTCCTCTGAGTATTGCTGTAGAATGTCTTGTTCTGGGTCTGCTTGTGGAACATCAATGCCAAGTGCTTTTGCAGTCAACATAGTGTTAAGTGCTGAATCTGTGAGGAGGTGTCCTCTCACAGCTCGAGATGCTGCTTTGCCAGAGAGCATATGCCCTAAAGTATTCTCTGCATAAACTACTCCAAGAGCCCAGAGCCTCCCATTAAGAGACCAATAGACCCCCCCCCCCCCCCAAAAAAAAAACAAAAAAACTCATTTGGGTATGGAATCCTCGCAGGCGCACAATCACAGAGTGAAGTTCACTGTCTGCAAGTGCATTATCTACAATCAAGGTTGCCTTCCACCAAAGAGGCTGGTCAAAAGTTACAACTGCAGTGCAGTTGTACTTGGCTGCATGGTTTGAAACAAATTTGAGTGTTAAATATATGCATGTCATGCCATTTGGATCCAGGTCTATCATGGGTAAGAACATCACTGATACTTTCCCTGGGTTGTAACCTTTATGGACCATCTGCATGAATCCAGACCAGAGTGGTCGTGAAACCTTGAGCAACAGTGAAACCTTCCACAGTAGATCAAGGTCTGTGTATGGTTCCGTTACACATGGCGACTGGAGTGGCTGATAGCACATAGAATACAGACTATCGTTCCCTGATGTGAATCTGTGTATATTTATGCGCCCCACAGAGGCAATTTCTTGTGAAGTCACATCTGCTCTTCTGATGATAGGGGTCACATTTGTTGCAGGCGTAATAGCTACGATGATCCCCATACCATGAAAGGTATCCTTGCCGTCAATGCTTCGCACATTGTGATTCACATTATCGGCAGCATATTGCAGAAAGTTAGCTGAAGTAAAGTTGGTATTTCTGTGCCATGCATTACTGCAGCACTCCTTTCAAACTTTTTAACTTCTGAATATGAACAACAAAACCCATGTTCATGGAAAGATTCCATCAGGAACTTGGACTGGAAATGGTGGTGCAATTGGACGCCCAACCCAATTTGAAAAGGGGCCTGAAGCACTCATGGGCGTGTTGCTTGCATGATTGCCTGGCCTATAGAAGCAAGTTTTACAGCAACATCCTTTCCTGGAAAGAGCACCCGGAGAAACTTCAACAGTGATCCTGGCAGAAACTCTAGCGCTCTATCAGAGATGACATACTGTCATAAGCTGGATAGGTGTCTGGATATTTTAACATCCTTGATGTCATTCTTTATAAGTTTGGCAGCTTTTTCAATGATTTGGTCTGTTTCATTCAGGGTACTCTTTTTTTGTTGTTGTTGTTGTTGTTGTTGTTGTTGTTGACAGTGGAAATCCTGAACAATTCTGGCTACAGTGGTACGGAAGGTGACCACATTTGGCTTTCCATTCAACTCTAAAATGACAATGCGCTCTCCAAAGTATTTCTTCAATACACTTTTCATGTGTTTGAAACTGTATGGATCAATAGAATCGTCTTGAGTGTATTCTGCCATTTTCCCTATAAGGTCAGTAACTGTTATCTGCTCATCGTCATTCTCCTCCAGATAGTGTTCTACTCTCTGGAATGCCTCTTCTCTAACCAAATCCTTTGGTCTGCCACTCAATCGCTTACATTTTGGTGCTGCGTAACTTTGGGCGAGCATAATCTGTGGTATGTCCTTGTCAGTCCTGAAGTTGATGTTGCAAATCTTGTGATAAACAACATCTGCTACGGGAAGGTCCTTCACATAGAGTACACGTGCTCTGACTCGCTCAACCCAATTGCCACTGAATTCACCACAGGCCTTCAGAATTTTTTCCTGGAAACCAAGAGGTCTCACTGGAACTAACTTACACTCAACATTTCGGCTCTCATAAATGTCTGGGCAACCACAGAAAAGACAGTTGTCTTTATAATTAAAGGCTGTTTCAGATGATAGAAAGGCACATTGGGGTGATTCTGTCTCAGAAGGACCAACAGAGTGTTTCCTTTTCAGGTCTCTCTTTATGTCATTAGGGTTGATATACTTCCGTCTACAATTTACATGCAAAACTTGGCTGAGAAAAACATGGATGTTACCACCACGTTCTTCATTGGCTGTCTCAATTCCATTGCAACCTTTGGCAGTCAAGATTACTGTTGCCTGACCATCAGAAAGTGGCTTTTCACAGAATATACACTTGTCCATTGTGCACACTCAGCAATTTTAAAAGAAAAAAGAAACTACAACATCAATAGGTGCCCAGAAAATCTAAGTATGGCCTAATAGATTTGTAAGTGTAAGTGATCAGTCTAATCTAAATACCCGGGTCTAGATATTAAAAGATTGGTGAATAAAAGGTGATAACGTTTAGATTGTTAGGTAGTTTGTACCAATTCATTTCGTACAAAGTACTGCTTTTAGCAGTGAGGGTTCTTCTACGTGCCACACCTACTGCGACACGGGACCTCCGTTTTTAGGGTCATATCCGAAAGACTCGTGATTCTCACTTCAGAATGCCGTGCTCTTGACTAAACAGCAATCACTACCTATTTTAAACGTCTTAGGTTTGACGCGGCCGGCACGAGCAGGGCTCTATCAATCAATCGCAACATAAACCTCCGGTTAGGAATCTAGCAAACCTGCTGATTCAGCATATTTGACAAAAATGTTTTAAACTAGTAGTTTTATTGTTAAAAACCACTACCCTGAATGCTTGAAAGTATTGTAGTGACAATGTAAGTACCTAATATACAAAAATATTTGATGTACTTACTCGGGATGAATGTGGTTCTCACCATTTCCCATAAAAGATATCTCCAAAATGAAACGCTGAATTTAGTAGTGTTCCACTAAAATATTTTCCCTATATTTTTAATATGTTTATTTGAACAACATTAAGAAAAGAAAAAAGCATATTTAAAAACATTTGCAATTTGTCCTAGGTCAAACCATGAATTGCCTGGACTATTGTTCTGGCATGACGTCATGGCTGTGTAATCAACGTTAATCGGATTTGATTGTAATACTCATTTCCGTGTAACGAAGAATTTTGATCAGGGTTGAAAATTGACCCAGGGGTCATTTTTTCAGCATGGAATATTGAAAGCAAAGGTGTTTATTTTACACCCTAGTCCGTTGTAAATTGAGCCGTGTCATTTGCTCATTTGCTCATTAACCTGGTTCTAAAATCAACATAAAACCAAATATTAATGAAGTAATATTTACAGCTATGATTTATTCAATTTACAGTTAACTCACATTTATTCTTCAGATTGACATGTTTACATTAATGTCTTCAATTTCAACTGGACAGTCTGGGCAAAACATGAACCATTTTAAAAATGAAGGTCTCGAATTATTCAATATGCAAGTAATTTATTTGTAGTGATCTTTTCGCGTGTAATTGCAATGTTTGTGTCATATTTATCTCTAAAAAAATTATCTGAATTGGAATATTAGTTTACATGGTTACACGATCCAGAAATACGTGTGTTTATATTTACTATAGGCTAACAGCACACTCACTTTTCATTATTATTATTATCATTAATCCTATATTGGTATTGAGGCATGATGCAGACTCAGTCATGTACAATGTTATTAACTATATTCTTCTTGAAAACCGGGGGGGGGGGATAACAGCTGATAGTGATCTCTCTAGGACTTCCACTGCCGGGGGGGATAACAGCTGATAGTGATCTCTCTAGGACTTCCACTGCCGGGGGGGGGATAATAACAGGTGATAGGGATCTCTCTAGGACTTCCACTGCCGGGGGAGATAGGGGGGGGGGGGGTAATAACAGCTTAGGGATCTCTCTAGGACTTCCACTGCCGGGGGGGGGTATAACAGCTGATAGTGATCTCTCTAGGACTTCCACTGCCGGGGTGTATAACAGCTGATAGTGATCTCTCTAGGACTTTCACTGCAGGGGGAGGCGGTAATAACAGCTGATAGGGATCTCTCTAGGACTTTCACTGCAGGGGGAGGGGGTAATAACAGCTGATAGGGATCTCTCTAGGACTTCCACTGCCGGGGGGGATAACAGCTGATAGGGATCTCTCTAGGACTTCCACTGCCGGGGGGGGGGTATAACAGCTGATAGTGATCTCTCTAGGACTTCCACTGCCGGGGGGGGGATAACAGCTAATAGGGATCTCTCTAGGACTTCCACTGCCGGGGGGTAATAACAGCTGATAGGGATCTCTCTAGGACTTTCACTGCAGGGGGAGGGGGTAATAACAGCTGATAGGGATCTCTCTAGGACTTCCACTGCCGGGGGGGGATAACAGCTAATAGGGATCTCTCTAGGACTTCCACTGCCGGGGGGGGGATAACAGCTGATAGGGATCTCTCTAGGACTTCCACTGCCGGGGGGGGATAACAGCTAATAGGGATCTCTCTAGGACTTTCACTGCAGGGGGAGGGTGTATAACAGCTGATAGTGATCTCTCTAGGACTTTCACTGCAGGGGGAGGGGGTAATAACAGCTGATAGGGATCTCTCTAGGACTTTCACTGCAGGGGGAGGGGGGATAACAGCTGATAGGGATCTCTCTAGGACTTCCACTGCCGGGGGGGGATAACAGCTAATAGGGATCTCTCTAGGACTTTCACTGCAGGGGGAGGGTGTATAACAGCTGATAGTGATCTCTCTAGGACTTTCACTGCAGGGGGGGGATAACAGCTGATAGTGATCTCTCTAGGACTTTCACTGCAGGGGGAGGGGGGTAATAACAGCTGATAGGGATCTCTCTAAGACTTTCACTGCCGGGGGGGGGATAACAGCTGATAGGGATCTCTCTAGGACTTCCACTGCCTTCAGAGTTCACCAAAAAGTCAAGCAACGAACTCTGTGCTTATTTTGTTAAGTAGAGGATCATAGGTGGAGGGTGGGGCGCTCTTCTGATATTTTCAGAGTTTAAAATCTATAGTAAATGAAATAAACAGGAATCCCTTGTAAGTTTTTAAATTTATGCATATGCAGGAAATCGGCTCGTTATTCAGAAGAGTTTATTACACCCTAACCCCAAAAAGTTTCTGTTTTATTTTTGATTATTTTTTGTTGGTTTGTTTCGTGTGTTTATTTTTCTTCATTTTTGTTCTTTTTGGGGGATTGTATTTTGTTTGGATTGGTTTGTTTGTTTGGAAGTAAGTTTATTTTTTTTTTGTTGCGGGGGGGGGGGGGGGGGGCAGTGAACAATTCTGGCTTGGAGGGGGGGGGGGCAGTGAAAAATTCTGGCTTGGAGGGGGGGGGAGGCAGTGAAAAATTCTGACTTGGACACACAACCCTGATTATCAGCGTTATTTAATTATCATAATTAAGTAGCCAAAACATGACATTGGATCCGTGCCCATGGGAATCACGTTATTTTCTGTGAGGAGTTTCTGAAATGGCCTTCTCGCCCTCAAGTAATATGGTTTGGTTTTTATTTTTGATTTCGTTTTATTTGTTTTTGTTTTCGTTTTATATTTTAGCACAAGATCTCCGAAAGTTTTTTTTGGGGGGTGGGGGTGCTGTCCGTTTTTTAAAATGAATATTCCGTTCTCGAAAATTTGGACATAAATAGTCTGTCTTCTTCTAACAAGAAAATCTTACCTTGGCTGGATCTTCCCCTCCCCTCAACAGAGTTTTGTAGTCTAACATTGGCTGGTTCGTAACCCCCCCCCCCCCCCCTCCATCACACTTTTGATATCCGAAGAGTTTTTTTTTTATTATTCCTATTTGGGGTGGGGTGAGGGGTGATTTTTTTTCTTTTTGCAAATTTGCATCTTGAAATAAGGTATTCTGTCCTAAAAAGGATCTGACTCAAAACATTTACCACCCACCCCCTCTAATAGCCGTCCTCTACAATATACCTACTTACAGGTCACCAAGTTCATAGTCATAATGATTGTTATCAGACAAGTCGACATAAAAATATGTCAAGTTTACATAAATATCTGACAAGATTACCTAAATATCTGACAAGATTACACGATATCTGACAAGGTTACATAATATCTGACAAGATTATATAAATATCTGACAAGTCCAATTGAACATCTGAAAAAAACCCGCCACATATTCAGTAAATGATTGATTGATTGTATATTGTTTAACGTCCCGCTCGAGAATGTTTCACTCATATGGAGACGTCACCATTGCCAGTGAAGGGTTGCAAAATTTAGGCCTATGCTCGGCGCTTATGGCCTTTGAGCAGGGAGGGATCTTTAGCGTGCCACACCTGCTGTGACCCGGGGCCTCAGTTTTTGCGGTCTCATCCGGAGGGATCTTTAGCGTGCCACACCTGCTGTGACACGGGGCCTCAGTTTTTGCGGTCTCATCCGAAGGACCGCCCCGTTTAGTCGGCTCTTACGACAAGCAAGGAATACTGAGGATCTATTCTAACAACCCGGATCCCCAATTCAGTAAGTAAACTGTAAGTCACAATAGACTTAGGGCGTAGACGGTAAAGGGCTCCTCTACATCATCATTCTGGTAGTGGATCTTAAATATCTATTTACCATATATATATATATATATATATATATATATATATATATATATATATATATAATACAATCTAGTAAAACTCTAAAGCGCTGTATAGTAAAACATAAATACCATGAACCTGATTTAAGAACAAATAAATTAAATTTACATACATATGCAAGAAACTATAACATGTTTAAAGTCATAAAATGACAGTAAACTTTCCTGCATGCAATTAGTTATCACAAATTAGTTATCACAAATTAGTTATCACAAATTAAGATAAATGCTGTGAAATTAAACAAAGCGAAGTCATAAGTAAGATCGTCATGGATAACCGTGGCCTCACACATGAAAACAAGATAATGGTGTCCTGATAAACACCGGAATGATCTCAGACCAATTTTTATCATTCCGGAAAAATGAAAATTGAGAAAATGAATTTTGAGACGTAAATACAGATAAATCGCACGGAACAACTTCCGGCTGAGACAGTTCCAAACTCTGTAGTTGGAGTCAGTATTGTACAGGATCAAGTTTCAACGTGTTGAGGTCATCAGAGATTAGAAAAAATACCAGTCTGTTGAAAAATGACACCGGGTACAAATTTCACGACTCTTTGTCTCAATTTTCAACGGAGAAAAGAGCACCTGCGGTTCAATATCCAACGTTTAAAAATGACCCTCGGGTCAATTTTCAACCCGGGTGATTATTTTTCGTTACACCGGTTAAAATGGTGTACGTTCTATTTAACCCAAATCACGGCTTATCAACTTAATATATAACAGAGAATAAAGATATGGATACAAAATAATCGACTTACACAGTATATATATGTTACAGATCAGAGAACTTTATTCTATTTTTTCTTAGGCCACTGCTATTATTTTGACCTTTTATAGAATATTTATAAGTGTTGTTTTTTGAATTTTAGATCCTAATATGCAAATTTAAATACGGAATTGTTTTACAAATCGTAAAACAATGGAAATAATTTAATTCTGCTTATAACACACAATTTGGTTGGCTGAGCACACTGAAAAAAAAAATAGCTTACATTGTACAATGTGACTTTGTATCGGGACACGCCTCTTTGACAACGAAGATATCACTATTTTTTACTGTTATTCTCTGTTGCGTTGTTAGGCTTCTATGAATTGACAATCAACGGAATTAAATGTGCACAATAAAATATTTCTGTTTATGCACATATCATCATGATATCAAACACAATCTATGGTTTCTCATATGAGTAACGTTACACACACACACACACACACACACACACACACACACACACACACATTTAAGAAAAAGACTAGTTTTAATTGTAATGGGGACCGTTACAGATGTTCCTTAAACCTCCCCAATATAGATTGATTGATTATTTATTGTTTTCCGCCACACTCAACAATTTTTCAGTTATCTGGTGGCGTCCAGTTTTTGTTGGTGGAGGAGAGAACCCAGATACAATATACCTGGGAAGAGACCACCGACCTTCCGCAAGTAAACTGGCAAACTTGCTCACATAACGCCGCGGCCGAGATTCGAACACGCGCCGACAGAGGTGAGAGGCTTTGTGATTTTGAACCCGATGCTCTAACCACTCGGCCACGGAGGCCCCTCCCAATATAGAGGTTATGCTACAAGAAAGGGAGTCCACAAATGTATCTGCCACATACAAAACAATTCTATGAAATGTCAAAGTATTTTAGACCAATAACTGATGAAAAGAAAAAAAAACCAGTTGAAATTCTATACAAAATTTGATGCAACGATATCATATGCAAAATAATTGTATATCAAATATTTGCAATTTTTGCTGTTTCATTATTAGACATATTTTACTTGGGAAAAGATATTGCTTGGTCCGCGTCATGTCTTGCAAAATGCAATTACGTTACGTCACACTGATCAACTCGTGGATCGCTATCTGTGAATTGATTTGCAACAATGTTGGATGCCATCTGGAAATCCCATGAGTTCAAAATTCTCTCCTTTGTATTTGTAACTACGTAATATGCATCATTCGTGAAACGTCTCGTGGGGATCCCGGCTAGAATAGGTCCTCAGTACCCCCTGCTTGTCGTAAGAGGCGACTAAATGGGGCGGTCCTTCAGATGAGACCGTATAAACCGAGGTCCCGCGTCACAGCAGGTGTAGCACGATAAAGATCCCTCCCTGCTCAAAGGCCATAAGCGCCGAGCATTAGGCCTAAATTTTGCAGCCCTTCACCGGCAGTGGTGACGTCTCCATATGAGTGAAAAATTCTCGAGCGAGATGTAAAACAATATACAAACAAACAAAACATTCGTAAAACGTAAATGTAGAAACGTTAAACGTAAATGTAGAAACGTTACACGTAAATGTAGAAACGTTACACGTAAATGTAGAAACGTTAAACGTAAATATAGAAATATTAAACGTAAATGTAGAAACGTTAAATGTAAATATAGAAATGTTAAATGTAAATATAGAAATATTAAACGTAAATGTAGAAACGTTAAACGTAAATGTAGAAACGTTACACGTAAATGTAGAAACGTTACACGTAAATGTAGAAACGTTACACGTAAATGTAGAAACGTTAAACGTAAATGTAGAAACGTTAAACGTAAATGTAGAAATGTTAAATGTAAATATAAAAACGTTAAACGTAAATGTAGAAACGTTAAACGTAAATATAGAAACGTTAAATGTAAATATAAAAACGTTAAACGTAATTGACAACTGCAGTACGTATTATACTGGTGAAGTATCACACAGAGGGTTGCAATAATGACTGTGTAAATGTTATTACGCAGTGCATTATCCGTTCACTTTGTAGACAGAAATGCGTTTTCGAAACGTTTAAAGGACACATATCGTGTTTCTGAACTTTTTAAAAAAAAATTAGCAAAATTTATTCTTTCCATGTCCCAAATGACTTCAAATGTGTTTTAAATTATTTATTGTGCGTAGTTTTCGAGTTTGAAAGTGACAAAATTAAAATCTTCTGATATGTGTATTAACTTTCGATATTTGACGCTCCATTATGAGTGACGTCATATGCGACCTCCAGCGGGAAGTTTTGAAAACAATTGCTAGCCATTCCAAAAACAGATTTAAGCGACAAAAAAAAAAAAAAATTAATAAATAAATAAAAAAAAAACCTTAACAGCTTTAGGTGTTTTGTACCGTTTAAGGGCGTATTAGCTGACAGTAGAATAAATGGAGATTTTTTTTTCAATATTTCGAAAGAAAATGTGAAGAAAAAATTTGGGTATTTTTTTGTTGTCACAGGGACTTTGCCATATAAAAATAAAGTCAAGAAACGGTCACCGGTCTTTGTTCCTGTATAGAGAACCAATTAACTGTGACAAAATGGTTATATACGCATTGAAGCTAGGCATTCAGTGTATGCATTTTGTTCTGGTCTTCATCATTTCACAAAATACACGCTTTCATCTTGGGAGTAAAACTGACCTTATAAACAACATACACCTGTGGTACCTGTTGCTACTAACTCGTAAATAAATTAAAATAAATTATTGAGATATCTACTTAAATTTGATTTTTTTTACTCATTTTTCGAAATACGCCCGTGTCGTACAATAGGATTGGCTGTCAGCGATGTAACAAATGTATCATATCCTCTTTATAATCCAACAATAAATAATAATTGACCGGTTTATTACGAAAAAAAATACAATTATAGACATCTTAAAGGAATAACCCTACGAAATAGTGTTATAGTGTTCAGACAGCGACCCATGTAAACATTTACTCACATTTCGTATTCGCTTTCCTAGCTATATTCGAGTTTTTCCATCCCTACAGTTAACGTTTGATTGTTAAGACTCGGGGAAATTTGTCAACATCGAAATAAATGTTGTCCATGGTGAGTAAACACGTAGTTTTTAAAAATATCTAACACTATTTTTACAATTAGTTGATCAAGAAAGGATGCATATGACGTCACTGAACCACGTGACTACCTAACTCTATAACTAGCCTTTTGGGGCTTAGAATTAAATGATTATCACAATTTTTCGGCGCATTTACTATTACAATTAATTACTATATGTATAAGGAAGACATATTGCGTATACTTTTGCATCCTTTAGAAACATGCGATGTGTCCTTTAAGTTGTCAGTGTATTAACTGTTCTTTGAAAATTTGTTTGTAGAAATTGAATTCTCCTGGTTGGTAATCAGTGTTTACATAATTCAAAAGTGTCACTTGTAAAACGTCAATCCATGATTCGTTCAATGTAAATTGATCATTTGTATGTTGTAGTGACGGCAGGGGGCGTGTGATGTATCAGAAACGTACTGTAACATTTCGCAGTTCCGAATGGCTTACGAGGGCTGATTGATATGTTGTGAGCCTTGTATTGAAGGAGGATAGCATCGATGTCGCCTTTTCAGACCTACTATTCCCTGACTATTTAAGGCCGTGTATCCGAAGACTGGTGTCATTTGGTCAGTTTATATCGATGAGGTAGCAATCTAAAGTTAACAAGGCAAGTGACGTTTGCAAAATGGACAAATCGTTGAAAGGGCAGTGATCCAATATTTGCATAAGAAAGGTTTAGCACCTAAAGATATCCATTCTGATATGGTAGCAACACTAGGAACAGGTGGCCCTTCATGTGCTACAGTAAAAAGGTGGGTGGCGTAATTTAATTGTTAAGGATGACTCCCGTCCTGTTGCAACCCCAGAAATGGTCAATAAAATCCATGATATTGTTATGATTGACAGGCGAGTTACTGATAGATATATAGCCAGTACTGTTGGCATTTTACAGGAAAGGGTATATTCCATTCTGAAAGAGAATGTTGCAATGAGAAAGCTTTCAGCCCGTTGTGTACCAAGACTTCTGACAGTTGATCAGAAGCACAGCATGTTCACTTTGTTGTCGTGTGTTATCTAAACCTTTTAGAGGTAGATCCTGCTAACTTTCTTCAGAGATTTGTTACTATGGATAAAACGTGGGTTCATCATTTCACCCCAGAGGCCAAACAACAGTCTAAACAATGGAAGCATACTGGTTCACTCCCACCACTATGCATACGGAGCTCAGAACATATTAATCAGCTCTCCTATACGTTTGAGTATTTTGCATTCTGCAGGTCTGATATATATGCTACAGTAGCACTGGCCTGTGGAACATTCAACCACATAATGCGCTACAGGAAACCTATTGTGAATTCTTTGAACAATTTCTGTAATGTTGAAGTGAAGTTGAAATTTCGCTCTTTGCTAATCATTTGCATATTACTTCAAGTCAACAATGGTGACAGCTATTTACTTTATTAAGGTGTTTCGTTGTCAAGCATATAAAGAAATGATACAGCAGTACGTATCGACAGGTATAAAGAAATGCGGTCACATCATATTTAGAGAATATTCACTAAAATTCAGTGTTCGTACTGATTGAATGCCGGGATGGTGATAATGATGGACATTTGCCAAACAGTCTAATCCCGTGTGTTTTCTCTTTTCAGAATCTCGTTTCTCTCGGCAAGGAGTCGGAGTAAGTCCACTAGTTCTCTCTTCCCTACGTCATCAGAACCGGAAGTCGGTTTCATATCTCCAGCGCCCCCCTTCACAACATTTTCACTTGTCTGGTGTGACTTTATTTTCTTTTCATTGGTTCTTTTGGGGGGTACCTTTTCTTGATAATCTGCAGAATTCTCGTCCTCGTTTGACAGTCCTAACAGTTTCCCAAGTTTCTTTTTCAACAATTCCATTTTATCCGCGTTCTCAGTCTTTGTGTCCTCTTCATTACCTTTGTCTGGAGAGGAAGCTTGGCCATTTCCCCCCGGCGCCTTTGGACCCCTGTCTTGTCGGGGTTTTCCATTTCCGATTTCTGAATTTTTTTCTATCGTATTTTTATCTTCCTTTTCGTCAGATTTCTCCTCTACCCTATTGTCTTTCATTGTTTTCAAATCCCTGTTATTAAGAAGTCTTTTTAATTCTTTTACGGCTTTATCCAATCCGTTATCGCTTTGGGATTCAGTGGCCTTGTCATCTACTTTAGGGATGCTCGTCATTTTAGTGGAGCCCGTGACTTGTTCTGACCCTTCATAGTTACCAAGAACAAGCTCGTTATTCGAAACTTTACCAAAGTCCTCTGAAATACAAAGAAACCATTGATGCAGTAAACATTGCTGTTTGAAAGAGATAACACTGAGAGAGATGTTCATCAGTCTCCATACTTACTGACAACTCTCCTGGAAAATTTGAAGACAAAACCACCAAGATGGAGGAACTCAAATGATATTTGTTGGATTTTCTCAATTCGACTGATAATTTCTGCTGGAGTCAATTCCTTGTCTAAACAGAAAAGATACTTAATGTATGACACAGATAAATAAATCATAACGTATCCCCCAGTCTAGAGATTTCTTTCGTCATTCGGATCATATATTACACTATTCAAAGAGCCAATCCTTACAGAGTATTGCTTTTAACATCTACCCCCAGGAATCTCTTACGGCGCTGAATCTCTTGTGTCAACACCCCGCGGTCTGAACTGAGACTTGACGTAATTCGTTGGCATCATTTCTTAATCATTGTAAAATTGATCAAGTTTAAACTGTTTTCAAAGTATTTATATACATATATGACGTCAATACATGACACAACAATCATTTAATTCCTTGCTCAGCGAGAGAGAGAGAGAGAGAGAGAGAGAGAGAGAGTTTATTTTAGGGATGTCAAAATGAGTAAGTTTCTTAATCGATTATTTGATAGTGTTATTCGACGAACATTCGATTATTCGGACTTTTTGGCCAGTGTTACGGTGATGCTCCTTTGTACGATGTATAGACACACACTGGTCAGTATATCTCACGTATTTGTAAGCCCCTTTACCAACAATCGGATATGCATAATAAATGCTACTTCACGCCATATTAAATCTAAATTAAGACATCATGAATGGTTTTTAAATTGAAATAATTTGTCATGCGAAGGAGTTGTATGGGGTAAACGTGAGGAACACGTGATATATTCAGCATGAACAGAAAGTGAGATGTACATTCACACTGATTAGTGTTTAGTTAATCAAAGAAGTCCTGTTAGGTAGACCCCCATGTAAACATCCACTACGACAATTAAGACAACGTGCATTTTGTTTATCTATTTCAAATTAAAATGCAAAATTAAGACATTTTCAAACCCCCCCCCTCCATTGGAACAGAAATACCTTTGGTGAGATTATACCGAGTAATTGTTAATCTGGCTCTGCTTCTGATACAGAGTTTTTCTTTTAAAAGAATTATCCAGTGTGTCTGCAGACAGACAGACAGACACCGAGTACAACTCATGAAAACAGTGATGGACCTTTTTATTTTTATTTTTAAAAAGGATGTCTCCAATTTCAAATTGATAAATTATCAGTATGTGCAAATTTTACAATCTAATTAAAATTTGATCCGCTTACCTACTATCGCTGAGCGGATCAAAGGATCTAATTTTAAGTAGACTGAATTTTTACCAACTATTTGAACAAATATAATAATAATGATCAAACGTCGATGGTATTCAAATGGTCGAATATTCGTTGACATCCCTAGTTTGTTTACATTTACCTGTCAGTCCGTCTAGGTTGGTTTCCGTTTCCAACAGCGACAGCCCAATGGCCGAACAATCGAACACCTGCCTCAAAACTTCGTTTAACAAGTCTCGTTTGTCTGCCATTTTGTTGAAATCAGTCTCCTTTCCTCCTGCAACATGTCATAGTTCTTTAATTAATTAGCATCCTCTAATTAAGCCTATTGATTTAAAGCAGTTATCATAAACATGAACTGTAATAGAAGAAACAGTTTTCATTCACAATAAAAGTTTGTAGGAAATGACTTCATAAAAATAGAGCACCGCTAAACGGGCACATGATACGCCCGCATACGTTACTGACCGAACAAAGTCCAAGGACCATAACTCCTCCAAACATTTAGGGACAACATTGCCTTTATGATATACATATTTACACATTGTGATCTTTCTATGTATCAAGTTTCATTGAAATCCCCCTAAGGGTTAAGGAGGAGTTGTGAAGACAAAGTTTTGGGGACAGACGAACGAGAGCGGTATAACATAATACACCTGCATTTCATGCGGACGTACAAAAGGTACTTAATTTCATAAGAAACAAGATGTGCCGGTGAAACACTGAATTCCCCCGATTACAAAAAAGTGAAAGTTTATTTGTCTTGTGTTGGTCAATGTCAAGGTCACAAAGTCAACAAATCTGGTATTGTTAGATAGTGTTTCTTACATGAAATGCACATGCTTAATTTGAAAGTAGTGCTTTAGGGCTTAAAAGATATGGCTGATATTCGAATTTTCTAAAAATAGGTCACAGGTCAATGTAAATGTTATAAGTCAAAGATTTTGACATCAGCGGAAAGGACTGCAACAAAAAAAAGCATACCTGATACGATAACTCTACCTCTTATCGTGCAAAACATATGTCCAAGGTTAAAATGTTTTGCAACAGATATACAGACAGATCAAAAAGTATTTTTGATTCGAGAGGGGGGGGGGGGGCATAAAATGTACTCATTCGCAATAAAAGTTGGAGGAAGTGACTTCATTAAAAAGTACTCACTCGCAATACAAGTCTGGAGGAAATGCATGTCCCTTACGTCCAGAGCTACAATAGGAAAATAAAATCATATCAAAATTCACTTTGGATACAATTCTTTTGTTTAGTGCTATTAATATATTTTTACGTCACTCGGGTAGACATTCGTTCTACATTTTCAGTTATTCTCCTGGACATGTGCAGACTTTTCTAAGGAAGTGACGTTTCGCTGTACAAACACAATGGCTTCAACGCGAGATATGTTTACTAAAGTTGTACATTGAACTAAACGGCAAAGACAAACATATGCTCGTGAAATCTCTTAAAGCAATACAAGCTGTAACTGACGGTAAATAAATTGAAAAATAAAAGAACAAGTATAATAATATATTTGATTGAACATATATAAATTCATAGAGTCAGGGTGAATCTGAAGCAATAAACACGTCAAATCAGCAAAAAATGTCAATTCATGAATCACTGGCGTCCCGATAGTAATTCCTGCTCGTAATCACCGATGTGCACTGACTTCGGAAGTCGACAGTTCGGAAAAATACGAAAGAGAGGCGCTGCGAACGTGCCAGATTTGTAAACAATTTAATATGCCAAATTATAGCAAATTTATCAATAAAATTTCATTTGAGTGGTATATTTGCATATTTTAATTACTTTCTTACAATTATAATGATTAAATTCATTCATGACACGTTGTAATATTAAAACAAACGAAATGTGTAGTTACGTCAGACTCCGTCTTTGTATGACCTCGGCCTCACTGCAACCCGATAAAGTTCGGCAATCATCGTTCCCATTTTCGTGTATACGACGGTTTATATACGAAACGCTCATTGTAGGTATCCTCTCAAACATTGTTTATTTGGCTGAAATTTTCTTCAGATCTTGGAGATTTTATAAGTTATACGGATATGTGTCAACTGGTGCATGATTCTGTAGTTGACAAATGCCGTCAGTTACAGCTTGTATTGCTTTAACTCCTAAGCATACCTAAACATTAATTGTTACATTTAGTGCATAGTTTGAACATTGTCTTACGACTGATCGAGGCCATTGTGTGCATATCTATTTGAACCGGTCGGAGAGTGTGAAAGACCTCTTTTTTTTCAATCGTTAAGAAGGAATAATGCATCGTTAAAATAGCTGATTTTCTCTTGAAAAATATTTTTATCATCAATGCATGTATTACTTTGAAATTATGTTAACGTGTTGATTGCTAGTTGGAGTCTAGTAGGGGTTTTAATTTTATATCAGATTGCATCAACTAAAACTACATTTTTATCTCCGTGGCCGAGTGATTAGAGCATTGCGCTCAAAATCACAAGGCCCCTCACCTCTAGTCGACGCGGGTTCGATTCTCGCTCGCGCCGATATATGTGAGAAAGTTTGCCAGTTTACTTTCGGAAGGTCGGTGGTCTCTTCCCGGGTACATTGTATCTGGGTCTCTGCTCCACCAATAAGAACTGGACGCCACCAGATAACTGAAAAATTGTTGAGTGGCGTAAAACAAACAAAACAAACAAAACAATCTAAATGAAGTAAATTTGAAACTTTTCAAAATACTGCTGTACATTTTCTCCATTTTCCATTAAGTGGTACAGTTGGTTTATTGTTTATTCTACGTCTCATCAGGAATTTTTTGTTTGTTTTACGTCCCGTCGAGCATTTTTCACTCATATTGAGGCGTCACCAGCTGTAGGTGAAGTACCACAAATTCAGACCTATGCACAGCGCTCAGGGTGGAAGCAGCGAGGGTTTTTTAACGTACCAACATCTGTCGCGACACGAGACCTTTTTTTAAGGTCATGTTTAAAAGACTCGTGATTCTCACTTCTAAATGTTGAGCTTTTGGCGAAGGAGCAACCACTACCTATTTTTACGTCTTTGGTTTGAGGTGGCCAATTGGCGACCGGGGCTCTAACTCCCGATTACGAAGCGAACGTTCTAATCACTGAGCTACCGCGAACAGTCGTGTGGTACAGTAAAATGGCGCGAGGGAAAAGTGGTGGGGGTATTAACATATGACTAGCCATATGTGTTCTACTAATATGATTCATAAACTACCCACGGGGAAGAGTATTGAAGAGTTCAGACAGTTCCACCGAGTCCTCCATCAAAAACCCCGATTCCTTCATTAATTCCGGATGTAGTGTCCAGTCCTCACGGATTGGTTCTGCAATTAGATTTTCAGGGAAATAAACTGTCACTTGACCATGAAAAGATTGAAGAAAAACCTTGTATTCAGTGATGAAATAAAGCACTGTTTTAACCTTGAATTTGTCTCATTCTCTCAGTCATTTCAACGGCATCCTTAATCTTCTCGTTCATTTCCTTGCCCATTTTTCTGATCGTTTCCTTTGGAATGTGCTTAAATGCTACAATAAAAGAAATACATTCATGCTACATCTGCACCACAAATCGCTAACCTTCAAATCCGACAAAAGATTTCAAAAACATTGCAGCATTAATGCTGATCATTGATGCTTACATAAATCATCGCTAGGTTATCCATTCACATTGTAGGAATTATGAATCATGGTAATTAAGAGTGCATTTATAGTACGTCTAACTGTACAATATATTGTAATTAAGAGTGAATTTATAGTACGTTTAACTATACAATATATTATAATTAAGAGTGCATTTCTAGTTCGTCTAACTATACAATATATTATAATTAAGAGTGAATTTATAGTACGTCTAACTATACAATATATTGTAATTAAGAGTGCATTTATAGTACGTCTAACTGTACAATATATTATAATTAAGAGTGAATTTATAGTACGTTTAACTATACAATATATTATAATTAAGAGTGCATTTATAGTACGTCTAACTGTACAATATATTATAATTAAGAGTGCATTTCTAGTTCGTCTTATTTTACAATATATTGTAATTAAGAGTGCATTTATAGCACGTCGAACAATACAATATATTGTAATTAAGAGTGCATTTATAGTACGTCTAACTGTACAATATATTGTAATTAAGAGTGAATTAATAGTACGTCTAACTATACAATATATTGTAATTAAGACTGCATTTATAGCACGTCTAACTATACAATATATTATAATTAAGAGTGCATTTATAGTACGTCTAACTGTACAATATATTATAATTAAGAGTGAATTTATAGTACGTCTAACTGTACAATATATTATAATTAAGACTGCATTTATAGCACGTCTAACTATACAATATATTGTAATTAAGAGTGAATTTATAGTACGTTTAACTATACAATATATTATAATTAAGAGTGCATTTATAGTACGTCTAACTATACAATATATTATAATTAAGTGTGTATTTATAGTACGTCTAACTATACAATATATTATAATTAAGAGTGCATTTATAGTACGTCTAACTATACAATATATTATAATTAAGAGTGCATTTATAGTACGTCTAACTGTACAATATATTATAATTCAGAGTGCATTTATAGTACGTCTAACTATACAATATATTGTAATTAAGAGTGAATTTATAGTACGTCTAACTATACAATATATTATAATTAAGAGTGCATTTATAGTACGTCTAACTATACAATATATTATAATTAAGTGTGTATTTATAGTACGTCTAACTATACAATATATTGTAATTAAGAGTGCATTTATAGTACGTCTAACTATACAATATATTGTAATTAAGAGTGAATTTATAGTACGTCTAACTATACAATATATTATAATTAAGAGTGCATTTATAGTACGTCTAAGTATACAATATATTGTAATTAAGAGTGCATTTATAGTACGTCTAACTATACAATATATTATAATTAAGAGTGAATTTATAGTACGTCTAACTATACAATATATTATAATTAAGAGTGCATTTATAGTACGTCTAACTATACAATATATTGTAATTAAGAGTGCATTTATAGTACGTCTAACTATACAATATATTGTAATTAAGAGTGCATTTATAGTACGTCTAACTATACAATATATTGTAATTAAGAGTGAATTTATAGTACGTCTAACTATGCAATATATTGTAATTAAGAGTGCATTTATAGTACGTCTAACTATACAATATATTGTAATTAAGAGTGCATTTATAGTACGTCTAACTGTACAATATATTATAATTAAGAGTGCATTTATAGTACGTCTAACTATACAATATATTGTAATTAAGATTGTATTTAAAGTACGTCTAACTATACAATATATTGTAATTAAGATTGTATTTATAGTACGTCTAACTGTACAATATATTGTAATTAAGAGTGCATTTATAGTACGTCTAACTATACAATATATTGTAATTAAGAGTGCATTTATAGTACGTCTAACTATACAATATACTATAATTAAGTGTGTATTTATAGTACGTCTAACTATACAATATATTGTAATTAAGAGTGCATTTATAGTACGTCTAACTATACAATATATTGTAATTAAGAGTGCATTTATAGTACGTCTAACTATACAATATATTATAGTTAAGAGTGCATTTATAGCACGTCTAACTATACAATATATTGTAATTAAGAGTGCATTTATAGTACGTCTAACTATACAATATATTGTAATTAAGAGTGCATTTATAGTACGTCTAACTGTACAATATATTATAGTTAAGAGTGCATTTATAGCACGTCTAACTATACAATATATTATGATTAAGAGTGCATTTATAGTACGTCTAACTATACAATATATTGTAATTAAGAGTGCATTTATAGTACGTCTAACTGTACAATATATTATAATTCAGAGTGCATTTATAGTACGTCTAACTATACAATATATTGTAATTAAGAGTGAATTTATAGTACGTCTAACTATACAATATATTGTAATTAAGAGTGCATTTATAGCACGTCTAACTATACAATATATTATAATTAAGAGTGCATTTATAGTACGTCTAACTATACAATATATTATAATTAAGATTGTATTTAAAGTACGTCTAACTATACAATATATTGTAATTAAGATTGTATTTATAGTACGTCTAACTGTACAATATATTGTAATTAAGATTGTATTTATAGTACGTCTAACTATACAATATATTATAATTAAGATTGCATTTATAGTACGTCTAACTATGCAATATATTGTAATTAAGAGTGAATTTATAGTACGTCTAACTATGCAATATATTGTAATTAAGAGTGCATTTATAGTACGTCTAACTGTACAATATATTATAATTAAGACTGCATTTATAGTACGTCTAACTATACAATATATTATAATTAAGATTGCATTTATAGTATGTCTAACTATACAATATATTATAATTAAGATTGCATTTATAGTATGTCTAACTATACAATATATTATAATTAAGACTGCATTTATAGTACGTCTAACTATACAATATATTATAATTAAGATTGCATTTATAGTACGTCTAACTATACAATATATTATAATTAAGATTGCATTTATATTATGTCTAACTATACAATATATTATAATTAAGAGTGCATTTATAGTACGTCTAACTATACAATATATTGTAATTAAGAGTGAATTTATAGCACGTCTAACTGTACAATATATTATAATTAAGAGTGCATTTATAGTACGTCTAACGATACAATATATTATAATTAAAAGTGCATTTATAGTACGTCTAACTATACAATATATTGTAATTAAGAGTGCATTTATAGTACGTCTAACTATACAATATATTGTAATTAAGAGTGCATTTATAGTACGTCTAACTATACAATATATTATAATTAAGACTGCATTTATAGTACGTCTAACTATACAATATATTATAATTAAGACTGCATTTATAGTACGTCTAACTATACAATATATTGTAATTAAGAGTGCATTTATAGTACGTCTAACTATACAATATATTGTAATTATATGCACAGGCCAAACGTTTGAAGAAAAATTCAGTTTTGTCACGATCCTATATGATTCAGATTTGAAGCCAAAAGATCTTCACTGCCAGCTTATAATGTTAAAGACTGTTATGCCAAAAGACTTTACGCCAGATATACCAAGTGTGGTTGAATTTTTCAGACATTCAAATGAAAAAAGTCTGTTTTCCGAGATCCTCAAAGTTCTCAAACTAGTTTTGGTACTTCCCGCAACTAACGCTACCAGTGAGCGCTCATTCAGCGCCTTGAAAAGATTGAATACATCACTGAGATCGACTATGTGCCAAATACGAACAAACAATTTGCTTTTATTGCATTGAAAAAATAGGTGGAGTTCGTAAGTGAAAGTGAACACAGACTGGCGATGTTTGGAAAGTTTACCGAGTACTGAATACCTTATGACTCAGAAATGATTGATAACAAAATGATAAAGATATAAACAAAAAAAATAAGATTTAAAAAAATCCTTAACACCCCCCCCCCCCCCCGAAAAATAAAAAACCAAACAAACAAAACTTAAAATTAAAGATGAGGAAATCAATTAGATTTGTGTACATGGGGCACACCTCAGTGCTTGCACATATTTATGCCGTTACCTTTTTAGTAATGGTTTTGTCGATATCACTTTTTTTGTCGTAAATTACTTTGGTGTGCCCCCCCCCCCCCCCCCCCCCCAGTGAATTTGCTTACCACGGGCCTGAATTTCACCTGAGATTCACGTGAAGCACATTTGCCTGTGTATACAATAGATCACCCCATGTAATTAGATTGATATATAGAGGATCTTGAACAAGTGCTTATGTCATATGAAATTTATGAAACGAGTTGGCAGATTTAATATTTCCCGAGCCTTGGCGATATATAAATCTGGTAACGAATTTCACAAATTTTATATGCCATAAGCACGAGTGTATTTGTTTGTTTATTTGTTTGTTTTACGTCCTGTTGAGAATTTTCCACTCATACTGAGACGTCACCAGCTGTAGGTGAAGTATCACAAATTTAGACCTATGCTTAGCGCTCAGGGCCGTAGCAGTGAGGGTTCTTTAACGTGCCAACGCCTACCGTGACACGGGACCTCCGTTTTTAAGGTCATATCCGAAAGACCCGTGATCCTCACTTCTAAATGCCGAGCGTTTGGCGAAGGAGCAATCACTACCTATTTTTCGTCTTAGGTTTGACGCGCCCATGGCACGAGCGGGGCTCGAACTCACGACCTCCCGGTTACGAAGCGAACGCTCTAACCACTGAGCTACCATACTTATATGCCATAAGCACGAGTGTAAGATTCTATTTATCAAACAACTATCAATAAATGCATAGTTTAGTTACTTTCCATTTCACGTTTCTGTATAAGGAAGTGCTTTTTCAGCTTCTTTGCATCGTCTGAAAATGTCCTTGAGCAGAAGAAATGAGATCTTATGATAAACAGGGGCCTCCGTGGCCGAGTGGTTAGAGCATCGCGTTCAAAACCACAAGGCCTCTCACCTACAATCGGCACGGTTTCGAATCTCGCTCGCGCCGATATATGTGGGAAAGTTTGTCAGTTTACTTTCGGAAGGTCGGTGGTCTCTTCCCAGGTACATTGTATCTGGGTTCTCTCCTCCACCAATAAAAACTGGACGCCACCAGATAACTGAAAAATTGTTGAGTGTGGCGGAAAGCAACAAAAAATCAATCAATCAATCAATTTAATGATAAACACGTTATTGTGATAGCTAAATTGAAATTCCAATCTTAAGATTAACAAATGAAAGACGAATAAATAGCATAGACTTGAAGAACTTTTGTAGTAACAGTTTTGCATGTATGTCAGCACGTGCTGACCTCGCATGACCCTACATAATTTGCATTCTTATTAACCTGTGCTACGAGTTCATATCGAAGTGTAATCGTAATAGTATTGGCGATGAATTTCTTTTTCTTTCAGTTTCAAAATTCTTTAGTGTGCTCTGCGTATACACATATATATATATACACTGAAAAATGAAGGGGGAAAGGTAGTGAAGAAAGAGAAAGAGGCAGAGAAAAGTGGTGTAATTTGATGTTTAATACATGCACAATAGAATCGGTCATGACCAGGTTATATTGATATAAAATGAAATACTAAGAATCAGTACACATTGGAGTAAGTGGAATTGCCAATTGCCAGTCAGAGTCTGTCCAGTAGAAGAAGCCAGGAATCCCAGTGCTTTATAAATTTATTATATTTGTTCTGTTGATTTGCTGTATATTTGATTTTACTTCTATGTGTTTCCATGTCAATCAGTAACTCTTGGATTGATAGATTTTCTTGCCAACAGCTTTTCCTGTATAAATATGATTTAATCATTAACATGAAAAACACTTATTTCTTCTGAATTAGAGATTCCGAAGATGAATGCTTTTTTTATCCAATATAACAGTGATGCCTTTTGTGTTAAGTAAAGTTATGAGAGATTTGATAAGGTCCTGTACAGTCAGACAGTCCCAAAGCAGATGAATAATAGTTTCTTCATTGCTTTTGCAAAAACAGTTTAATTTCCTATTTGTTTTTCCTATTTTAAGTAAAAGGGAATCTCTAGTTAAAATGTAGTTGTTGATTCTAAACTGAAACCACTGTAATTTGGAATTTTTGGTATATTGAAAAGGAATAGATCTTTTTCCACTGAGAATCTGAAATTTCAAGAAACTTTCCCCATTTCAATTTCCCTAATGGAGTGATGTTCTCTGCAATTAAAATATTATAAATATGTTTTGTTCCCTTTTTATTTGTACAGAATATTTTAATATTTAAAGGTAGAATGGGCTTATGATTGTTCATTTCCATTCAAATTGTCTGAGTGGCAAGACTTTCCTTGATAGAATTTTGAAGTGAAGCATAATATTAAAAAACAATGGTCTAATCTTATATGTTTTCTGAAAGTTTTGCAAGAAAAAAAATCGTTTTTCATCAAGTAAATCTGATATATAAATTACATTCTTCTCAAGCCATTTTTTTTTAAATAGAAAACTGTTTTATTTGCAATTATGATTTTTTCATTGTATTGGTTAGCTTAAAATGTCATACCAGGATTGAATTTTTATTTTATCTTGGATAATTTGAAATGCAGAAAAGGTATCTTTCCAGAAATCATTTTTGATATCTTTTTAACAACATTTATACAGTCAGATCCTGTTTTGATTAGCATCTCTAAAGAGACAATTTTATTTAACAATGCTTCCCACTTAGTATCTGGAGAGTATAATATTCTGTTCATCTATGATAATTTTAACCCTAGTATGTAGTTATTTATGTCTGTCATTTCTAGTCCACCATCTACATAATCCTGTATGACTTGCTTTCTGTTTAGCTTGTCCACTTTAAACTGCCATAAAAAAGTTGAAAAGTATTTCACTGAGATTCGTTATAAAACTATTTGAAGGAGAAGGTAATGAAATAAGGAGATGATTTAGTTGGGAGATGAGTAACGATTTAATAAGGGTTAATCTACCTATTAGAGTAAAATGTCGTTTACTCCATTGATTTATAACATGTTTGATTTTCACTTATTTTTTTTATCATAATTGAGCTTGGGAATGTTCTTTTCTTGCTTTTCTTGTCTCCTTATATACCAGACAAAGACTGATGCATATAACAATAGAACACTCATCTAGTATGGCGGATAAGAAGAGAAATATGGCGTAATCGGGTTCCACTGAGACCGAGGTCAAACAGACGGAGACTGACGTGAGTAAATAGACGTTACTTTTGTTTTAAAATATTACATAGCATCATGAATGACTTTAAGTTTTATAAGCGGAAGAAAATAATTAAATTACGCAACTGTGCAACGCAAATGAAATTCAATGAATGAATTTGCCATCAATTAGGCGCATTAAATTGTTTAAATTTCTGACACGTGTGCACAATGCCTCCCTTTCACATTTTTTCCTAACTAGTGATCGACGAGGTCAATGCACATCGGCGATTACGAGCAGGAATTACTATCGGGATGCCAATGATTCATGAATTGACATTTTTTGCTGATTTGACGTGTTTATTGCTTCAGATTCACCCTGACTCTATGAATTTATATATGTTCAATCAAATATATTATTATACTTGTTCTTTTATTTTTCAATTTATTTACCGTCAGTTACAGCTTGTTTTACTTTAACACCGCGTCGTTCCAGTTGAAAGGGTCTCAGATGATGCAATAAGTTACGGGCGATAACTCATGTTGCGAACAATAACGATCAAGTTTGCCTGCCATTGGGCCAAATGCTGTCTGACGTGTTTCATACCAATTATTACGCCGTCAATTCTTTACACACAGATTTTGACCACGGATTACTCCGTTAACATAAGGGGCGAGATCAAAAGCTCAATGTATGACAAAAACTAAATTCATATAGTTTTTACCAAGACCCCCCCCCCTTTTTATAACTAAATGTCATTAATTTTGAAAGTAATCGATTAACAATTAAAACATACGAGTATACTATTATATTTCGACAAAATAACGCGCTGTATATTTTTTTCTACTGGTTAATTAGAACTGAAAGTGTACATTAAAACTATTCGTATTTTGTCGAAATATAATACACTGTGCTGGTTGGCAATCCTAACAAAGTCACATTTCCGTAGTTTAATGTTGAAGTGACCAGTGAGTTGATTGAGGTCTTACAGCCACCCTGCGTTATATATGAGCGTCCAATGTTTCGTATATGGAAGAAACATGTTTCATTTAGTATACATTGATGTCAATTTTTAATTGCTTAAGATTGATTGATTATATAATGTTTAACGTCCCGCTCGAGAATTTTTCACTCATATGGAGACGTCACCATTGCCGGTGAAGGGCTGCAAAATTTAGGCCTATGCTCAGCGCTCAGGGTCTTTGAGCAGGGAGGGATCTTTATCGTGCCACACCTGCTGTGACACGAGACCTCGGTCTCATTCGAAGGGCCGCTCCATTCAGTCGCCTCTTACGACAAGCAAGGGGTACCGAGGATCTATTGAAATTAAATTCTATGTTCATACTAGTGTATCATAAGCATGATAGATTAGAAAAACACTAAAACTCCACATTATGCAGTGGGGGAAAAAAAATGTCACGATCAAAGTTCGAATTTCCTCGATAAGTAATATAGCGGTTATTAACATTGTCCACGACCAGAGCGCCTATGGTTTGATTTCATCAATATCATTTGCATTGTGTTTCATCATTCTTCCCGCTCTATTGGGTGGCATTTTCTGCAAATATGAATAAAAATGAAATATGTGTATATGGGGCGATCTATTCCTTCAATCTAACAATACGTACGAGTTAATAACAAATCTGTAATCTAAATCTTGGTTATGATCACTACGATGTACCTTAACGCTTGGAATACTTAACACTATAATTCTCTGACAGTACATATAATGTATCATGATGGACAGAATGTAAAGTTCATGATTACAATCGAGTAGTTTACGAAAATATAAGAAATGCACGTTACATGATATCACGTACATTTCCCCACAAAATATCGTATTAATATAGGTAGAACATCATGTGCAAGTTCAGAAATGGGGAAGATACACTTTTATCGTCTAAAATTTATTTGCATGATAAAATATTATTACATAGATTATATTTGTTTACGTCACAAAATTTCAAAATTAAATTTTATATCACTGACACTGAACTACAAAACACCTGCTCTGGCGACAGTAATGTACGTTTTATTTATTTATTATTTTTTGTGCACAACGGAAGTCCTTGCTATATTCAGTTGACACACCAGTGGGTAAATATATTTTAATTTCTTTTGAAAAAGTACTTGGCTTTTTAGAAAATAATAATATTGTACCAAACATTATGAATAATCAATAAAAACGTCGGCCGACAGTAATGCACACATTAACTGAGAATGGGTGAGAAATACGCGCGTATCTAAGAATTTCTATTTCACACATTAAAAAAAACAAAAAAACAAAACAGTAAAAACAAAACAAAACAAACAAAAAAATTGAAAAAAAAACAAAACAAAAAAACAACCATGAATCGGCATACACCACTACATTTAGTTTTTCTCTTGCCGTAAACGACTGGAATATGTTACCCATCTGCATGCATCAAATTTCAGAGTTTTTCATTTCTGTCCAGTATCCCAAGCATTCTTTTTACAGACAGAGCACCAATTATTTTCAGCACCTATTAATGTCTTTGTTCATAATCATTCTTATAATTAACGACCAGGTTGATATATTGCATATTTGTACATCACTTGGGGTGTGTTGATTAAAACAAATTTAATACTAGTTTAGTATTTTGATTTCACTTTTATTAACATCGGATATTTATTTTCAGCAAAGAATATATCGAACCTTTTAAAACTTTAATGCTAAAAATTATCGTGTTTTCCTGAAATTTACATGATTACTGGGGAATTTCAGTGAAGATAACCGTGAATTTGAACTCGAAAACAAAGCACCGCGGTTTGCAAATTCTTATTCTTTGTTTAGAATTCATTTTTTTGCTGCGTGAACACGAAGTGCGTTTTTTCCCCAATTTTCAGCCCTAAAATAGGGTTTGCGTATTAAACACAACTCGTATTATATTCGGCAAATTATAGTAAATGTTCAGGAAATTGTAATATTATTATGTAGTATATAACGTTTGAAAATGTCAACGCGTGCTTAAATCATTCGTATAATCGATGTCCGACGACAGAAACTTACGGGAGTTTTAACCCCTCCCCCTCTTTCAATTTATATATTTATCCGACATCGATCTTTTGACCTCACCCTTATCAAGATGTCGAGCTCGCGGCGGGCATGACCGATCAACTGGGGATGCTCACTCCTCCTAGGCAACTGATCCCACCTCTGGTATATCCAGGGATCCGTGTTTGCCCAACTCTTAATTTTGTATTCTTTACAGGAGCGATTTAACATATTGATCACTGTTCGTTATCTTCACCTTTATACTAAACAATTATTGATCACTCAAATAAAACTTCGATAGCGCTGTGTAAATCACGCCAAGTGATTTTCGGCAAAATGGCCATGGAAATTAAATTCAAGTTACCGACAAACATTTTTATGTATAAAACTCAAGTTTTAGGAAAATCACTTGACTTTTAATTAAATCACTGGAAGAAATAATAATAATAATAATAATAATTATTATTATTATTATTATTTTGAACTGTTGTAATTCACTAGTTCAACAAAACCCTAAAATATTCAGGAAATAAAACTCGAACACGTTATGTAGAATAAGCTCGCATGCGCGAGTGCAACAGAAGTTTAATCAAACACGTGTACATAGATATCTGGAGGTTCTTTATTCTACTCAATTCATTCTGTAAAAGAAAAAAATGTTAAGTATATCAAAACACAATTGTGTAAAGTATTTCGTACAATTCACACCGGAGGGTGCATAACAGAAGCTTCACGCAGCTTAAAAAAAACAACAAAAACAACACAGGTATTTTATCTATGGTTTACCTGTACACAGGTAAGAATTGATGATAAATGCAGACGGCGTAAGTAAATCTTGCTTAATGCGCCCTGTGGTAAGATGATTTCACACACCTACAAGCAGAGTAATTACTGAATAAAACAAATAAAAATAAATAAATAAATAAAAGGAGTGGCGCTCGAGTTTAATTTGTTGCGCTTAAAAGTAGAGAACTTTGAAGGGGGGGGGGGGGGGGGGGGGGGGGTCTACATCCCAGATCAATTTAATATTACTATACGGAGCTGTCAGACTCTGAACTTGTCATCTTACACCTAAATATCTACAAGTATACGCATGCTTCACTTTTATTGCATTGAAGTAAATTATACCTGTAAAAAGTCAGTGTGATTTACCATCATAGGTGTAAAATAATAATGCAAGATGTTTAACACAGGTACTTAATGCTCCCTCGCCGAGCGCCTTGTAATAGATGAGAGTCACCGGTCTTCAGATATGACGTTGAAAACGGAGGGGAGGTGTTATGGTGGGCGTTGTCACGATAAAGAACTCTCACTGCCACGGCCGTCAAGTGCTGAATTCATGGCACTGCATCATGGTGACGTCTCTATGAATAAAAAAATATTAATTAATTCATTAAATAGACATGTGATTCGAGTTTTTATTTTATATACTTATTTTAAAAAAAACAAAAAACCACGTAGCCCCTCTGCATAAAATGCCCCCCCCCCCCCCCCCCCCCCACACACACACTCCAATGGACATTGCTGTTCGTTTTATTTTGCAGTTCTTTATAATTTTCTAACTAAATACGCAAGAGTATATTTGTACACAAGGTAAAATTTCAATTTACATGGGGTATAATTGAAGAGGCTTTCTATACAGTGTCTGGTGGTTTGTTTGTTACATTGACATAGCTACCTGACACAAACTAGGTCAAACAAACTTTAAAACTATTTACACAATCGATAACACGGAGATAGGGTATACAGGCCGACACGTCACACAGGTATTTAATTCTCAGGACGAGACGGAAGGTCGATATAACAGGGAGGCCATGTTGAATTTTCAGGTTAGACAAAATTATATACACGAATTCTGACACTGTAGTGTCATTAATATTGATATCTGTGTGATCAATGGGAGAGATCTGCTCATTATGATAATAATTTTATATAATTCTGAAGGGGGGGGGGGGATTTTTGGTACTTGAATTTCTCGTACGTATCATTCCATTTACAAAATATTAAAACCAATCAACGTAGTATTTACATCATACTGTAATTCTAGCTTGTTGTTATTTGTTTTTACCAGTCAAAATCCTTAATTGAGATTACACTTTTTGTTGACAGTAAACTGCTCGCGTGATCCCGACATCAGAAATGCACCCCCGGCGCAGTGCCCAAGAAATCCTACTGTGTGACCTCTGTGAAACTGTCCCCCTACAGAGTCATTGTGAACTTTGTCATATCAACTTATGCAAGGCCTGTGTTGGGGAGCACCTCTCAGATTCGTCTGAACGACACAATGTCGTGCCCTATTCACACAGAAAGTCCACTGAAAACTATCCGAAATGTCCGACACACGCCGATAAACATTGTAAACATTACTGTGAGAACTGTGACATGCCTGTCTGTATTACCTGTGCCTTCTCTGGTGAACACAAAGGTCACGATATATCAGATATCCTGGAAAAACTCAGCGCTAAAACTCACACTTTACAAAATGATTTAGAGGAACTGGAGACCCGAATTTATCCTCGATATCTAGAAATGGCGTCCGATATCAAAACGGAGAAATCCGAGTTAGAAACGAATTATAGGAAACTGACCACCGCTGCCGATCAACAAGGAGAGATCTTACACCGAGAGGTCACCGCCATTGTCAACCAACGGAAATCTGAGATTCAGGAGATGAAAAACAAACACCTATCTACCCTGAATAAAAACACAGAAGAAATCACACAGAAAATTACGGAACTCAAACAGATCATTGCTGACTTGAAATCAATCCTAGAATCAAATGACGTCTCCTTAACCTCTACTTACCAATCTAGGAATTCCGAATTTAGAACATTACCGCCTAAAGTCCGCGTTACAGAACCAAGTTTTTCTCCTGTGAAAATAAACACGGATCAACTCCATGAAATGTTTGGTTCTCTGTCGCCATTATCCATTAAAACAGAACATGGCGACACAATGAAGTCAGTAGAAGCTGTATCGTCTCCTCCAGTCAAACCACTGCTTGATGAACCGCGCCTCACCGCCACCATAAACACTGAGTATAACAGACTATTCGGTGTTAGCTGTCTCAGTGAAGAACAAGTCTGGACATGCGGAGAAAACAAAATCATGAAGCTCCTCAACCTCCAGAGTGAACGACTGACATCAATAAAAACCAAGTCAGGGAACGAACCACTGGACATAGCAGTGACACGGGACGGAGATCTTATTTATACTGATAATAACACTGTAAACATAGTGAAGAATAAACAGACACAGACCGTGATCACACTACAGGGGTGGACACCTCTCTATGTCTGCTGTACCGCCTCTGGTGATCTCCTGGTTACCATGATCAGTAATGACGGCAAACCATCCAAAGTCGTGCGTTACTCTGGCTCCACAGAGACACAAAGCATTCAGTTTGATGATCAGCGTCGTCCTCTCTATTCATCTGGTAACAATAAATACATCAGTGAGAACAGGAACCTGGATATCTGTGTGGCTGACTGTATAGCTAGTGCAGTAGTGGTGGTCAATCCGTCAGGAAAACTCCGATTTAGATACACGGGTCATCCCTCTAATACCAAGTCATCATTTTATCCATACGGCATCACTACAGACAGCCAGAGTCACATCCTGACAGCAGACTGTGACAATGACTGTATCCACATCCTAGATCAGGACGGACAGTTCCTCCGTTACATTGATGATTTACGTCGTCCATTCGGTTTATGTGTGGACATCAGAGACAACCTCTTTGTGGCTGAGCGTTACACTGCTAAAGTGAAGAAAATCCAATATCTATCTACACAGTGTTAATTACACCTAAACACAGTGTTAATTACACCTCTACACAGTGTTAATTACACCTAAACACAGTGTTAATTACACCTCTACACAGTGTTAATTACACCTAAACACAGTGTTAATTACATATGTAAACTGACTGTGTTTAATTGCATCTGCTTGTTGATTACAGTTGCTTGTTAATTACAGCCCTGTGTTAATTACAGCCCTGTGTTTGTGATGTGTAACTAGCATGCACTTGTTTTGAGTGTTTAACTGATTGAACATTAGTCTCTCACTGCTGTTTAGTAATTCTGTAGTATGATATTTAGTGACACAGTATTAATCTTAGTGTACTAATTACTAATTTGACTGTGTTACTGGTAATTTATCTATATACAATGTTGTCAACACCTGTGAATCACTGAACACAATTTAATGAATGTAAATCAGTTATTGTCAAGTCCTTAGAAATTTCACGTTGTCAGTATTTTGTTTGTAGCCCTGAATTATAGTACATCCACTACTGAGTACTTACATGTATACTGGTACTTGTTGTAGTGTGATAAACTACTGATTGAACATTACTCTGTGTGTTAATTATATCCCCTATTTGTGTTTTATTTTCAATGTATACATTATAGATAAACATGATATAAAGTACAGTCTTACATTATTACTGAGTACTTACTTAGATATGTAGTACTGTAACAGAGAGTGACCCCAAACGTCCGGACTTCATCACAGATCTACAGATCCAAGGTCACAGTCTTCTGTTTATCATCAACAACGTCACAACACGTATCTAAATCTCCACCGTCCTACAAAATCAATACAGATAAAGTAAAATCAAATTGAATTGTCAAGAATAGTCTGTGATATATTTACATGTGTTTATACATGAAAATGTAATGGGAAGTAGAAAATTTATGGCTCAAGCGGGATTCAAATCCAAGATCCGTATTTTACTAGTCAGGTGCTCTAACCACTGAGCTAGCCAGACTGATATCCATGATTTGATTGAACCAGGAATCAAACCTGAGACCCCAGTATTACTAGTCAGGTGACCTTACCACTGAGCTAGCCAGACTGATATCCATGGTTTGACTGAACCAGGAATCAAACCCGAGACCTCAGTATTACTAGTCAGGTGACCTAACCACTGAGCTAGCCAGACTGATATCCATGGTTTGACTGAACCAGGAATCAAACCTGAGACCCCAGTATTACTAGTCAGGTGACCTAACCACTGAGCTAGACCAATATCCATAGTGCAAATAGTCAAAACCACTACAACAACATTCACTAGTAATTCTGTACTGATATGCTGCACCTCCATTTATTGTAAGAACATTTCTAATTTTGGAAAGTTTATTTTGATTAGCTCACCTGAACCAAAGTGAGCTTTTCCAATCAAAATTTCTCTGTTGTTACTAACTTTTCACATTTTCATCTTCTCCAGAACCACTTGGCCAATTTCATTTCAAAACTTAGTACATATCCTTAGGTAAAAGGGGATTCAAGTTTGCTTAGATGACAGACCATGTCTCCTTCAAAGGGAAGATAATCAAGAAAGGGCAAAACCGGTGGGTCATTTAAAAATCTTCTCAAGAAGCATTGGACCAGAAAAATTGATTTGATGTATAAGTTTCCTGATACAGTGTACATTCAAGTTTGTTCAAATCGTGGCTCCCAGGGGTTGGGTGGGGCCACATTAAGGGATCAAAGTTTTACATGAGATATATCAGAAAAGTCTTTTTCTCAAAAATAAGGTCACGATTAATCACACCAATATGCAGGCATCCTCAGCTATTACATGTTCATGTTTGTTCAAATTATGGCCCTTTGGGGGTGGGGTGGGGTGGAGAAACATTAGGGCACCAAAGTTTAATATTGGGACATATAGGAAACAGCTTTAAAACTTGTCATCTCAACAACAGCAGGGCCATGATTAGTCATGTTAATAAGCAAACAACTTCAGATACACACACAATTTGGGGTTAGAATAAAAAAGTAGGAAATAAATGGGTTGCGAAGCAGTCCATCCACTGAGCTTGCTCGTATCCACTGAGTTTGCTCCTATCCACTAAGCTTGCTCATATCCACTGAGCTTGCTCGTATTCACTGACCTTGCTCGTATCCACTGAATTTGCTTCTATCCACTGAGCTTGCTCAGTGGCCTTATGGCAGGGGGTCTGGGGCCACTTATAACTCTCAGAATCTATAGAAAAAATGGTGCAAAATCTGTATTCTGGCAATTTCCTTCTATCTAAGTAACAAGGTTTGTGACAGAAAACACCGCAAAAACAGGATTTGGTAATGCTGGTGAAAAAAATAATTAGAAATTTCAGTATGGAAGTCGGAGACATATTGTCTTGTCCTGTATGTTTCCCCCAAACGTTAACTTTGCAAGTAACTTTTCAATCGTTAGTGATGTGGCTCTCTTATATCATATATTGGCATTTGATGTGAAAAAGACCTTTCTTAGTGCACTAAAGTTTGTGACCTTGACCTTAGAGTTTGACCTTTTTAAGAAAACCTAGCCTAAACAATATTTCCTGAACTATTTAAGTAGTAGGGTTTTTAGATTTTTATATAGATTTCTAATGACAAGATTTATACCATTATAATTATCTCTGACTTTGTGATATTGACCTTGGAGTTTGACTTAAATTTCAAACCTTTAACTGAAACTTGAACTATGCTACCATAACTTTTGAATTGTGAGGACAGCACTTTCATTTTTTGTGTGTGACAAAACCTCTTTAGTATCTAAGATTTCAACCTTGTGACATGACCTTGAAGTTTGACCTACTTCTAAGAAAATCTAATGAAGGTCATATCTATTTCAGGTGAAACTTTTGTTTTTGTACACAGATTCCTTATGGCACAACTCTTTGTTTGATAAAATGACATTTGACCTCTTGATCTTAAAGTTTCACCCAAATAGCAAGACATTAATAAAAACTTAAACTTGCTGATAACTCTTGAATTTTGAGTTATCTTTCATTGTATGTACATGTATGCATTTCTTGTGACAAGGAATAATTTCCTTTAGTACCAAACTGGCAAAGTTTGTGATACTGTAACCTTGACCTTGATTTTGACCTACTTGTAAGAAAAGTTGTCCTAGGCGATATTTCCTGGTCTGTTTTGGGTAGGACTTTCGTACTTTGTATATAGATTCCTTCTGACAAGGCGTCCATTTCATTCTATGATGGTTGACCTTGTTATCATGGTTATGTAGTGACCCTTTTGGAGTGATGTTGGGATCACAATATTGAGCTAAAGTTTTATATGAATAAAGATTGAAAAGAAAAATCTTTTAATGATCAATACAGCTGAATAACAGAGGGTTCACCTTGACTCGGGTAAGCAAAGTTGCCCAGAAACCTCTAGTATTTGTGACGGATGAATTACCTTTAAAAATTAGAAATTTAATTTGGAGGTGAGACTGGTTTCATGTTATTCAATTGGTAGAGCACCTGACTACAGATTCAAGGACCCTAGGTTTGAATTCCAATCTGGTCCACTGCATTTCCTGTTACATAGGAAATAGCTTTGTCTTCAGATATTGATGGAAAGTTGAATTGTCCTATCATTCATATGGGACAAATGTCCCCACTTGTGGGACACACAGTAAGACTAACCAGTCCTAAATGACTGGTGCTGCCTCCCTTCCCTCCTATATTGATGTTTCGCCAGATGATTAAGACATTTTTCAGCTGTAAGTTTAAGTTCAGCAGACTGATCTTACTTTTCCCTAAAACCAAGACCTGTACAATCACTTCCTATTGAATACTTCATTCAATTTCTAGAAGAATATCTAGTGATGCATTGATAAAATGTCTACACTTGTTGGGGCCTCCTTGGCCAAGTGGTTAGAGCATCGCGCTCAAAATCAAACGGTCTCTGACTTTAGTCGGTGAGGGTTCCATTCTCACTCGTGCCGATATAGGTGAAAAAGTTTGCCACTTTACTTTCGGAAGGTCAGTGGTGTCTTCCCAGGTACATTGTATCTGGGTTCTCTCCTCCACCAATAAAAAACTGGACACCACCAGATAACTGAAAACTTGTTGAGTGTGGCAGAAAACAACAAACAAACAATCAATCAATCTACACTTATTGCAGAGTTAATTACACTTGATCACTGATAAGTCATTGAACACATTCTTTCTTGGTTATTACCATTTTTTTTTTTTAAATCTTAAGATTTTGATGTTTACAGTTCTTTAACTTTTATTTCCAATAATATACAGCATTTAAAAAAGAACTAAATGTGTTATAGCGATACAACTGCATCCACGCAAGGGCCATAACTCTACCAAACATTATCAGACTGAACCCTGATTTAAGTGTATTCCCATAATAAGTCTATAACCCAAACTTCAATTCAAACTGTCTATGTATGTCCAAGATATTGAACAGAAATATGAATTGTTTAAATATTTCAGTCCAGTTGCCTTAATTCTTCCAAAAATTATTCAACCACAACTTGATACAAACTTGACCTGCATATTTTCAGCATGTATTTATACTCCAAACTTCAATTCAAAATGTCTGTGTATGACTGAGATAATGAACAAAAACTGTATATTGTGCATATAGTCTAAGGGGCATAACTCTATCAAAAAATATCAGACCAAAACTATGCATAAAGTAACTTGACCTGCATCACGTAATGACATTCATATCCCAAATATAAATTCAAAATGTTCACATATTACTGAGATCCTAACACGACTAATACCATCAGCAGGGCACTGTGGATGGAAATAGTGAATTTGTGCTCATTGAAGAATAAATGATTTTAAGATATACTCTGGATAATGACAACCCCCTCCCCACTCCAACAAACTCTAACAAAAAATATCTTTAAGTTCCTTGAATGTTAAAAACATCTGAATCAAAATAATGTGGGGTACAAAGAGTGGAAACTTAATTATCAAGACTTTTCTACATCTAATGGGTACAATGTTAAGAATTAAATAAGAATTTGATCTAGATACTCTGGTGGTGTATCCAGACACCAAATTTCAGTTGAATATGTACCTCCATTGCATAGATAATGAAATGAAACTGAATTATGATGGAATAACAGAAGAATAGAATGACAAATAAGAGACCCATATTTAAAGAATTTCCCTCTATTTTTGCATCTAAGACTTCGATCCCCTATTGTGGCTCCCACTCTACCCCACAGGGGCCATGATTTTAACAATCTGCAGCCTGCACTGTGATGTAGATTTGAATGCTTCTGACACAGTGGTTCTTGAGAAGAAACTTTTTAAAAAATTTTTCTAAATATTTATATGTAAAATTTGCCAGGAAGCTGCCATGGAAACTTGAATTTTTCTAGCCTAGTGGTTCTTGGAGGATTGTTAAAGATTTTCCCTAGGTATTCATATGTAAAATTTGATTCCCTATTGTGGCCCAACCCTACCCCCGGGACCATGATTTTCATCAATTTAAATCTGCACGATGTCACCAATCTTCCATGTAAATTGGAACTTTTCTGGTCCATTGGTCCTTGAAAAGAAGGTTTTTACATGACCCAACCCTATTTTTGCATTTTTATGATTATCCAAAGATGTTCTGTTCCAAGTGTAATTGAAATTGGCCTGTTCCATCTGCAGAATAGTTTTAAAATTTGTTAGTGTATTTTGGTTATTTTGTTCTTATCTCAACTTGGAGAAGGGTGTTGCCCTTCATTTGAACAAAAATAAATTCCCTTTACCCAAGGATGATTTGCACTAAGTTTAGTTGAAATTGGCCCAGTAGTTCTGGAGAAGAAGTCAAAAATGTAAAATGGTTTTCATACAGACAGACAGATGGATGACAGACAATAGGTGACCAGAAAAGCTCACTTAAGCTTTCAGCTCAGGTGAGCTAAAAAGGTTTACACTATATGCCCTAGCCATTTTATGGCAGATAAAAATGGAATATTTTACATGATTTCATTAACAAACCTGACATTTTCTACAGCAATACAACTATGCAAGTCTGATAATATGTCGGAGTCTCTGGAAAATTATCCTCATCAATCAGTCGGACATCTCCATTAACTGCTTCCCTGTAAAATTTATTCTCACATTAAGAATTAAGAAACCAAAAAATAACCTCTTCACAATGTCATGTCAAGCCTTTACAACATAAATTTCGACATAAAAATTCATGCAAGGGGACCATGGGCCACATTGCTCACCTGAGTCACCTTGGTCCATATCAAAGATTTTCCCTATATGCATGTAAAACTTTGATCCCTTGTTGTGGCCCCATCCTATCCCTTGGGGGCCAAGATTTTTACAAACTTGAATCTGTACTATGTCAGAAAGCTGTCATGTAAATTGAAACTTTTCTGGCCCAGTGGTTCTTTTTAAATGACCCAACCATATTTTTGCATTTTTGTGATTATCTCCCCTTTGACCCATCATTGGAACAAACATGAATCCCCTTCACACAAGGATGACATATATTAAGTGTGAATGAAAGTAGCCCCGTGGTTCTGGAAAAGAAGATTTTAAAAAAGATTTTTTCTATATTTTTGCATATGGAATTTTGATCTCCTATTGTGGCCTCACTCTAAATTCTGGGGGCCATGATTTTAACAAACTTGAATCTGCACTATGTCAGAAAGCTTCCATGTAAATTGAAAATTTTCTGGCCCAGTATTCTTGAAAAGAAGATTTTTAAATGACCCCACCCTATTTTTGCAGTTTTGTGATTATCTCCCATTGAAGGGTGTATGGCCCTTTATTTGAACAAACTTGGATTCTCTTCACCCAAGGATGTTTTGTAGCAAGTTTAATTGAAATTGGCCAGCTCATTGTAGAGAAGATTTTTAAAATTTGTCAGTGTAGTTTGGCTATTTTGTTCTATCTCCCCTTGGAGTAGGGTGTTGTCCTTCATTTGAACAAACTTTAATTCCCTTTACCCAAGGAGGATTTGTGCCAAGGTTGTTTGAAGTTGGCCCAGTAGTTCTGGAGAAGAAGTCGAAAAAGTTCCCAGATAGACAAACAGATGACGCACAGTGGGTGATCAGGTCAGCTCAGGTGACCTAAAAATGTTAACACTATATGCCCTAGCAATGTCATGGTGGTGTAACAAGAGGCCCATGGACCACATCGCTCACCTGAGTCAGCTTGGTCCATATCAAAGATGTTTGCTATAAAAAATATAAAGTTTTCGCATGTAAAACTTTGATTCCCTATTGTGGCCCCATCCTACTCCTGGGGACTATGATTTTAACAAACTTGAATTTGCTCTATGTAAGAAAACTGGCGTGTAAATTTGAACTTTTCTGGCTTAGTGGTTCTTGAGAAGAATACTTTAAAAGATTTTTTCCTATATTTCTGCATATAACACTTTGATCCCCTATTGTGGCCCCACCCTACTCCTTAGGATGATGATTTTAACAAACTTGAATTCGCTCTATGTAAGAAAGCTTCCATGTAAATTTGAACTTTACTGGCCCAGTGGTTCTTTAGAAGAAGATTCTTACATGGCCCCATCCTATTTTTGCCATTTCTTGATTACCTCCCCTTCAAAGGGGATTAGGCGGTTCATTTGAATAATTTTGAATGTTTATATACAAGGATTCTCTGTATTATGTCTGATTGATATGGGGCAAGTGATTATAGAAAAGTTGAAAATGTGTGAAGTTTACAGACAGACAGACAGATGGATAACAGCTCACTTGAGCTTAAAGCTCAGGTGACCTAAAATGAAATTTGACCAGCTCCAGATAAAAGACTGTTGCCAGAAATGTATCAGATGGTAAGTAACCTCCTCCTGCTTTAAGAGACGGGAAATATTCCTGCGGCAGGGTGTCATCATCTCCTGAGGCCCAGGAAGCTGAAAAACCAAAGTAACAATGAAGTGCTGGAATGACCACAATTCAGACAAATAAGGGAAATTTGGTGCAAATTATTAATCTTAATTCATAACAGAATATAAACATGAGACTCACTGGCTTATCTGTCAACTTTGTTAAAGGTAACATTAAGGCTACAAAATCTACAACAAGAGGCACTGTAAGCACTGCTCACAAAGAATACTCCCCGATCACCCCAGTCCTTTGACTTTTGACCCCAAAATCAGTAGGGATCATTTTTATTTCATGGGTAGTCCATATGTGTGATATTGTGACTCTAGGTGAAAAGGATAACATGTGTGAGCTTATTTCAATGTCCAGTACAATTGACCTTTGACCTCTTTGACCCCCAAATCGAATGGGCTCAACTTCTTATTTTGAGTCTGTATGTATGGTATGTTAAATCTAGGTGATAAGAATAAAACTTTAGAGTCTGGAAACCATTTCATCCACAGACAGACAGACTACCTGATTTCAGCATACCCCTTCAGCTTTGTTGCAGGGGGTATAACAATGCAGAGTTGGCCAGAGAGCGTAAAAATACAACAGACATTATGTTCTGTACATCAGGGATTAATTAGAAAACCTACCAGACAAGTTAGAAATTTACCAGACAGAACAAAACAAAACCAAAAAAAAAAACAAACAAACAAACAAAAAAAAAATCCACCAAAATTTTGTTTTCAACTTTGTTTATTTTCAAGCAGTGAATATGATGGTTCAGAACATTAATTTATTCTTAACAGGTGAACATCTTTGTAGTTTGGTTTTAATCCTTTTCCGTCACGGTAGCTCAGTGGTTAGAGCATTCACATTGTAACCAGGAGGTCATGATTTCGAACCCAACTCATACCATGGACGTGGGAAACCAAGGACGTTAACGTGATTGCTCCTTCACCAAACGCTCCGCATTTAGACACAAGAATCATGGGTCTTTTGGATATGACCTTTAAAAATGGAGGTCCCGTGTCACAGTAGACATTCATATGTAGCACATTAAAGAACCCTCCCTCTTATGGCCCTGAGCACTAAGTCTAAATTTGTGGTACTTCACCTACAACTCGCGACGTCTCAATATGACAAATTCTCAGCGGGACATAAAGCAAATAAACAATCGATTATTTTCTGCTCACAGATGCTTGTGGACATACTCATACTACACCCCACCCCTCCCCCAAGTCTATAAAAATATTTCTAGAATGAATATAATGTTAACATTTCTTACCCCCACACGCCAATATATCTGAGAAAGTTTGCCAGTTTATTTTCGGAAGGTCGGTTGGTCTCTTCCAATGCAGAGACAAGTCCAGAAAACTGATTTGGAATGACAGACAGACGGACAGACAGAGGGTAAACTAATGGTCATGTTTGGCAAATCCAGAGGTGGACTAAAAATGAATACTTCTCTGACTCTTCTTAGGCCAAATGAGGACACCCACTGCTAGCTACACTCCAGCAATGTTTATTCAAATGTTCAGCCTCCACCAGCAGGTAATGATGATCAGCTGATGAGTTAAGAACATTTCTTTTTCAAGTGTCCACTAACACTCCAGCCTCTTCCATACAAGTCCCTAAAAAATTCCAACGATAAGTTAGAGCTGAAATTGAGAATGTAAATGAGGCTGACATTGTTTGAGTCACAGATGTTGCCAGCTGGTAAATGCCAAGACTCAGGTAAAACGAGTCCCCAAAGGTAATCCCCGTTTACAGTGATGACATGTATCACAACCCCCTGTACTTGAGGGTGAGACATGTTGTTGTAGTCAGCAACACAAGCTGTGTACTCCTTCAATAAAAATGTCACCACAAAGCACATAATTACAAAATGCCCACAGACCCTAACATTCACCCAAGTACAATAGTCCATACATAGACCATGCATTTAGTTTTTTCTCACACATATCTGAGAGGACAGAAGAAGATTTTATAAGATATAATACAATTTTACTAAAGAGACATATTACTCAACCCTAGGGCTTAAACCCCTAACCTAGGTTTACCAGGTAGACGTCTTAATGGACATCATATCCGTGCATTTAATTTTTCTTACACTTGTCTCAGAGTAGAGAATATTTTCTAAGATTTAATATATAGATATCTTAACTATACGACCATATTGGCTCCACTTAAGAGACTGAACCACTCACAAAGGGGTCATGAATTTCACAATTTTGGTAAAGGGCTTCATGAACATCATAACCATGTATTTGGTTGTCTCCCACATGCAGTGATAGGGAAGGCCATGCAACTTGTGCCACAGTCCTATTCAGATGAAAATTGGCACATTAAATTATCTAATCCAGACGCCAAAGTCTGCATTTTATCGATGGTAAGTTGTAACTTACATTTTCTCTTGAGAAGTGACTGGAGAACAACTTGTTATTTTTTGTGCTTTCATTTTTAATTCCTAAGCATTTTGATACACTGATTTTCATTGGTTGAAGCAATACAAATCAAAACAGATAACCAATAAACTGTTTCCTCTTACACCATGCACTTTCCTTCAGTAGCATGTTTACTGTGGCATGTCAGGAAATGCCCAGGTGAGTGACTCAGGTGACCTAAAAACAGTGACGAAGAACAACATGTGATTAAATCCTGGTCACTTACTAGACGACAGCACTGTCCACCACAGCTGTAGTCCTGGGGTAATTGAGAGACAAACCTTCTAATGCATCACATGATAGGGAGTGAGTTTGCCTTGATTAGGAATGGTATGTCAGAACTCCTTTGTGAGAGTAGCCCTGAGGTACAGGAAGTAACCAATGACCCTGCCAGTGCTGCTGGTCAAGTGGCAGATTCCCTCTACCAGTATAGACTTCTGGAAAAAAAACACTCACACTTATCATTAATGGTCAATTATATTGATTGATTAAATATTGTTTAACATCCCGCTCGAGAATCTTTCACTCATATGGAGACGTCGCCATTGCCGGTGAAGGGCTTCAAATTTAGGCCTATGGCCAAACCAGCTGTGACACGGGACCCCGGTTTTTGCAGTCTCATCCGAAGGATCGCCCCATTTAGTCGCCTCTTACAAGAAGTAAGGGGTACTGAGGATCTATTATAATCACCCGGATCCCCACGGGGTTCACTAATGGTCAAAGAGAATAAAACCTAAATGAGAAAAAAACTTCAAAAAGTAAAAATGCAGGTCTGACACATCTGGAAGAAACAAGGCTAAAAGTCGCATAACAGATGTAGGGCCGAGATTATGGAAGCCTACGAGGTGTTAGCAAAAGATATTGATTTTTAAACTGAAAAACAGGCCATCATATTTATGAAGGGGCTGCTATGGAGCATTGCTACATGGGTGCTAATGCATAAATTACTTTCCTGTGTGCAAAACAGGCATATTAATTGATTGTCTATTTGTTTTACATCCTGTCACCATTTTTTCAATCACATTGAGAAGTTACCAGCTGTAGGTGAAGCACCATAAATTTAGACCTCTGCTTAGTACAGGTTCTTCAACGTGCTACAACACATGAAGCTCAGGGGTCGTGATGTAAACAAAGTATGAATCTACAACACATGAAGCTCAGGGGTCGTGATGTGAACAAACTATGAATCTACAACACATGAAGCTCAGGGGTCGTGATGTAAACAAACTATGAATCTACAACACATGAAGCTCAGGGGTCGTGATGTGAACAAAGTATGAATCTACAACACATGAAGCTCAGGGGTCGTGATGTGAACAAACTATGAATCTACAACACATGAAGCTCAGGGGTCGTGATGTGAACAAAGTATGAATCTACAACACATGAAGCTCAGGGGTCGTGATGTGAACAAACTATGAATCTACAACACATGAAGCTCAGGGGTCGTGATGTGAACAAACTATGAATCTACAACACATGAAGCTCAGGGGTCATGATGTGAACAAACTATGAATCTACAACACATGAAGCTCAGGGGTTGTGATGTGAACAAACTATGAATCTACAACACATGAAGCTCAGGGGTCGTGATGTGAACAAGGTATGAATCTACAACACATGAAGCTCAGGGGTCGTGATGTGAACAAACTATGAATCTACAACACATGAAGCTCAGGGGTCGTGATGTAAACAAGGTATGAATCTACAACACATGAAGCTCAGGGGTCGTGATGTGAACAAACTATGAATCTACAACACATGAAGCTCAGGGGTCGTGATGTGAACAAACTATGAATCTACAACACATGAAGCTCAGGGGTCGTGATGTGAACAAACTATGAATCTACAAAATATGAAGATACTAGTACACACAATTTAGAAAAATTGAATTCATTTGTTCCTTCAAAAGATTTTCATTCAAAATGTCTACATTAAGGACGTACATGATGTTTCGGACATTCTGTTTGAAATTATTTTTTCATCTTCTCAATATGAAGAGTTCTTGTACGATTTACGAAATAGGTTTCAATTTTATACTGTAGCAATATTATCCTACTTTGTGTATTGGCCTTGATAGCTCAGTGGTTAGATCACCCAACTAGTAACACAAGGGTCCCCGGGTTTGGTATCCAATTGTTCTCATGGTTTTTCTCTCTTTCTTTGCTTCAGTAATGTCCATTTATACAACTTACTGCAATAAATCAGAGCTAACTTTACATTTTGACTTGCCACAACCAGAACTATTAAAATAGGTTAACTCTAAAACAGACATGGTAAATATATTCCAAGATTGTTTTGTAGAAATGAGATAGAATGCATGTGAATTATAAATTGAATGTCACAAAAATTATGTATTATTGGGAAATGTCATGTTTGTCCGTAATTGTATGTAAATCAGTAATTAGAACTCTCGTGTGAGTCCATCCTAACCCAAGGGGTCATCTTAGTATGAATTTACTTCAATATACAATGAATGAGGATGCTGAAATCTACAGCATTGTGTTGTGAATAAACTTGAGACCCCATGCTAAACTAAAGAGTTGTTCTCATTGAATGAACTTAATATCTGTCTGTACCATACTTGATGAACCTCACTGCTCACACGAATCTTTGTGTGTCCATATTTTTGTGTCCTCCTGATATCATTGTGTCTACAAACTGCAATCTACACTACACGAGGATCCTTGCATTATGATTCAAAGAATAGCACATTCTGAGTTACTGCCAGAAACTGATTTTACCTGAATTTTAAATGTTCCCTCAGATTTGGCATTTTCAGTTTTAAAACCTAAATATATCAGCAAATTTTAAAATGATGACAACAACTTCAATCGATTTTGTTTTTCTGGAAAGTGCCAGAACTTAAATGCTTTCTTTTGGATCGAGGGATATCATATTCTTTTTTTCGAAAAATTGATTTAGTTAAGTTATGCAAAATTGCAGTGAAACTGAAGCTTGAGGTCAAATTTCAACTTCTGACCACAGATCCTTTTTCTGTGTCAGAAAGGGGTAGAATGTAATGTTAAAATGATAAAAGTTTCCCTACCACATCCTACCATGGTTTTTTCTACCACATCCTACCATTAGTTTTCCTACCACATCTCCTACCATTAGTTTTCCTACCACATCCTACCATTAGTTTTCCTACCACATCCTACCATTAGTTTTCCTACTACATCCTACCATTAGTTTTTCCTACCACATCCTACCATTAGTTTTTCCTACCACATCCTACCATTGGTTTTTTCTACCACATCCTACCATTAGTTTTCCTACCACATCCTACCATTATGATCGTTTTTGCTTCCATTACCTTAGATATTACTATCTCAGAAATAAAATCATTAAAACTTTATATTGTTTTCATTTGAAGCCTGTATTAGGCGGACTCACTGATTTGGGTTTTTACTTCGTGACAAGTTCGATCCTACTACATAACCATATTTTCCTATCATCCTTGTGTTCCCATTATAGCCTTCCGCTGAGCAGTAGTATCTCACTTTCGATCTCTCCATTTCTTTGTAACACTGTTACTAACAGACACTATTTTACCAGAAATATTAAAGGCTAACCAAATCTTGAAATCATGTGATCACGGTATATAAAATAAACACGTGTTCCAGCAAGGACTGGAAAATATGCTATTCTATATCACTGTGGATTTTGAAATATTTTTTTTTTCCAAATACATTCCTATACAAGAAAACAATTTGATGCAAGCATCAAAGATATCAGGCTGCAGAAGATATGAAAGAAATTATATTCTATTTATCATTATTATTCTTTTCTTATTTTATTTTAGAGTGGTCCACACTGACGATATGCATTTTGTTTGTGCATCCCTTCAGAATTAATTGTGACGTCATACTTTGATTAAGATATCTTGGGAAAATTCGTAGTAGAATCAACTTTACGGAGAAGAATAACAATTTTAACTCAACTCCCTTTATCATCTCAAGACCACTTGGATATATTACTAGTTGTGTGAATCTGCAAAAATGATCTTCAATCCACAACACTTCACACCCTAAAATGAAATAAATTGAACCATACAAGGAGATTTAGACACTGTGCACAATCAAGAACTCTCTCTGATCTTCTTAAAAATCTACCTTTCATATTGGGCCATCCATCTTCCCTCTCAGCTCCAGACCTTTTCCTGGATCGTGTAAGTTTTCATCTGAATTTCTTCAGCAACTGACTACGTGGCTTAGTTTCATACTCTATGCTCAGAATCACAGCGACACCTGCAAGCTGCATATCAAGTTTTACAATAAGCAATCAGCTACACTTGACATGTATCCTAAACTTCTTTTACACATTTTTACGCACGTATTTCCATTTTTTAAGAAAGTTCACCGGGCCTATAGTGCGAAACTGCCCCCTGCTACCTTTAAAAACCAGACACCAATTCCAATTGACATTAACTCCCATTTTTAAGAAATCTAACTTATCCTGTGTGAAACTATACCAAGCTTTCAGGTTGACATCCCTATATGTGTTCATCATAATAAAACTCTGTTAAAACCCTACCTTTCTGTGTCTTGTGTTGTCATTTTAGAGTGTTCGAGTAAGATCCCTGCACCTAGCGAATAACATCAGATGTAAAGTGTAGCCAAGTGACTCAATACGTAGTACTATATTTTGTACATGTAACCATGACAACCTGTGTAAAAGAAGATGAACTAGAGACAAATCAAAGGACAGGACGGCTCCTAAAATCAAGAAAATTCCCATTTTCACTCTTTACTTGTTCATACTCTGTACATGTATAGACCTGAAATATGCTCTGGTTAAGTAAACAACTCCCCAGTAAGATTTTGAATTCAAGTTAACTTCCTGCATTCTGTTCTATACCCTCCTAACAGTGAAAAGATACATGCAGTACGCCTAGAGGTCAAAAGGAGGTGGCTTGTTGACAGCATCTACCCAAGAATGAGAAAATTATGTTATTTATGTTTTTGTGAGTAAAAAAAAAAACTACATAAAAAGACTTACTTCTCTATTTGTGAGTGTTTTTTTTCATCAATATGTATAATGGTGCTGAAAACAGGTGTGAGAGTTGTGATATACTGTATGTGATACCTGTAAATGAGTGCAGCCCGTTAATTACATGTACAATATGTAAACCTACATGTAATCAATGTCTAGAGAATACAGGGTGTCTGATGTACCCCAACGATCATTACTTAAACCAGTGAGCTGATCTACATGTAACTACATGTCACTGAGACTTGACCAGATTCTGGTTTTCCGTAGTATAAAGCATGGCTTACCCCCCTTGACTTAGTTGACACTGTAACACTACTGAAATACAAGTATTGATGTAATAGTGCTAGGTTTTATCCTACATATATAGTAGTATACAGTCACTTGTTTTTATTCCTACACAGTTAGATCTGGATCCACCCCCAGGGATTGAAATAAAGAGTTGCAATACATATCTAATTTATCTTGATGACCTTGACAAAATTGAAAAACTGCCTTCTCTTAAAGGTGACAGGTTTTTTGTTTGTTTTTTTTTGGTTCTGAAACATGTAGGCAGGGGGTATACATCGAAGTCAGGTTATGAAATATTAATGAAAAATCATATTTCCTCTTTATGTCAATATTTGTAATGACATATTGTACAGCTATACATATCTAGTGATATATTGTACACCTGTATATACCTAATGACATAATGTACACCTGTATATATCTAGTGATATATAGTACACCTGTATATATCTAATGACATATTGTACAGCTATACATATCTAGTGATATATTGTACACCTGTATATACCTAATGACATAATGTACACCTGTATATATCTAGTGATATATAGTACACCTGTATATATCTAATGACATATTGTACAGCCATACATATCTAGTGATATATTGTACACCTGTATATACCTAATGACATAATGTACACCTGTATATATCTAGTGATATATAGTACACCTGTATATATCTAATGACATTGCACACCTATACATATCTAGTGATATATTGTACACCTGTATATACCTAATGACATGGTACACCTGTATCTAATGACAAATTGTACACCTGTGGTTCTTGAGATGTTTATTAATATTATGAATTCTATTCAAAACTTTGAACCCTCTTTGATGCCCCAGGCCCCACCCTTGCCCCAGGAGACAGTCATGGTGTAAATCAGTGGCGGATCTACATCTAGGGGTTACAACTCCCCTTTCGTTGTGTATAGGTCATTTTAACAATTTGAGGCAAGGTTTTTACCCCATACCTTTTGGGTGGAAAAAGTAGAAAATTGGGTCGCAGCCCCCTTTGAAAATTGTCTGGATCCGCCACTAGTGTACAAACTCATATCTTATCACTGTACTGACGAAAACTAAATATTTTATTTATCCAACTCAGATACATGTAAATAATCAGACAACTCAGTAATGCCTAATAGCACTGTACCTGACAGTTATTTTTGCTAAATATCAGCACATATACCTAAAAATAAGTTCTCTCTCAGATTCGGCATCCACTTTCGTTTTCACTGCAAGTGTCGTCTGCTTTATAAAGAAAGACAACTGTTGCAGATTTTATAGTGGTAGGAAATGAACATGGAAGGAGTTGTATTTCTTGACATAATAAATCAGAAATAAGTGGCGGATCCAAAAAATTCTCGAAAGGGTAATGCGGCCGGGGTCGAAGACCGCAAAATAACGTTCTAATAAAGAATTGAAGTTTTATTATTACACACAAGGTCCACCACTGTATGTTATATAGCAGCTGAAAGTTTGAGAATCAGCGATCCGCCAAATGAATGCATGACATATTGTACACCTGTACATATCTAGTGATATATTGTACACCTGTATATATCTAATGAAATTGCACACCTGTATCTAATGACAAATTGTACACCTGTGTCAAAATATTTTAGATGGAGACTCTTTCCCCCTCCACATTTTTAACGCTGAGGTTGTAAATCTGATTTTCAACAATGTTTTCTCGCTGCGTTCAAATCTATACAAAACAAACCACAGGAAACTAAGCAGAATATTTTAATAATAATAATAAATTTATTTTGTAAAGCGTAAAGTCCATACTGCTCTAAACGCTATTTAAACAACAATAAAATGAGTGAAATGAGGTATATAAAAACAGATCATAGTAGGTCCCAGATTAGTTGTAGCATTTTATTTCAAATCGCTTAACACAGGCGCTCCAAATTTGATTTTGTAAATGAGGGATGATCTGCGTGGTTTTATTCCTCTATACTACAAAATGAAATAGGTAGTTGCACGAGGAGTGTCTATAATGCCGCTGAGACGATTTTTTATTTCACGCCTTTATCATCAAATGCCGATGTACAGTGGCGGATCCAAGATTTAATGAAGAGAGTCTTGGAGTTATAGTCATCCCTTTTGTCAGTTGCACATGTGGTAGATGTACTTTTATCATGGTAAATGGTAAAATAGTGTTTAAGTACATATGGATATGTAGTGGTGTTAATTTATATTAATATTTATAATTTATTTTATTTCTTGTGTAAATAAAATATATACAGGTTGCAAAATATAATCTTTTATTGGATTCCATAATGGTCTTCCATATTTCTCTAATTAAAAATATGTAGTAATGTAATAGTAACCTTAATGGTTTTCCTTATGATTTAATCAAGCATGCAGTTGTTGTTCATGGTCTACGGAATTCATTTTGATTGGCTAGTGTTGGTGTCAAAGGTTAAATGTCATGGGACTTTTTTAGTTGGATCTTCAGATAGTCAGTAGTATTTACCAGCATAGTGTTGAAGGGTGGTTTTCTCTTTGTATCTTTTGACAATTTTATCTGACTTGAGGTAAGAAAATGAACCTAACTTATTAATTAGTGTGAATGTGTTATGAAAAGAATGAAATTATGTATTTTGTTTAATATTTAACAAAGTAGTAAGATAGAATTAATATTTTATACAGGTTCCTTGAAAACAGTAATATTCCCATTTTTGATAGTTTGGCTCTGATACCATATATCTGGCAAGATCTATGTATTATATTATTTCTGTAATGTTTACGTGTGTTTGTCAGATAATGTTTGTGTGTATTAAATTGCATTTACCATGTAGTTGCATAAATTTCCTGTGTATCTGCACAAGCAACAGCTGTCTTGACAATGAGGACATCTACATCACGTGCCTGATGCACCTCACACCCACTTTGTTCCAGTTTGCCTGTAAGCAAGTGAATGAACCATTGCTTATTTTCCTTGTTGCAAAGGAACTCATCTTTTTTCATATTGAGAGTCATGTCACCAGTGAAGCGTACTGCAATCCCTGCACCACCACCACTTCGTCTGAGATGTGTGCAGTCTTTTGTGCTTGGAGCATTGCTGTGTCCGTCAAACACTACGACGCACTTTCCATATCTGCTTACAACATGTACAGTGAACAAAGTTCATCCCGTCATCCCTATGGACTATGGGATACGATGTAGCAGTGCTCCACCATCAAGGACAAAAAGGACCTGATCTTGTGGACCAACAACACTTTCCAGCTGTGGGCACCACAAAGCATTTGCCAGAGTAGCTTTATTTGCTGGTCTCATGACAGATTTGGTGTCAAAGAGTGCTGGTGGATATGTACAGAGTTCATACATGAACACTTCAGATAGATCATTACATCTCACACCAGCAGTAACAAGGCGCTGAAAGAGCAATTGAGGATCTACATGTACCTCCTCATCTCTGATCTTGATAGATGCCTTAGCATCCATTGTTACTGCCTGAAGACTTCTTTTGAAGGTGTAGTCTGTGACCTTCTATTCTACCCTTCCATTGAGACCAGAATCTTGTCGCCTACTGTTTTGGTATCATGTGCATTTACATTTGCATGTGGTGTAACTCCCACTGCAATGTTCCTTAAAGAAGGATCTATACTAAAGGGATTTCTTTGTGACAAGTATTGCAGTAGTTGTTGGGTGTCACTGGTATCCCTTGTTAGTCGTGCTGAAGTGGCCTCTTTGTGCTGCTCACTTGTAGGGTATGTGACCCCTGTCAATTCCTGCATAGCACTGTTAATCTCAGCGCATGATGGTGTGGACAGAACCTACACAAGACGCTGGATCTCTGTCAAGCCACGCCCACGTTTCAAGCCTCCAGTTGTTTTGACACTGAGCATCAGACACTGTTCAATGACAAGATCTGTTGACAATCCTGCCCAGGGTCTGTCTGACCGTCGAACTACATGCAATCTCTCACTGAAGTGTTTGTATACTTCTGGATTTTGTTCTTGCAGTTTAGACATCTTCTGCAGATAAATGTGGACACTCTTCAGGTACAAGTTATATTCAGAGGCTGCAAAATAAGGAAGCATATCATGCAAACTATGTAGATGGAGAGCCCAATTTCCCATTCGCTCAGCCTTTAGAAATCGTCGAAGTATGCCAACCATTTCCATATATTGAAACCACAACCTTGCAGTCTGTAGTTTCTGAAGATTATTTTTCTCTTGCTGGATCCTTTCACCAATTTCTGTCAGTGTGTCAGTGCTTTGAGCATCAATATCTGAGACCTCTCCAGCTAAGAGTTTTTCTATGAGATTGGCGAGTCTCTGCAGATTGTCTACTTCGCCAGCCATGAGGGAGCTCTCGTCTGTCAGATGACCACTATCTGCTGGTATATCATGAAACTCATCTTCCTCTGAGTATTGCTGTAGAATGTCTTGTTCTGGGTCTGCTTGTGGAACATCAATGCCAAGTGCTTTTGCAGTCAACATAGTGTTACGTGCTGAATCTGTGAGGAGGTGTCCTCTCACAGCTCGAGATGCTGCTTTGCCAGAGAGCATTTGCCCTAAAGTATTCTCTGCATAAACTACTCCAAGAGCCCAGAGCCTCCCATTAAGAGACCAATAGACCCCCCCCCCCCAAAAAAAAACAAAAAAAACAAAAACTCATTTGGGTATGGAATCCTCGCAGGCGCACAATCACAGAGTGAAGTTCACTGTCTGCAAGTGCATTATCTACAATCAAGGTTGCCTTCCACCAAAGAGGCTGGTCAAAAGTTACAACTGCAGTGCAGTTGTACTTGGCTGCATGGTTTGAAACAAATTTGAGTGTTAAATATATGCATGTCATGCCATTTGGATCCAAGTCTATCATGGGTAAGAACATCACTGATACTTTCCCTGGGTTGTAACCTTTATGGACCATCTGCATGAATCCAGACCAGAGTGGTCGTGAAACCTTGAGCAACAGTGAAACCTTCCACAGTAGATCAAAGTCTGTGTATGGTTCCGTTACACATGGCGACTGGAGTGGCTGATAGCACATAGAATACAGACTATCGTTCCCTGATGTGAATCTGTGTATATTTATGCGCCCCACAGAGGCAATTTCTTGTGAAGTCACATCTGCTCTTCTGATGATAGGGGTCACATTTGTTGCAGGCGTAATAGCTACGATGATCCCCATACTATGAAAGGTATCCTTGCCGTCAATGCTTCGCACATTGTGATTCACATTATCGGCAGCATATTGCAGAAAGTTAGCTGAAGTAAAGTTGGTATTTCTGTGCCATGCATTACTGCAGCACTCCTTTCAAACTTTTTAACTTCTGAATATGAACAACAAAACCCATGTTCATGGAAAGATTCCATCAGGAACTTGGACTGGAAATGGTGGTGCAATTGGACGCCCAACCCAATTTGAAAAGGGGCCTGAAGCACTCATGGGCGTGTTGCTTGCATGATTGCCTGGCCTATAGAAGCAAGTTTTACAGCAACATCCTTTCCTGGAAAGAGCACCCGGAGAAACTTCAACAGTGATCCTGGCAGAAACTCTAGCGCTCTATCAGAGATGACATACTGTCATAAGCTGGATAGGTGTCTGGATATTTTAACATCCTTGATGTCATTCTTTATAAGTTTGGCAGCTTTTTCAATGATTTGGTCTGTTTCATTCAGGGTACTCTTTTTTTTTTTTTGTTGTTGTTGTTGTTGACAGTGGAAATCCTGAACAATTCTGGCTACAGTGGTACGGAAGGTGGCAACATTTGGCTTTCCATTCAACTCTAAAATGACAATGCGCTCTCCAAATTATTTCTTCAATACACTTTTCATATGTTTGAAACTGTATGGATCAATAGAATCGTCTTGAGTGTATTCTGCCATTTTCCCTATAAGGTCAGTAACTGTTATCTGCTCATCGTCATTCTCCTCCAGATAGTCTTCTACTCTCTGGAATGCCTCTTCTCTAACCAAATCCTTTGGCCTGCCACTCAATCGCTTACATTTTGGTGCTGCGTAACTTTGGGCGAGCATAATCTGTGGTATGTCCTTGTCAGTCCTGAAGTTGATGTTGCAAATCTTGTGATAAACAACATCTGCTACGGGAAGGTCCTTCACATAGAGTACACGTGCTCTGACTCGCTCAACCCAATTGCCACTGAATTCACCACAGGCCTTCAGAATTTTTTCCTGGAAACCAAGAGGTCTCACTGGAACTAACTTACACTCAACATTTCGGCTCTCATAAATGTCTGGGCAACCACAGAAAAGACAGTTGTCTTTATAATTAAAGGCTGTTTCAGATGAGAGAAGGGCACATTGGGGTGATTCTGTCTCAGAAGGACCAACAGAGTGTTTCCTTTTCAGGTCTCTCTTTATGTCATTAGGGTTGATATACTTCCGTCTACAATTTACATGCAAAACTTGGCTGAGAAAAACATGGATGTTACCACCACGTTCTTCATTGGCTGTCTCAATTCCATTGCAACCTTTGGCAGTCAAGATTACTGTTGCCTGACCATCAGAAAGTGGCTTTTCACAGAATATACACTTGTCCATTGTGCACACTCAGCAATTTTAAAAGAAAAAAGAAAGTACAACATCAATAGGTGCCCAGAAAATCTAAGTATGGCCTAATAGATTTGTAAGTGTAAGTGATCAGTCTAATCTAAATACCCGGGTCTAGATATTAAAAGATTGGTGAATAAAAGGTGATAACGTTTAGATTGTTAGGTAGTTTGTACCAATTCATTTCGTACAAAGTACTGCTTTTAGCAGTGAGGGTTCTTCTACGTGCCACACCTACTGCGACACGGGACCTCCGTTTTTAGGGTCATATCCGAAAGACCCGTGATTCTCACTTCAGAATGCCGTGCTCTTGACTAAACAGCAATCACTACCTATTTTAAACGTCTTAGGTTTGACGCGGCCGGCACGAGCAGGGCTCTATCAATCAATCGCAACATAAACCTCCGGTTAGGAATCTAGCAAACCTGCTGATTCAGCATATTTGACAAAAATGTTTTAAACTAGTAGTTTTATTGTTAAAAACCACTACCCTGAATGCTTGAAAGTATTGTAGTGACAATGTAAGTACCTAATATACAAAAATATTTGATGTACTTACTCGGGATGAATGTGGTTCTCACCATTTCGCCATAAAAGATATCTCCAAAATGAAGCGCTGAATTTAGTAGTGTTCCACTAAAAAATTTTCCCTATATTTTTAATATGTTTATTTGAACAACATTAAGAAAAGAAAAAAGCATATTTAAAAACATTTGCAATTTGTCCTAGGTCAAACCATAAATTGCCTGGACTATTGTTCTGGCATGACGTCATGGCTGTGTAATGAACGTTAATCGGATTTGATTGTAATACTCATTTCCGTGTAACGAAGAATTTTGATCAGGGTTGAAAATTGACCCAGGGGTCATTTTTTCAGCATGGAATATTGAAAGCAAAGGTGTTTATTTTACACCCTAGTCCGTTGTAAATTGAGCCGTGTCATTTGCTCATTTGCTCATTAACCTGGTTCTAAAATCAACATAAAACCAAATATTAATGAAGTAATATTTACAGCTATGATTTATTCAATTTACAGTTAACTCACATTTATTCTTCAGATTGACATGTTTACATTAATGTCTTCAATTTCAACTGGACAGTCTGGGCAAAACATGAACCATTTTAAAAATGAAGGTCTCGAATTATTCAATATGCAAGTAATTTATTTGTAGTGATCTTTTCGCGTGTAATTGCAATGTTTGTGTCATATTTATCTCTAAAAAAATTATCTGAATTGGAATATTAGTTTACATGGTTACACGATCCAGAAATACGTGTGTTTATATTTACTATAGGCTAACAGCACACTCACTTTTCATTATTATTATTATCATTAATCCTATATTGGTATTGAGGCATGATGCAGACTCAGTCATGTACAATGTTATTAACTATATTCTTCTTGAAAACCGGGGGGGGGGGATAACAGCTGATAGTGATCTCTCTAGGACTTCCACTGCCGGGGGGGATAACAGCTGATAGTGATCTCTCTAGGACTTCCACTGCCGGGGGGGGGGTAATAACAGGTGATAGGGATCTCTTTAGGACTTCCACTGCCGGGGGAGATGGGGGGGTAATAACAGCTTAGGGATCTCTCTAGGACTTCCACTGCCGGGGGGGGGGGTATAACAGCTGATAGTGATCTCTCTAGGACTTCCACTGCCGGGGGGGGTATAACAGCTGATAGTGATCTCTCTAGGACTTTCACTGCAGGGGGAGGCGGTAATATCAGCTGATAGGGATCTCTCTAGGACTTTCACTGCAGGGGGAAGGGGTAATAACAGCTGATAGGGATCTCTCTAGGACTTCCACTGCCGGGGGGGATAACAGCTGATAGGGATCTCTCTAGGACTTCCACTGCCGGAGGGGGGGGTATAACAGCTGATAGTGATCTCTCTAGGACTTCCACTGCCGGGGGGTATAACAGCTGATAGGGATCTCTCTAGGACTTTCACTGCAGGGGGAGGGGGTAATAACAGCTGATAGGGATCTCTCTAGGACTTCCACTGCCTTCAGAGTTCACCAAAAAGTCAAGCAACGAACTCTGTGCTTATTTTGTTAAGTAGAGGATCATAGGTGGAGGGTGGGGCGCTCTTCTGATATTTTCAGAGTTTAAAATCTATAGTAAATGAAATAAACAGGAATCCCTTGTAAGTTTTTAAATTTATGCATATGCAGGAAATCGGCTCGTTATTCAGAAGAGTTTATTACACCCTAACCCGCAAAAAGTTTCTGTTTTATTTTTGATTATTTTTTGTTGGTTTGTTTCGTGTGTTTATTTTTCTCATTTTTGTTCTTTTGGGGGGATTGTATTTTGTTTGGATTGGTTTGTTTGTTTGGAAGTAAGTTTATTTTTTTTTGTTGCGGGGGGGGGGGGGGGGCAGTGAACAATTCTGGCTTGGAGGGGGGGGGGGGGGGGGGCAGTGAAAAATTCTGGCTTGGACACACAACCCTGATTATCAGCGTTATTTAATTATCATAATTAAGTAGCCAAAACATGACATTGGATCCGTGCCCATGGGAATCACGTTATTTTCTGTGAGGAGTTTCTGAAATGGCCTTCTCGCCCTCAAGTAATATGGTTTGGTTTTATTTTTGATTTCGTTTTATTTGCTTTTGTTTTCGTTTTATATTTTAGCACAAGATCTCCGAAAGTTTTTTTTTTTGGGGGTGGGGGTGCTGTCAGTTTTTTAAAATGAATATTCCGTTCTCGAAAATTTTGACATAATAGTCTGTCTTCTTCTAACAAGAAAATCTTACCTTGGCTGGATCTTCCCCTCCCCTCAACAGAGGTTTTGTAGTCTAACATTGGCTGGTTCGTACCCCCCCCCCCCCCCCCCCCCCCCCCCCCCTCCATCACACTTTTGATATCCGAAGAGTTTTTTTTTTTTTATTATTCCTATTTGGGGTGGGGTGAGGGGTGATTTTTTTTCTTTTTGCAAATTTGCATCTTGAAATAAGGTATTCTGTCCTAAAAAGGATCTGACTCAAACATTACCACCCACCCCCTCTAATAGCCGTCCTCTACAATTTACCTACTTACAGGTCACCAAGTTCATAGTCATAATGATTGTTATCAGACAAGTCGACATAAAAATATGTCAAGTTTACATAAATATCTGACAAGATTACCTAAATATCTGACAAGATTACACGATATCTGACAAGGTTACATAATATCTGACAAGATTATATAAATATCTGACAAGTCCAATTGAACATCTGAAAAAAACCCGCCACATATTCAGTAAATGATTGATTGATTGTATATTGTTTAACGTCCCGCTCGAGAATGTTTCACTCATATGGAGACGTCACCATTGCCAGTGAAGGGTTGCAAATTTAGGCTTATGCTCGGCGCTTATGGCCTTTGAGCAGGGAGGGATCTTTAGCGTGCCACACCTGCTGTGACCCGGGGCCTCAGTTTTTGCGGTCTCATCCGAAGGACCGCCCCGTTTAGTCGGCTCTTACGACAAGCAAGGAATACTGAGATCTATTCTAACAACCCGGATCCCCAATTCAGTAAGTAAACTGTAAGTCACAATAGACTTAGGGCGTAGACGGTAAAGGGCTCCTCTACATCATCATTCTGGTAGTGGATCTTAAATATCTATTTACCAATATATATATATATATATATATATATATATATATATATATATATAATACAATCTAGTAAAACTCTAAGCGCTGTATAGTAAAACATAAATACCATGAACCTGATTTAAGAACAAATAAATTAAATTTACATACATATGCAAGAAACTATAACATGTTTAAAGTCATAAAATGACAGTAAACTTTCCTGCATGCAATTAGTTATCACAAATTAGTTATCACAAATTATTTATCACAAATTAAGATAAATGCTGTGAAATTAAACAAAGCGAAGTCATAAGTAAGATCGTCATGGATAACCGTGGCCTCACACATGAAAACAAGATAATGGTGTCCTGATAAACACCGGAATGATCTCAGACCAATTTTTATCATTCCGGAAAAATGAAAATTGAGAAAATGAAATTTTGAGACGGTAAATACAGATAAATCGCACGGAACAACTTCCGGCTGAGACAGTTCCAAACTCTGTAGTTGGAGTCAGTATTGTACAGGATCAAGTTTCAACGTGTTGAGGTCATCAGAGATTAGAAAAAATACCAGTCTGTTGAAAAATGACACCGGGTACAAATTTCACGACTCTTTGTCTCAATTTTCAACGGAGAAAAAAGCACCTGCGGTTCAATATCCAACGTTTAAAAATGACCCTCGGGTCAATTTTCAACCCGGGTGATTATTTTTCGTTACACCGGTTAAAATGGTGTAGTTCTATTTAACCCAAATCACGGCTTATCAACTTAATATATAACAGAGAATAAAGATATGGACTTACACAGTATATATATGTTACAGATCAGAGAACTTTATTCTATTTTTTCTTAGGCCACTGCTATTATTTTGACCTTTTATAGAATATTTATAAGTGTTGTTTTTTGAATTTTAGATCCTAATATGCAAATTTAAATACGGAATTGTTTTACAAATCGTAAAACAATGGAAATAATTTAATTCTGCTTATAACACACAATTTGGTTGGCTGAGCACACTGAAAAAAAAAATAGCTTACATTGTACAATGTGACTTTGTATCGGGACACGCCTCTTTGACAACGAAGATATCACTATTTTTTACTGTTATTCTCTGTTGCGTTGTTAGGCTTCTATGAATTGACAATCAACGGAATTAAATGTGCACAATAAAATATTTCTGTTTATGCACATATCATCATGATATCAAACACAATCTATGGTTTCTCATATGAGTAACGTTACACACACACCACACACACACACACACACACACATTTAAGAAAAAGACTAGTTTTAATTGTAATGGGGACCGTTACAGATGTTCCTTAAACCTCCCCAATATAGATTGATTGATTATTTATTGTTTTCCGCCACACTCAACAATTTTTCAGTTATCTGGTGGCGTCCAGTTTTTGTTGGTGGAGGAGAGAACCCAGATACAATATACCTGGGAAGAGACCACCGACCTTCCGCAAGTAAACTGGCAAACTTGCTCACATAACGCCGCGGCCGAGATTCGAACACGCGCCGACAGAGGTGAGAGGCTTTGTGATTTTGAACCCGATGCTCTAACCACTCAGCCACGGAGGCCCCTCCCAATATAGAGGTTATGCTACAAGAAAGGGAGTCCACAAATGTATCTGCCACATACAAAACAATTCTATGAAATGTCAAAGTATTTTAGACCAATAACTGATGAAAAGAAAAAAAAAAACAGTTGAAATTCTATACAAAATTTGATGCAACGATATCATATGCAAAATAATTGTATATCAAATATTTGCAATTTTTGCTGTTTCATTATTAGACATATTTTACTTGGGAAAAGATATTGCTTGGTCCGCGTCATGTCTTGCAAAATGCAATTACGTTACGTCACACTGATCAACTCGTGGATCGCTATCTGTGAATTGATTTGCAACAATGTTGGATGCCATCTGGAAATCCCATGAGTTCAAAATTCTCTCCTTTGTATTTGTAACTACGTAATATGCATCATTCGTGAAACGTCTCGTGGGGATCCCGGCTAGAATAGGTCCTCAGTACCCCCTGCTTGTCGTAAGAGGCGACTAAATGGGGCGGTCCTTCAGATGAGACCGTATAAACCGAGGTCCCGCGTCACAGCAGGTGTGGCACGATAAAGATCCCTCCCTGCTCAAAGGCCATAAGCGCCGAGCATTAGGCCTAAATTTTGCAGCCCTTCACCGGCAGTGGTGACGTCTCCATATGAGTGAAAAATTCTCGAGCGAGATGTAAAACAATATACAAACAAACAAAACATTCGTAAAACGTAAATGTAGAAACGTTAAACGTAAATGTAGAAACGTTACACGTAAATGTAGAAACGTTACACGTAAATGTAGAAACGTTACACGTAAATGTAGAAACGTTAAACGTAAATGTAGAAACGTTAAACGTAAATATAGAAATATTAAACGTAAATGTAGAAACGTTAAATGTAAATATAGAAATGTTAAATGTAAATATAGAAATATTAAACGTAAATGTAGAAACGTTAAACGTAAATGTAGAAACGTTACACGTAAATGTAGAAACGTTACACGTAAATGTAGAAACGTTAAACGTAAATGTAGAAACGTTAAACGTAAATGTAGAAATGTTAAATGTAAATATAAAAACGTTAAACGTAAATGTAGAATCGTTAAACGTAAATGTAGAAATGTTAAATGTAAATATAGAAACGTTAAATGTAAATATAAAAACGTTAAACGTAATTGACAACTGCAGTACGTATTATACTGGTGAAGTATCACACAGAGGGTTGCAATAATGACTGTGTAAATGTTATTACGCAGTGCATTATCCGTTCACTTTGTAGACAGAAATGCGTTTTCGAAACGTTTAAAGGACACATATCGTGTTTCTGAACTTTTTAAAAAAATTTAGCAAAATTTATTCTTTCCATGTCCCAAATGACTTCAAATGTGTTTTAAATTATTTATTGTGCGTAGTTTTCGAGTTTGAAAGTGACAAAATTAAAATCTTCTGATATGTGTATTAACTTTCGATATTTGACGCTCCATTATGAGTGACGTCATATGCGACCTCCAGCGGGAAGTTTTGAAAACAATTGCTAGCCATTCCAAAAACAGATTTAAGCGACAAAAAAAAAAAAAATAAATAAATAAATAAAAAAAAAACCTTAACAGCTTTAGGTGTTTTGTACCGTTTAAGGGCGTATTAGCTGACAGTAGAATAAATGGAGATTTTTTTTTTCAATATTTCGAAAGAAAATGTGAAGAAAAACTTTGGGTATTTTTTTGTTGTCACAGGGACTTTGCCATATAAAAATAAAAGTCAAGAAACGGTCACCGGTCTTTGTTCCTGTATAGAGAACCAATTAACTGTGACAAAATGGTTATATACGCATTGAAGCTAGGCATTCAGTGTATGCATTTTGTTCTGGTCTTCATCATTTCACAAAATACACGCTTTCATCTTGGGAGTAAAACTGACCTTATAAACAACATACACCTGTGGTACCTGTTGCTACTAACTCGTAAATAAATTAAAATAAATTATTGAGATATCTACTTAAATTTGATTTTTTTTACTCATTTTTCGAAATACGCCCGTGTCGTACAGTAGGATTGGCTGTCAGCGATGTAACAAATGTATCATATCCTCTTTATAATCCAACAATAAATAATAATTGACCGGTTTATTACGAAAAAAAAATCCAATTATAGACATCTTAAAGGAATAACCCTACGAAATAGTGTTATAGTGTTCAGACAGCGACCCATGTAAACATTTACTCACATTTCGTATTCGCTTTCCTAGCTATATTCGAGTTTTTCCATCCCTACAGTTAACGTTTGATTGTTAAGACTCGGGGAAATTTGTCAACATCGAAATAAATGTTGTCCATGGTGAGTAAACACGTAGTTTTTAAAAATATCTAACACTATTTTTACAATTAGTTGATCAAGAAAGGATGCATATGACGTCACTGAACCACGTGACTACCTAACTCTATAACTAGCCTTTTTGAAATTGGGGCTTAGAATTAAATGATTATCACAATTTTTCGGCGCATTTACTATTACAATTAATTACTATATGTATAAGGAAGACATATTGCGTATACTTTTGCATCCTTTAGAAACATGCGATGTGTCCTTTAAGTTGTCAGTGTATTAACTGTTCTTTGAAAATTTGTTTGTAGAAATTGAATTCTCCTGGTTGGTAATCAGTGTTTACATAATTCAAAAGTGTCACTTGTAAAACGTCAATCCATGATTCGTTCAATGTAAATTGATCATTTGTATGTTGTAGTGACGGCAGGGGGCGTGTGATGTATCAGAAACGTACTGTAACATTTCGCAGTTCCGAATGGCTTACGAGGGCTGATTGATATGTTGTGAGCCTTGTATTGAAGGAGGATAGCATCGATGTCGCCTTTTCAGACCTACTATTCCCAGACTATTTAAGGCGGTGTACCCGAAGACTGGTGTCATTTGGTCAGTTTATATCGATGAGGTAGCAATCTAAAGTTAACAAGGCAAGTGACGTTTGCAAAATGGACAAATCGTTGAAAGGGCAGTGATCCAATATTTGCATAAGAAAGGTTTAGCACCTAAAGATATCCATTCTGATATGGTAGCAACACTAGGAACAGGTGGCCCTTCATGTGCTACAGTAAAAAGGTGGGTGGCGTAATTTAATTGTTAAGGATGACTCCCGTCCTGTTGCAACCCCAGAAATGGTCAATAAAATCCATGATATTGTTATGATTGACAGGCGAGTTACTGATAGATATATAGCCAATACTGTTGGCATTTTACAGGAAAGGGTATATTCCATTCTGAAAGAGAATGTTGCAATGAGAAAGCTTTCAGCCCGTTGTGTACCAAGACTTCTGACAGTTGATCAGAAGCACAGCATGTTCACTTTGTTGTCGTGTGTTATCTAAACCTTTTAGAGGTAGATCCTGCTAACTTTCTTCAGAGATTTGTTACTATGGATAAAACGTGGGTTCATCATTTCACCCCAGAGGCCAAACAACAGTCTAAACAATGGAAGCATACTGGTTCACTCCCACCACTATGCATACGGAGCTGAGAACATATTAATCAGCTCTCCTATACGTTTGAGTATTTTGCATTCTGCAGGTCTGATATATATGCTACAGTAGCGCTGGCCTGTGGAACATTCAACCACATAATGCGCTACAGGAAACCTATTGTGAATTCTTTGAACAATTTCTGTAATGTTGAAGTGAATAAATTTCGCTGTTTGCTAGTCATTTGCTTCAAGTCAACAATGGTGACAGCTATTTACTTTATTAAGGTGTTTCGTTGTCAAGCATATAAAGAAATGATACAGCAGTACGTATCGACAGGTATAAAGAAATGCGGTCACATCATATTTAGAGAATATTCACTAAAATTCAGTGTTCGTACTGATTGAATGCCGGGATGGTGATAATGATGGACATTTGCCAAACAGTCTAATCCCGTGTGTTTTCTCTTTTCAGAATCTCGTTTCTCTCGGCAAGGAGTCGGAGTAAGTCCACTAGTTCTCTCTTCCCTACGTCATCAGAACCGGAAGTCGGTTTCATATCTCCAGCGCCCCCCTTAACAACATTTTCACTTGTCTGGTGTGACTTTATTTTCTTTTCATTGGTTCTTTTGGGGGGTACCTTTTCTTGATAATCTGCAGAATTCTCGTCCTCGTTTGACAGTCCTAACAGTTTCCCAAGTTTCTTTTTCAACAATTCCATTTTATCCGCGTTCTCAGTCTTTGTGTCCTCTTCATTACCTTTGTCTGGAGAGGAAGCTTGGCCATTTCCCCCCGGCGCCTTTGGACCCCTGTCTTGTCGGGGGTTTCCATTTCCGATTTCTGAATTTTTTTCTATCGTATTTTTATCTTCCTTTTCGTCAGATTTCTCCTCTACCCTATTGTCTTTCATTGTTTTCAAATCCCTGTTATTAAGAAGTCTTTTTAATTCTTTTACGGCTTTATCCAATCCGTTATCGCTTTGGGATTCAGTGGCCTTGTCATCTACTTTAGGGATGCTCGTCATTTTAGTGGAGCCCGTGACTTGTTCTGACCCTTCATAGTTACCAAGAACAAGCTCGTTATTCGAAACTTTACCAAAGTCCTCTGAAATACAAAGAAACCATTGATGCAGTAAACATTGCTGTTTGAAAGAGATAACACTGAGAGAGATGTTCATCAGTCTCCATACTTACTGACAACTCTCCTGGAAAATTTGAAGACAAAACCACCAAGATGGAGGAACTCAAATGATATTTGTTGGATTTTCTCAATTCGACTGATAATTTCTGCTGGAGTCAATTCCTTGTCTAAACAGAAAAGATACTTAATGTATGACACAGATAAATAAATCATAACGTATCCCCCAGTCTAGAGATTTCTTTCGTCATTCGGATCATATATTACACTATTCAAAGAGCCAATCCTTACAGAGTATTGCTTTTAACATCTACCCCCAGGAATCTCTTACGGCGCTGAATCTCTTGTGTCAACACCCCGCGGTCTGAACTGAGACTTGACGTAATTCGTTGGCATCATTTCTTAATCATTGTAAAATTGATCAAGTTTAAACTGTTTTCAAAGTATTTATATACATATATGACGTCAATACATGACACAACAATCATTTAATTCCTTGCTCAGCGAGAGAGAGAGAGAGAGAGAGAGAGAGAGAGAGAGAGAGAGAGTTTATTTTAGGGATGTCAAAATGAGTAAGTTTCTTAATCGATTATTTGATAGTGTTATTCGACGAACATTCGATTATTCGGACTTTTTGGCCAGTGTTACGGTGATGCTCCTTTGTACGATGTATAGACACACACTGGTCAGTATATCTCACGTATTTGTAAGCCCCTTTACCAACAATCGGATATGCATAATAAATGCTACTTCACGCCATATTAAATCTAAATTAAGACATCATGAATGGTTTTTAAATTGAAATAATTTGTCATGCGAAGGAGTTGTATGGGGTAAACGTGAGGAACACGTGATATATTCAGCATGACCAGAAAGTGAGATGTACATTCACACTGATTAGTGTTTAGTTAATCAAAGAAGTCCTGTTAGGTAGACCCCCATGTAAACATCCACTACAACAATTAAGTCAACATGCATTTTGTTTATCTATTTCAAATTAAAATGCAAAATTAAGACATTTTCAACCCCCCCCCCTCCATTGGAACAGAAATACCTTTGGTGAGATTATACCGAGTAATTGTTAATCTGGCTCTGCTTCTGATACAGAGTTTTTCTCTTAAAAGAATTATCCAGTGTGTCTGCAGACAGACAGACAGACACCGAGTACAACTCATGAAAACAGTGATGGACCTTTTTATTTTTATTTTTAAAAAGGATGTCTCCAATTTCAAATTGATAAATTATCAGTATGTGCAAATTTTACAATCTAATTAAAATTTGATCCGCTTACCTACTATCGCTGAGCGGATCAAAGGATCTAATTTTAAGTAGACTGAATATTTACCAACTATTTGAACAAATATAATAATAATGATCAAACGTCGATGGTATTCAAATAGTCGAATATTCGTTGACATCCCTAGTTTGTTTACATTTACCTGTCAGTCCGTCTAGGTTGGTTTCCGTTTCCAACAGCGACAGCCCAATGGCCGAACAATCGAACACCTGTCTCAAAACTTCGTTTAACAAGTCTCGTTTGTCTGCCATTTTGTTGAAATCAGTCTCCTTTCCTCCTGCAACATGTCATAGTTCTTTAATTAATTAGCATCCTCTAATTAAGCCTATTGATTTAAAGCAGTTATCATAAACATGAACTGTAATAGAAGAAACAGTTTTCATTCACAATAAAAGTTTGTAGGAAATGACTTCATAAAAATAGAGCACCGCTAAACGGGCACATGATACGCCCGCATACGTTATTGACCGAACAAAGTCCAAGGACCATAACTCCTCCAAACATTTAGGGACAACATTGCCTTTATGATATACATATTTACACATTGTGATCATTCTATGTACCAAGTTTCATTGAAATCCCCCTAAGGGTTAAGGAGGAGTTGTGAAGACAAAGTTTTGGGGACAGACGAACGAGAGCGGTATAACATAATACGCCTGCATTTCATGCGGACGTACAAAAGGTACTTAATTTCATAAGAAACAAGATGTGCCGGTGAAACACTGAATTCCCCCGATTACAAAAAAGTGAAAGTTTATTTGTCTTGTGTTGGTCAATGTCAAGGTCACAAAGTCAACAAATCTGGTATTGTTAGATAGTGTTTCTTACATGAAATGCACATGCTTAATTTGAAAGTAGTGCTTTAGGGCTTAAAAGATATGGCTGATATTCGAATTTTCTAAAAATAGGTCACAGGTCAATGTAAATGTTATAAGTCAAAGATTTTGACATCAGCGGAAAGGACTGCAACAAAAAAAAGCATACCTGATACGATAACTCTACCTCTTATCGTGCAAAACATATGTCCAAGGTTAAAATGTTTTGCAACAGATATACAGACAGATCAAAAAGTATTTTTGATTCGAGAGGGGGGGGGGGGGCATAAAATGTACTCATTCGCAATAAAAGTTGGAGGAAGTGACTTCATTAAAAAGTACTCACTCGCAATACAAGTCTGGAGGAAATGCATGTCCCTTACGTCCAGAGCTACAATAGGAAAATAAAATCATATCAAAATTCACTTTGGATACAATTCTTTTGTTTAGTGCTATTAATATATTTTTACGTCACTCGGGTAGACATTCGTTCTACATTTTCAGTTATTCTCCTGGACATGTGCAGACTTTTCTAAGGAAGTGACGTTTCGCTGTACAAACACAATGGCTTCAACGCGAGATATGTTTACTAAAGTTGTACATTGAACTAAACGGCAAAGACAAACATATGCTCGTGAAATCTCTTAAAGCAATACAAGCTGTAACTGACGGTAAATAAATTGAAAAATGAAAGAACAAGTATAATAATATATTTGATTGAACATATATAATTTCATAGAGTCAGGGTGAATCTGAAGCAATAAACCCGTCAAATCAGCAAAAAATGTCAATTCATGAATCACTGGCGTCCCGATAGTAATTCCTTCTCTTAATCACCGATGTGCACTGACTTCGGAAGTCGACAGTTCGGAAAAATACGAAAGAGAGGCGCTGCGAACGTGCCAGATTTGTAAACAATTTAATATGCCAAATTATAGCAAATTTATCAATAAAATTTCATTTGAGTGGTATATTTGCATATTTTAATTACTTTCTTACAATTATAATGATTAAATTCATTCATGACACGTTGTAATATTAAAACAAACGAAATGTGTAGTTACGTCAGACTCCGTCTTTGTATGACCTCGGCCTCACTACAACCTGATTAAGTTCGGCAATCATCGTTCCCATTTTCGTGTATACGACGGTTTATATACGAAACGCTCATTGTAGGTATCCTCTCAAACATTGTTTATTTGGCTGAAATTTTCTTCAGATCTTGGAGATTTTATAAGTTATACGGATATGTGTCAACTGGTGCATGATTCTGTAGTTGACAAATGCCGTCAGTTACAGCTTGTATTGCTTTAACTCCTAAGCATACCTAAACATTAATTGTTACATTTAGTGCATAGTTTGAACATTGTCTTACGACTGATCGAGGCCATTGTGTGCATATCTATTTGAACCGGTCGGAGAGTGTGAAAGACCTCTTTTTTTTCAATCGTTAAGAAGGAATAATGCATCGTTAAAATAGCTGATTTTCTCTTGAAAAATATTTTTATCATCAATGCATGTATTACTTTGAAATTATGTTAACGTGTTGATTGCTAGTTGGAGTCTAGTAGGGGTTTTAATTTTATATCAGATTGCATCAACTAAAACTACATTTTTATCTCCGTGGCCGAGTGATCAGAGCATTGCGCTCAAAATCACAAGGCCCCTCACCTCTAGTCGACGCGGGTTCGATTCTCGCTCGCGCCGATATATGTGAGAAAGTTTGCCAGTTTACTTTCGGAAGGTCGGTGGTCTCTTCCCGGGTACATTGTATCTGGGTCTCTGCTCCACCAATAAGAACTGGACGCCACCAGATAACTGAAAAATTGTTGAGTGGCGTAAAACAAACAAAACAAACAAAACAATCTAAATGAAGTAAATTTGAAACTTTTCAAAATACTGCTGTACATTTTCTCCATTTTCCATTAAGTGGTACAGTTGGTTTATTGTTTGTTCATTAGGAATTTTTTGTTTGTTTTACGTCCCGTCGAGCATTTTTCACTCATATTGAGGCGTCACCAGCTGTAGGTGAAGTACCACAAATTCAGACCTATGCACAGCGCTCAGGGTGGTAGCAGCGAGGGTTTTTTAACGTACCAACATCTGTCGCGACACGACACCTTTTTTTAAGGTCATGTTTAAAAGACTCGTGATTCTCACTTCTAAATGTTGAGCTTTTGGCGAAGGAGCAACCACTACCTATTTTTACGTCTTTGGTTTGAGGTGGCCAATTGACGACCGGGGCTCTAACTCCCGATTACGAAGCGAACGTTCTAACCACTGAGCTACCGCGAACAGTCGTGTGGTACAGTAAAATGGCGCGAGGGAAAAGTGGTGGGGGTATTAACATATGACTAGCCATATGTGTTCTACTAATATGATTCATAAACTACCCACGGGGAAGAGTATTGAAGAGTTCAGACAGTTCCACCGAGTCCTCCATCAAAAACCCCGATTCCTTCATTAATTCCGGATGTAGTGTCCAGTCCTCACGGATTGGTTCTGCAATTAGATTTTCAGGGAAATAAACTGTCACTTGACCATGAAAAGATTGAAGAAAAACCTTGTATTCAGTGATGAAATAAAGCACTGTTTTAACCTTGAATTTGTCTCATTCTCTCAGTCATTTCAACGGCATCCTTAATCTTCTCGTTCATTTCCTTGCCCATTTTTCTGATCGTTTCCTTTGGAATGTGCTTAAATGCTACAATAAAAGAAATACATTCATGCTACATCTGCACCACAAATCGCTAACCTTCAAATCCGACAAAAGATTTCAAAAACATTGCAGCATTAATGCTGATCATTGATGCTTACATAAATCATCGCTAGGTTATCCATTCACATTGTAGGAATTATGAATCATGGTAATTAAGAGTGCATTTATAGTACGTCTAACTGTACAATATATTGTAATTAAGAGTGCATTTATAGTACGTCTAACTATACAATATATTGTAATTAAGAGTGAATTTATAGTACGTCTAACTGTACAATATATTGTAATTAAGAGTGAATTTATAGTACGTCTAACTGTACAATATATTATAATTAAGAGTGCATTTCTAGTACGTCTAACTATACAATATATTATAATTAAGAGTGAATTTATAGTACGTCTAACTATACAATATATTGTAATTAAGAGTGCATTTATAGTACGTCTAACTATACAATATATTGTAATTAAGAGTGCATTTATAGTACGTCTAACTATACAATATATTGTAATTAAGAGTGAATTTATAGTACGTCTAACTATACAATATATTGTAATTAAGAGTGAATTTATAGTACGTCTAACTATACAATATATTATAATTAAGAGTGCATTTATAGTACGTCTAACTATACAATATATTATAATTAAGTGTGTATTTATAGTACGTCTAACTATACAATATATTGTAATTAAGAGTGCATTTATAGTACGTCTAACTATACAATATATTGTAATTAAGAGTGCATTTATAGTACGTCTAACTATACAATATATTATAATTAAGAGTGCATTTATAGTACGTCTAACTGTACAATATATTATAATTAAGAGTACATTTATAGCACGTCTAACTATACAATATATTGTAATTAAGAGTGAATTTATAGTACGTCTAACTATACAATATATTATAATTAAGAGTGCATTTATAGTACGTCTAACTATACAATATATTATGATTAAGAGTGCATTTATAGTACGTCTAACTATACAATATATTGTAATTAAGAGTGCATTTATAGCACGTCTAACTATACAATATATTGTAATTAAGAGTGAATTTATAGTACGTCTAACTATACAATATATTATAATTAAGAGTGCATTTATAGTACGTCTAACTATACAATATATTATAATTAAGAGTGCATTTATAGTACGTCTAACTATACAATATATTGTAATTAAGAGTGCATTTATAGTACGTCTAACTGTACAATATATTATAATTAAGAGTGAATTTATAGTACGTCTAACTATACAATATATTATAATTAAGATTGTATTTATAGTACGTCTAACTATACAATATATTATAATTAAGAGTGAATTTATAGTACGTCTAACTATACAATATATTATAATTAAGAGTGCATTTATAGTACATCTAACTATACAATATATTGTAATTAAGAGTGCATTTATAGTACGTCTAACTATACAATATATTATAATTAAGAGTGCATTTATAGTACGTCTAACTGTACAATATATTATAATTAAGAGTGAATTTATAGTACGTTTAACTATACAATATATTATAATTAAGAGTGAATTTATAGTACGTTTAACTATACAATATATTATAATTAAGATTGTATTTATAGTACGTTTAACTATACAATATATTATAATTAAGAGTGAATTTATAGTACGTTTAACTATACAATATATTATAATTAAGAGTGAATTTATAGTACGTCTAACTATACAATATATTATAATTAAGATTGTATTTATAGTACGTTTAACTATACAATATATTATAATTAAGAGTGCATTTATAGTACGTCTAACTATACAATATATTATAATTAAGAGTGCATTTATAGTACATCTAACTATACAATATATTGTAATTAAGAGTGCATTTATAGTACGTCTAACTATACAATATATTGTAATTAAGAGTGCATTTATAGTACGTCTAACTATACAATATATTATAATTAAGAGTGCATTTATAGTACGTCTAACTATACAATATATTATGATTAAGAGTGCATTTATAGTACGTCTAACTATACAATATATGGTAATTAAGAGTGCATTTATAGTACGTCTAACTGTACAATATATTATAATTAAGAGTGCATTTATAGTACGTCTAACTATACAATATATTGTAATTAAGAGTGCATTTATAGTACATCTAACTATACAATATATTATAATTAAGAGTGCATTTATAGTACGTCTAACTGTACAATATATTATAATTAAGAGTGAATTTATAGTACGTCTAACTGTACAATATATTATAATTAAGAGTGCATTTATAGCACGTCTAACTATACAATATTATACAAATATAGCCCTTTCATGAGGTGGATTCATGGATCGACCGATTGAAAGGGCTACATTTGTTATATTATTTTTCAAAGAATAGTTGCTAAACGACCTTTTACTTCTACGTCTGCTGGCTTCGCTTCCATATTGTTTACATGTAGTTAATGACGTGACCCGGAAAGAGAATTTGATTGGTTGAAATGACATACGTCAGCGAATCATATTCATTGTTACACGTAGCAAAATTTCCCCAATATATTATTAGAAAGTACAGGTCAATCCGAATTTTTTTAATGTTTATAATTAGAAAGACCTCGTCAATCCGCATTTCCATACTTTGACACGTGATATCAAACGAGCCAATGGTGAAGTACATTACAATACATTAAAATAACAAAGTTGCCATCAGTAAGGAGGGAGCCTAATAAGACCAAAACGACTGACCAGGAACACACATGACAAAAGCTACCAGCAACCATCTACAACTAAGGACTACCGCATGTTTTCATTCTTCCCGCGTACCATCAGGGACTGGAATTCATTACCACCAGAAACAGTGTCAGCACCGTCCCTTAAAGCCTTCAAAACTTCGTTGGTCAAACAGGTGTAAATGTTACGAACCGTTTTACTCTGTTTATAAAACCCCACCGCATGCGCATCCATATGGCAAAATAATCAACATGTTGATGGTGGCCATTATTGGGAAGAAGAAGAAGAAGAAGAAGAAGAAGAAGAAAAAGAATATATTATAATTAAGAGTGAATTTATAGTTTGTCTTATTTTACAATATATTGTAATTAAGAGTGCATTTATAGTACGTCTAACTGTACAATATATTATAATTAAGAGTGCATTTATAGTACATCTAACTATACAATATATTATAATTAAGAGTGCATTTATAGTACGTCTAACTATACAATATATTATAATTAAGAGTGAATTTATAGTACGTCTAACTGTACAATATATTATAATTAAGAGTGCATTTATAGCACGTCTAACTATACAATATTATACAAATATAGCCCTTTCATGAGGTGGATTCATGGATCGACCGATTGAAAGGGCTACATTTGTTATATTATTTTTCAAAGAATAGTTGCTAAACGACCTTTTACTTCTACGTCTGCTGGCTTCGCTTCCATATTGTTTACATGTAGTTAATGACGTGACCCGGAAAGAGAATTTGATTGGTTGAAATGACATACGTCAGCGAATCATATTCATTGTTACACGTAGCAAAATTTCCCCAATATATTATTAGAAAGTACAGGTCAATCCGAATTTTTTTAATGTTTATAATTAGAAAGACCTCGTCAATCCGCATTTCCATACTTTGACACGTGATATCAAACGAGCCAATGGTGAAGTACATTACAATACATTAAAATAACAAAGTTGCCATCAGTAAGGAGGGAGCCTAATAAGACCAAAACGACTGACCAGGAACACACATGACAAAAGCTACCAGCAACCATCTACAACTAAGGACTACCGCATGTTTTCATTCTTCCCGCGTACCATCAGGGACTGGAATTCATTACCACCAGAAACAGTGTCAGCACCGTCCCTTAAAGCCTTCAAAACTTCGTTGGTCAAACAGGTGTAAATGTTACGAACCGTTTTACTCTGTTTATAAAACCCCACCGCATGCGCATCCATATGGCAAAATAATCAACATGTTGATGGTGGCCATTATTGGGAAGAAGAAGAAGAAGAAGAAGAAGAAGAAAAAGAATATATTATAATTAAGAGTGAATTTATAGTTTGTCTTATTTTACAATATATTGTAATTCAGAGTGCATTTATAGTACGTCTAACTATACAATATATTATAATTAAGAGTGCATTTATAGTACGTCTAACTATACAATATATTTTAATTAAGAGTGCATTTATATTCGTCCTATTTTACTATATATTATAATTAAGAGTGAATTTATAGTTCGTCTTATTTTACAATATATTATAATTAAGAGTGCATTTATATTCGTCTTATTTTACAATATATTATAATTAAGAGTGCATTTATATTCGTCTTATTTTACTATATATTATAATTAAGAGTGCATTTATATTCGTCTTATTTTACAATATATTATAATTAAGAGTGCATTTATATTCGTCTTATTTGACTATATATTGTATCTAAATGATCATTTGTCAGATGACCTCTACTTTGCATCAAAGAATTTAACGCTATTCGATTTCGTGTAAAGTGCATTGTTCTTATCTAGTGATTTTGACAACCTTAATTGAGTTTTATCATTAATTATAGTCCTTAATTAGTTATACTAAGTTCTATAAAATGTCACCATTGTACTTGAGTCTTGGTTGCCCAGAGTGTCGCTGAATGAATACTCTCGTCGTCACCATGACATAATTAAACCATAGGAACAGACACGTGTACATCCGGTAACATGAAATCATCAGAACCTCCGCCAGACAATGGCGACTGAGAAAGCCTCAAGTAGCTGCATTCATTTTGTGAGTATTTCTTTATAACTCATCCTCATTTCCGCCATTTTAGGAAATTACACGATAATATTTAATTTTTATTTACCTTCCTCCATTTCCTCACGTGACGGTGTCATGGCTCCGTAGTCTTCGTTCTCTCTTCTTTTGACCTGTTGAAATTAGATAGCTATAAATCATGATAGACAGGACTATGTATGTCTAATTACCCAAAACTTCTAGAGATCTTTGATTTCGGTGTTTTCTCCCGCAATTTTTATGAAATAAAAAAATTACGATTTGCATTAATATAATGACTATCCACACAATGCATGGGTCTCTTTATCGTAATAAATATATCAGAAACACTTTAATGTATACCATTACGTAGAAGAATAGAAGACGATGTAGATGACAACGACAATGAAGATGGAAAGTTCTGTTTTCCCTTGACCAGTCTGAAGCGTTCAGAAGATAATCCTCTCTCTCTCTCTCTCTCTCTCTCTCTCTCTCTCTCTCTCTCTCTCTCTGTGTGTGTGTGTGTGTTGTGTGTTAGTATGTGTGTGTATGTGTGCTTGTGTGTGTTTTGTGTGTATGTGTGTGTGTTGTGTGTTAGTATGTGTATATATGTATGTGTGCTTGTGTGTGTATGTGTGTATGTGTGTGTATGTATGTATTTGTGCGTGTATGTGTGCTTGTGTGTGTGTGTATGTGTATCTGTGTGTGTGTTGTGTGAATGTTGTGTGTTAGTGTGTGTCTGTGTATGTATGTGTGTGTGTTGTGTGTGTATGTATGTATGTGTGCTTGTGTGTGTGTGTATGTATATGTGTGTGTATGTGTGTGTATATATATGTGTGTGTTGTGTGTTAGTATGTGTATATATGTATGTGTGCTTGTGTGTGTATGTGTGTGAGTATGTGTGTGTGTGTGTGTGTTTAATATGATTTGAACGCACTTCATAGCAAAGGATTAGACACAACTTCTAAAACCTAAGACTGCACATTCCTAATTATAAATGCACTAATTCATTTTTTTCATATTGAATATTTGATGCATTTCAAACTGAATGTTGTGTGCATCTTTATTAATATAAAAGAAGTATGATTTATATAGATCATATTATACCGTGAGTAGACACGTGTGATACACGGCCCGCAACAAGCGCTCACGTTACGACTCGCTGGAAAAAGTAACAAAAGTACTCACGGTACAAGGTTAGGCCGTAGACATTATCAATCGTAATATTTCACCAGCTCTAATGTCATGATCGTACTAAAGCTTGGACCAAACAGGAATTTAAAATGCCATGACATTTAAGAATATTTGTTTGAGGTCATTTCTTGTCTTCAAAATGAGATTTGCACTCATCAGCGGTAGATCCAGCTTCCACCATCACCACCACCAGAGAGAGAGAGAGAGAGAGAGAGAGAGAGCATTGTATGCAATATATAAATTCAAAAGAAGGCTTGGGGTGATTGCAGAAAATGACCTTGCGATATTTTTCCTACCATAGTCGTGAAGGGTTGCGACTTCATTACCCCCCCTTCCCAAAATCCTCCCGCGCTAATCTATAATTCACATCATAGTTTTCTGCTTTTGGGAACATTCGGGAAATATATATCGAAACATGGCAAAGTAACAAATTTATCATAAAATGAAAACTACCAAAAACAAATCCTTAAAACGAAAAATTCGTTTAAGTAATACACTGTTATGCTATTAACTTAAGGTAATATATGAAACCTTATGCACATATATGATTTCATCGCAGTAAAATTGACGATATACAAACTTACTGGTGAAGCAAGCACCACCGTCAAACCCAGCAAAAACACACACCACACTCCCCCTGCCATGTCGATTAATAACCAGTGTCTTTTAAAGTGATTCAGAAATATATACGAAAACTAAACATTAATCTCTTGAGCACAGCTCGTCTAATTCTAATGGTGATTTAGAGAGTGGGCGTTTTGAAATACGGTATAAATCGTTAATCGCGGATTAAGTGGGCTTAACGTTAGAACGCTATCACGGAGTGAGTATTATCGACAGTAATTGGAGTCAATTTTTAAGCCGAAGACTGTTAACGAATTTGGGATCTTTTATTTCAAAAGGAAATCTCAGTTCTTTGTAGTTCGTGTAATACAGAAATACCCCATACACGATAATCTCTATGCACAATTCAAAATTTCTAAATGCTTTTCCCCCATTACATTATAAGTCGTTTAATCATATAAGAATGTCAGACCAGCTGAATTGCTTAGTAACTTTTCACTGAATGGCAATTTTGCAAGCATCCATTATATTATATTGATTTCACAATTGGCTAAAAACTCTACTGTCCTTATATAAAAATTATAAATGATGACTGTGTTTGTAAATTATTTATATAATTATCATCATGAATTTATTTTATTATGTGAACAGATTACCAGGGCAATCTCAAATTTCAAAACTTACGCATGTACACGTCACGGAAAAGGAAAGATAATCAAAGAGTCAGATCAAAATGAAAGGATTTAACAACCCCCCCCCCCCCCCCCCCCCCCCCCCCCCCCCCCCCGCGGCCACAGAATCTTTTATCAGCATTATATGCTATTTCAAATAAATAGCATAAATAATAAACAAACTAAATAAATAAATTAATTAATTAATAAACGTGGCTTAGACCTCGTCATAATCTGAACTCTCAGCTATGGCCAGCACCGGGTAAACACCAAACGCTTTATCGATTAGTACATTGTAACAAAACTACAACCCTTTCAAATTTTCTGCAACTTGAGCAAAAGTTTTCTTATTATAAATGTATATGATTTAATTTCTATTGTATTTCCGTCTCTGATTGGTCAGATTCAAACTGAGGAACGCAGGTTATTTTGTATAACCTGTTTGGTATGGGACCCACCCACCCCACCCCCTTGACAACCATCTGCCGGAAGTACTCCCCCTTTTACATCTTAGCACTGTTTGGGCCTTCTATTGAATATAAAGCTAACGTGTGCAATGAGACACATCGGTTTCTCGCCGTCAAGCAAGATGTATAGAATCTACTTAATACACAGTTCACTGTTGTAAAACATCAACACGTTCTCAGCCATATGATGTCGCAATAACATATAGCATTCGACATTTTGATTCGAGTTACCCAGAAATTTTAACATTTGTGTGACTACCTTACAGAACTGTGCGTCTGTAATAGATATCTGAGTAATTTATCACTATACATATGATGAGGAGTGATATTGGGTATCTAGATATGCTATCAATTTTCAGATATCACGCTGAAGGAAATCAGCTACATCTACCTTTTTATTTAAGGTATGAGGAAATTTTTAGTGAATATCTTAAAGAAACATGTGTTTGTATTAGATCTGTGATTATTTTACCTCTATACGTATGATGAGGAGCGCTTTAGGAAATCATTATTCCTTAAGCTTTGTTGTTTTCTTCCATACATTAAAACAATGTGTTTCTGTTTAATATATTATTAATGCAGGACACCAAACTGAAGCTAGCAGCAAAGACCCACTAATGAAAATCATCAATGGACTAAGAGAACACTTTTGAAAAAAAAATTGAATTTGAATACTATTCTAAATGAAAATTTGAATTAAATTTGTGTTTTGAATTAAAAAGTGTCAACCACAACACGCAAAAGCAAATTAACTTACATTAAAAATTGCACTTTAATGATAAAATCGAATATATAAATAAATGAATGTTCATTCGGTATATACATACAGACAAATATACATACATAAATACTATGGATAACCCATGAAAGCTGTAAAGCTTATTATGCCGTGTTAAGAAACCTTTCAGTTCATTATATCTGAATTGCCTTCTAACAAAAGAAATGAACAAAAAACCTTTTGTAAGGAAAAATATTAAATAATACAAATACTCTCTCTATGATATTCAGGGAGCAATACCTCTATCCGATAGGGGAAGTATGCCAGTGTCAGTAAAGACTCCGTTTTAGCTCACCTGACCTTTGACATTTTTGCGTCACATACTTGATATAGAAGTTTTATAACGACTTCATCAGTGCTAATGTTAGGACTTCAGGGCAAGGTAGGGGACCCCTTGGACTGTTAATTCCCGCTCTGAGTTTGAGTCTGTAAGGGTGGTTCCAGGGGTACGGAACAGATTTCGAGTCCGTATTGCTACTCTGTCATGATATTAGGGACAAATTAATTACAGTACCCAGTGGACATTGCTGGGGACCCTAAGGGGTACTACATGAAAACCAGAGACCTGTGATTCTTGGACGTGTTTAACTCGCTCAAACTTTGAAATATTTCGTATTTCATAGGCTGTAAACGGTGTGAATGACGAAAGTTCAGGCGAGCTTCACTACACTTCCGGTAATTACATAACTGTCATCTTCATGACATCGAGTATTCCTTCGAATTTCTTACTCTTAATAACTCAAAGGATGCATTGTCCCGTCTTTCCATGAAAGAGTTATAATAATTGTTCCCACCCCCTGGAGCTACCGGATGGTACCTCTACAACAGCACTACCGTGTCCTGATGTTCCGTCCACTTGGTCTTTAAAGATAGCTACAGAAGTCGTCATTCAAACTGTATGGCCTATCAGATACGGAAAATGTTTTTTAAAAAAAAATAGGCGAGTAAAACAAGAATTTTTTTTATCACAGACAATTTTCTTACACAATACAGTAAGCACTTTGTATCTTCATCCCATAACATAGTAGAAATAGGGATTCGAAATCTGTCTAAACTCCTTGAGCCAACTAGTGTTACCCTTATAGATCCAGAGTGAAAATGGGAATTGACAGTCCTATGGATCCCCTACATCAGCTAATATTCGTTCTACCTACCTACCTACCTACCTAGTCCTTGTTGGTCCCCCTCCATGTTGTTTTTGGGCGGATTTTCTTCCTTTTTCCTTCCGGGTTCCACCCGTTTGCTACCCTCGTTATAACATCTGCTGGTTCTCTGAGCACGTGACCGATCCACCTCCACCTGTATTTTCTAAGCAATGTTCTCATATCTTTCACTCTTGCCATTTCAAATAAGTTCTTGTTGGTCTCTTTTTCAAGCCAAAATGTCTTCAAGATCTTTCTCAGACATCCATTATGAAGCTAGATTGTTTATATCACTCTCCGTCATCCGCCAGGATTCAGCACCGTACGTTAAGACGCAGCTATTGTACAATGTGATCTTAGTCTGTCTAGTGATGCTGTTTGACTTCCAAATATACTTTAGCTTGACAAAGGACCCCCGAGCTTTTCCCAGTCCTGCTTTTATGTCCGTGTCAGCACCGCCATCTGATGTTACTGCACAGAGTAGATGTTCTTTATTTCTGTTCCGTTTAGATGTATTTTGGGTGGACTCTTTGTGTTCAGGGACATTACTTCTGTTTTCTATGTGTTGATATTCACACCCCCCCCCCCCCCCCCACACACACACATATATATATATATATATATATATATATATATATATATATATAAAGTTGCATAACAGGGAAGTGATATTCAAAATACCACCCGTCTTACAATTTGGGGGAGGGGGCTGTATTTCTCAGTTTTGTTTTGAAACAATTTTATGTACATCTTGTTAATACAAAGTATTTCAGTTGTTGTCCTGTTTCTGATTTAGTTCTATTAGATTAAAAATGAATATTGCAAACCAAGAATTCCTTGAGGAATCCATTATCTGCTGTTTGTGAAGCTCACATTGCAGGAAATGAGTTTAAAAATCTTTACTCATTTGTTCAAACTTTATCTAAAAATGAGTTTGTAAACAATGACTACACAATATATTTGCTTTTTTTATATCAGTATTTTACAATAAACTACATGTACAGTTGGATTGTTCAGTTGTTCCATCAAAGATGAATGTTTCAAAAACATATCAGCAAATATTCTTCAGCAGTCTCACTGTCTATAATTTTCTTTGTGGAACATTTTAGCTGAACACAATAGGTTTGACTCTTTAAGCATGTTGGATCTGCTAAAATTTCATTTAACTACAGTTGTGTTGTCATATGATGATGTTGAATCAAATGCATTTCTCGCAGAAAACATTTCTTTCTGTCTTAATTTCATTTTCAATATCCAATTCCTGATAGTCAGTCTAAAAAAATGTATAGATAAAAATAATAAATATTTATTGCTAATTAATGGCATCTGGATTACCAGCTGCAGATTTCAATACGAAATGGAACTGACAGATTCATGAAAATTTACGAATGCTAATCTCGTAAAAGATTTTGCTAATTCTGAGGGTGCGATAATTGCATATATAGATTTGGGTACTGTCAGGTGATTTCACAAACTGGGTCAAAATAAATAAATAAATAATAAAGTAATCACGAAACGGATCTACACTAGTACGATATTGACACTTAACAAGTTTGATGTCCATTTCATTTTCGGCTAATCTGAATTCATCCCTGTTGTCATCACGATCGCAGCGTAAATCCACTGATACGTCATCGATTTTAGTTCATTTAAACATGTCAAAATTATGAAAATTATCCAAAACACCCTTCACACAATTCTACGTTCATTTGACGTAAACTGATGTAATTTGTCTTGATCATGAATATACTTGGAATTCACATTCCAGTCAAGAGTCGAGGTGATTAAGATTGAGGGAAAACTCGCATATTTTCACAATAGTGCAATTTTTTAAATCAATTTATTTTCTTAAATTAAATAAGACATTTTTAATTTTTTTTACATGTTATATTAATAGATAAGATATATATTTATCCGTGCAAGAACAATTCACCAGTGCCTGCGCTTCTGCACAAAATTGAAACAATTTTCTCTCATTTTCGGTTGAATTGTTTGGTATTTGAAGGCGTTTGTTTTGTGTTACGAAGTTCCAGCAAATTAATTTTATTTCTAAAAATTACACACAACATAGCTTAGCAAAATACTAATGGGAAGTTGAATGAAAATTCTAATTATGACAATTCAACATTCACCAAGGAGCACGTATTTACACGAAATTGGATGTCTTGTTGCACATTTTCAAAGGTGTCATGATTAAAAGACTAAAGTATGTATACTTTGTGTCAAATTTTGTCAAAACGATTTTGGTCCTTTTGATACCCAAAACCTCAAAGAATTCATGAAAAAATATACAATTCCAGGGCACAATTCCTTAAGGAATTCACGGAAGAACATGAAATTCCTGGGCATTTTTAATCCAAATCTATATCTTGTTGGTTTCCTTATGCGCGATATCTGAAATTCGATGACAATTGAAGATACCTAATATCACTCCTTATCATATGTATAGAGGTAAATTAGTCACATATCTACGACAAACACAGTTCGAAATGAAAAACATCGAAATTTCATTGCACCTTAAATCAAAATGTACAAGTAGCTGATTTCCTTCAGCGTGATATCTGAAAATTGATGGCATATCAAGATACCCAATATTATTCCTCGTCATATGTATAGTGATAAATCAGTCAGATATCTATTCAAACACATTGTTCCTGAAATTAGTCACACAAATGTTAAAATTTCTGGGTAACTCAAATCAAAATGTTTAAGAGACTAATATCTGAAAATAGGCTAGTTATCATCTTCATGAAGGTCTGGTTTCAATCCATATGAACTCCATGTGAAACCCTCCGCTGGAAAAGTTTATTTGTATTTTTCATTGCAACGGTTCAGTAACTAGGAAAACTAAACATGAAATTTTGGAATTTTATATGACCCCTCGCCATCCAGTTAAACTTGATAAATATTTATATTAAAACCCAGTCACCTTTGTCCTGTAGCTGGCTATCGGTAATTATAACCTTTACACCTTGTAGTAGCTGGCTACTAGTAGCTATCGCTTCCTCGTACAAGTAGCCAACTTTTCTCTTTGTAAGTAGCTGGTTACTAGTAGCTAACTTTACCTATCTTATTTTTCTTTCAATAAGTGTAAATAAATATTGTGGTTTTTACAGAGTCTCTGTTAATTGAATTCTTCTCGTTATTACTGGGATTCTGGCCCATAACTGAATCGGAGGCTCGTCCGGGATAAGCGATTAAGAGATAAAAGATCAAAGATAAAGAATTATCGTGTTCTTTTTAAAACTTCTATTGCATTGTTCTGAATATTATTGAATTTCATAGTTAGTAGAATTAAACATGTTTTCGGTCACAGATTTTCATGAGTCGCCAAATATCCATACTTTTAATTCTTTGAAAAAGGACGAGTTGACTAGATTGTCTGTACAGTTCGTGTTAGAGATTAAATCTTGCCCATAACTGAATCGGAGGCTCGTCCGGGATAAGCGATTAAGAGATAAAAGATCAAAGATAAAGAATTATCGTGTTCTTTTTAAAACTTCTATTGCATTGTTCTGAATATTATTGAATTTCATAGTTAGTAGAATTAAACATGTTTTCGGTCACAGATTTTCATGAGTCGCCAAATATCCATACTTTTAATTCTTTGAAAAAGGACGAGTTGACTAGATTGTCTGTACAGTTCGTGTTAGAGATTAAATCTTCCATATGAAAACAAGAGATTAGAGTTGAAGTGCTAAAGAAATTGTAGACAAAAATATTCAAGAATTATATGATTTGCCGAAAGAAACAGTTGAAAAAGCGAAAATGTCAGAATTCGAATTTAAATTAGAATTAGGAAAGTAAGAACAAGAAAGAGAATGCAAATTAGAGAAAATGAAACTAGAAAATGAAAGAGAAGATATTGATAGGGCTGAGAGAGAACGAGAAAAAGAAAGACAAATGAGAAATTATAAATTAGAACAACTGTCGGAAGCCTTAATTGTATATCAGAACTGAATTCGATGCTGCTAAAAATATCAGATTACTTCCAAAATAGTTGACAAATATTTTCCTCAGTTTGAAAATGTTGCAGAAAATTTGAAATGGCGTCGGCAGTTTTGGTCCACTTTGTTACAAGGTGTATTGATTGGCAACGTGGCTGATGTATACGCGGCGCTGGCCACAGCTGAAAGTTCAGATTACGACAAGGTCAAGGCCGCAATCTTAAAAGCTTATGAATTAGTGCTCGAAGCGTACAGACAAAGGTTCAGAAAGTATAAAAAATGACAGTCAAATATATGTTCAATCTGGAAGGGAAATTTTTTTATTTGATCAATAGTTGAGATCTAATAGAATGACTGACAATATCGGGAACTTTCATCAACACATCCTAGTAGAAGAGTTTAAGGAGAGTGTTCATCAAGATTTGAGAACACATTTAGATAATAAGAATGTGAGAACTCTTGAGGAAGCCGCAGTTATTTTAGATACTTACACTCTCCCTCATAAGACGATTTTCTTGTCAAAACCTCAAAACAGTAGTTTATCAAAAGGTTCAGACTCAGATAAAATGAATGCTTCCTAGTTTCAATCAAGTTCCCAGTCACCACCTCGCAGTGGTTCTACGTCCGGTTCAAGGTCAGGGCGTTCTGGGGGTTTTAAAATGACCTTGATAAACCACAGCCACTTTTTTGTACAATACATAGAAATGACAAGAAAGTCTGTTTCGTTTTGCTCTGACGGTCCTGATGCTTCGTTTTGCTCTGACGGTCCTGATGCTTCGTTTTGCTCTGGCAGTCTGATGCTTCGTTTTGCTCTGACGGTCCTGATGCTTCGTTTTGCTCTGGCAGTCTGATGCTTCGAGTCCAAAGTCCGATTTCGTTAATTCTTTAGAGGATTATAAACCCTTTTTTGTCTCAGGGATTTGTTTCACTCAGTGGCTCTATTAAAGTTAAACCTGTTAAGATTTTGAGAGATGTGGGTGATGCCTCCAGACTTTACTGTTTCAGAATGCTTTGTCTTTGTCTGAGTAGACTTCTGGAATTATCTTTGTCTGAGTAGACGTCTGGCTTTGTCTTTGTCTGAGTAGACGTCTGGCTTTGTCTTTGTCTGAGTAGACGTCTGCCTTTGTCTATGTCTGAGTAGACTTCTGGCTTTGTCTTTGTCTGAGTAGACGTCTGGCTTTGTCTATGTCTGAGTAGACTTCTGGCTTTGTCTATGTCTGAGTAGACGCCTGGCTTTGTCTTTGTCTGAGTAGACGTCTGGCTTTGTCTATGTGTGAGTAGACGTCTGGCTTTGTCTTTGTCTGAGTAGACGTCTGGCTTTGTCTTTGTCTGAGTAGACGTCTGCCTTTGTCTATGTCTGAGTAGACTTCTGGCTTTGTCTATGTCTGAGTAGACTTCTGGCTTTGTCTATGTCTGAGTAGACGTCTGGCTTTGTCTTTGTCTGAGTAGACGTCTGGCTTTGTCTATGTCTGAGTAGACGTCTGGCTTTGTCTATGTCTGAGTAGACGTCTGGCTTTGTCTTTGTCTGAGTAGACGTCTGGCTTTGTCTATGTCTGAGTAGACGTCTGACTTTGTCTTTGTCTGAGTAGACTTCTGGCTTTGTCTATGTCTGAGTAGACGTCTGGCTTTGTCTATGTGTGAGTAGACGTCTGGCTTTGTCTATGTCTGAGTAGACGTCTGGCTTTGTCTGAGTAGACGTCTGGCTTTGTCTTTGTCTGAGTAGACGTCTGGCTTTGTCTATGTCTGAGTAGACGTCTGGCTTTGTCTTTGTCTGAGTAGACGTCTGGCTTTGTCTATGTCTGAGTAAACGTCTGGCTTTGTCTATGTCTGAGTAGACTTCTGGCTTTGTCTATGTCTGAGTAGACGTCTGGCTTTGTCTTTGTCTGAGTAGACGTCTGGCTTTGTCTTTGTCTGAGTAGACTTCTGGCTTTGTCTATGTCTGTGTAGACGTCTGGCTTTGTCTTTGTCTGAGTAGACTTCTGGCTTTGTCTTTGTCTGAGTAGACGTCTGTTTTGTCTTTGTCTGAGTAGACGTCTGGCTTTGTCTTTGTCTGAGTAGACTTCTGGCTTTGTCTATGTCTGAGTAGACGTCTGGCTTTGTCTTTGTCTGAGTAGACGTCTGGCTTTGTCTTTGTCTGAGTAGACGTCTGGCTTTGTCTATGTCTGAGTAGACTTCTGGCTTTGTCTATGTCTGAGTAGACGTCTGGCTTTGTCTTTGTCTGAGTAGACGTCTGGCTTTGTCTTTGTCTGAGTAGACGTCTGGCTTTGTCTTTGTCTGAGTAGACTTCTGGCTTTGTCTTTGTCTGAGTAGACGTCTGGCTTTGTCTTTGTCTGAGTAGACGTCTGGCTTTGTCTTTGTCTGAGTACACCTCTGGCTTTGTTTTTGTCTGAGTAGACGTCTTGCTTTGTCTATGTCTGAGTAGACGTCTGACTTTGTCTTTGTCTGAGTAGACGTCTGGCTTTGTCTTTGTCTGAGTAGACTTCTACTGGCGGGTCAGTTTTATTACAAGGTGTTGTGCTATGCGTCATTGATGTTCCCTTACACGGAATTTATCTGAAATCAGATTTAATTACTAGACCAGTTATCATAAGTGTTTGACCCCCCCCCCCCCCCCCCCCTCTTCTTGTTCAAAGCGTTTCCTTGTTGCTAGGCAACGATTTAGTTGGTGGCAAAGTTGTACCAGATTCCATCGTTTGTAAGAAAGTCACTTCCAATACGTCCGATGATGACGATGACGACTCCTGTGTTGTTACTAGACTGATGACCAGAAGAAAAGAAGTCGAGGCTGACCATGTTCAACCCCTTAACACAGCTGGTTCCTCTCATGAAATAGATTTCAGTGACACTTTCTTGGTTGCCATTGATGAAAGTTCACATGAAAACAGACTTCCATATATCAGTGAGTCTACACTGAAAACCAGTGATGATGGTGATCTCAATACACGGTTAGATCAGGGCAGGATACCCTCAGTATCAGTTACTGTCAGAGCAACATAAGGACCCTGACGGTATTCAACTTAGCACTTTCATCAGAAGAGACCGCCAAAGTCGGAGAGTGTTTCCACACCAAAGGCGGGATCCTTATGCGGAAATGGCGACCATCGGACCCACCCCTAAGGAAACCTGGCGTGTCGTTCACCAATTAGTGGTCCCAGTGATATATCGTAGAAACATCAGGAGATTAGCTCACAACACACCCATGGCAGGTCATTTAGTTGTCAATAAGACCATAGTAGGATACTTCGTCATTTTTACTGGCCTCAGTTGCGAAAGGATACCTTATAAAACGGAGTTGCACAATACGAGTATGCAGAATATGAGTATTAGGTAAATGGCATTAAGTAAATGGTTTTAATTATTATTTTTATTCTAGTTCAAGTGCCTAAAATCCAAATGGTCTGAGGGCTGATTCAATATTTCAAGCAGTTCTAGGAGGAATCCAACTATTTAACCTCATATATTTCAGAAACTTAAAAGAATCAGATCAACATGAATTAAAATAATCCAATGAGCTATTGAAGACAATAGCAGTTCTCTTATAGGTCAGGATACCTTCGTGGCAAAACTAAAACATTAAGCTGTTCAAACCCCAAAATCAGAGTACTCAGTTTACGATCCCCACATCCTCCTAGAACGTACAACGTCTTGACAAAACAAGTGTTACGTCATCTTTATGCATCGATCTAAAACACTAACTAAATATCTAATTGTTTTCCCAGGAAGAAATGAAACCTTTCAGTTAAAACTGATATGTACCATTCAGTGAAATTCAGTGACATTCGGTGACATTCAATGACATTTCAATGATATTTCAGTCGACTGAATGGCAGGCACGTTTCAGTGACCATTCAGTCAGTATAATGCGCGGGAACATTAAAGGCCACTGATTGGACGCCTATCGGAAAGCAGACTCTATGGGTCATTTGTCGAAAGAAGGTCGAAGGACTATGTCGCGTAAGTACTACTTACTGCTATATAAAAGAATTTCACATCTTATAGAAGTTTTGATATTAGAATAAAAGAAGTGTTCATAAAATTATGTATTTATTCCAAGTATAACTGTATATAATAAGTATGCAAACTATTTTCTTTAACTTAATGAGAATTTCTTTTATATCACAAAATCAGGACATGACATTGTAATTTTTAATATACCCGGTAAACGGAGAATTTAGATAGAAAACAAATCCACCCCCACCCCCCAAATTCCTTTCGTTTGACGATCACCAGACATCGCTACTGCCGATATCATGTTAATAACATTTATATCCCCTGTAATGATCTATTGCAGAAAATAACATGATTTGAGGAATCAGTTAAAGAGATCGTACTCTTTATACGGAGCAAAATAAAATACATTGTAAGCAAGTAATAAATGCGTACAACGAATTTCATCACATTGATTAAATCCGTGAATCAATATTGAATAATATAATGAAACAATTATATAAAGGATCTTTTTTATAGCAAAAATTATATTTGAATTGCCATATATGGAACCTTTTCTATATTTATTTGTTTATTCAGTCAAACTCGATTTTCGTTTGATGTTTATTTGTTTATTCCGTCAGGCTTTGCTGGGTTTTTTTCTTTGATGTTGACGGAGTAAGACTTTGTTTATTCAGTCAGCAAGTGCGACCGGACATCTCCGCGTCCGTACTGTGTATTAAACACTTTGTCAGTCGCTATTGATCTTCTCGAACAAGCACAAACAAAACAAAACAAAGAATTACTCCATCAGAGAGTTTATAGTTCTGGCCATTGATTGGATTCCCTACAATAATGGTATTGAACGGAATTGAAGCAATGCTGCATGGGGATTTATTTATTTAAAATTTAAGGAAATCACCTTGCTAACAAATGTTGTACGATACGATCCTCATTATTACACTACAGGTTAGGTCTTTTATTTGGGGGGGGGGGTGATTTTTATTAAACATTATAAATAGAGGATATATATATGATGTGCGTAGGAGGGGGGGGGGGGGGCTACTTCCCATCGAGTTTGATTGGAATAAAGAAGTTGGCCCACAAAGGGTCAAAATCGACCCTGCCACAGAAATTAATGGAATTGGTGGAATATCATGTTAAAGTATTTATATCATGTTAAAGTATTTATATGATTTAAATATCACAAAGAATTATTCAAAAAGCTTTTATAAATATGGGATAACTGGGTTAAATGTTAATATGTCAGAATGCAAAAAAAAATAATAAAGAGAACTCCCTCATGTTTTCTGCTTTTCAGGTAGATCAAAATCTTGCTTTAATAAGATGTCTTTGCTTCTTGTTAAATAGATTACAAATAATTGTTATCTAAATAAATATTATAGTTTCAACATGTTATTTGTCAATTATCATACAGGTAAAATATTGCAGTTAATCACAAAACAGTTGCTATGCCAATAATGCAAAAAAAAAAAAAAAAAAGATAAACAATACGTATCCATGAATACAGACGTTTTAGTTTTTAATTCTTAATCAGAATGCTTTTATAGATAAATATTATGCATCTTAATGCCTTTTATTAATATATCTTAGTAATTCAAAAGATTTGGGGTCATCTGTTTGGCAAGTGTCTAGTGTGTTAACAATTTCATACCAAAAATACAGCATTTAAATTAATTTTACGAATAAAACTGACAGCACAATACATGTTCCAGATATATACACTGAATGTTCACAGCAGTAAAACTATGCAATGCGAGTGTAACAGGAAGGGTGAATCAGATCGGGTTCGGCGTTGCATTTTCTCCCTTCCTGTTGCACGAGATTTGGACTGATCATGGCAGTTCTTATTTCAGGTTACTTTTTTGTTAGATATAATTGCTAACCAATAAAACATCTGAATTATACATGAATGACGTGACGTGATTTGCTGTACCCAGGGAAATGATTTCCCACTAATGTGATTTGTGTATCACTTAGCATCACCTTCTGTTTACATTCAGGCAGACATAATTTATTCGTTTGTAACGGTACATGTATATTTCATACATATATCATCAAATACATCTAAGCAAACCTTTTAGGTATTCCTTAGTGTACAAATTGATTGAAATATTTATACGTATGACATAAAAGAACATTTAAATTCACATATATGCTTCAGGTGCCTGTGTTAGATACCAGGAACTGTGTTAGATACCAGGAACTGTGTTAGATACCAGGAACTATGTTAGATACCAGGAACTCCTTTTTCAATGAGTCATTTCAGGTATTAAACATTCTCTTTTAACTTTTTCCTGTACATTACGTAAATCGATCGCATACGACCACACACACACACACACACACACACACACACACACACACACACACACACACACACACACACACATATATATATATATATATATATATATATATATAATTATTATTATTATTATTACCCCGTGGGGATCCAGGTTTTAGAATAGATCCTTATGTACCCCCTTGCTTGTCGTAAGAGGCGAGTAAATGGGGCGGTCCTTTGGATGAGACCGCAAAAACCGAGGTCCCGTGTTACAGCAGGTGTGACACGTGAAAGATCCCTCCCTGCTCAAAGGCCATAATCGCCGAGCATAGGCCTAAATTTTGCAGCCCTTCACTGGCAATAGTGACTTCTCCATATGAGTGAAATGTTCTTGAGGGGGGCGTTAAACATTATATAATCAATCAATCATCTTATTATTATTTGCAATAAATATCAGTATGTATAATTAGCAAAGTATTTGCACAGGTCTTCTGATCGCTTTAAATAATTATTTGATAAGAATTATAAATTTAATAGTCGATAATTCTTGATCAGTGGTAAAGATACTTTTCAGTATTGCCACTACAAATCATATTGAACATTCTATATATGCATATCGTAGGTATGGGGGCCTCCGTGGCCGAGTGGTTAGAGCATCGGGCTCAAAATCACAAGGCCTCTCACCTCTGTTGGCGCGTGTTCGAATCTCGGCCGAAATCACAAGGCCTCTCACCTCTGTTGGCGCGTGTTCGAATCTCGGCCGCGGCGTTATGTGAGCAAGTTTGCCAGTTTACTTGCGGAAGGTCGGTGGTCTCTTCCCATGTACTTTGTATCTGGGTTTTCTCCTCCACCAACAAAAACTGGACGCCACCAGATAACTGAAAAATTGTTAAGCGGAAAGCAATAAATAAATAATCAATCAATCATATCGTAGCTTAAAAGTGGTCAAAACCAACTATCATTAATTTTGTCAAATTGGCCTATTTAGAATTTTTACAACGAAGATCTGTACTATTTCTATGTATTATTTTTATTTATTTATTGATATATGAAACATACTTACGTCATGAGAACGGCTTATTGTTTTCAGATTTTCGTTCTTCTTTCAAAATGGACCGCATTATACGTAAATTTTTGTGACGGATTTGTCGTCTGTTTACATTCACGGCGGGTTTCCTTATTGAAAAAAAAAATAATCTCGGACATGCACCGATAACATAAAGTTTTAATACCTCAAATATTAAATGTGGGAATTTTTTGTTTCGTTTTGTATAATATTACAAATATATCTCTGATAATATGTAAAATATGTTGAAAATTGGTTGCATTCTGATAATTAACAAATGTTTGTTTTTAAATATTAGCACAGGTCAGGATCAGTGAAATATTTTCAAAATTTAATCTAAAATTGATGTCATGCTGAACTAGGTCCATGGCGGTGCTTTATATAAAATTTGAGCAGTTTATTGCAAAAATGTAGTAATATTAAGCAAATTCTTGTATTTCATGATGTATGGGTCTGCAAATCTTAGATACACCAATGCAAAACTTATCTACATACAAGAAGACTACCTTTTACGCAGAAAATAATTTGTCGAAACTTTCCTTTAATTTTGAACGTTTTACAGGACCGATTTTGACACTTCGTGGACCTACGTCTTTGTAAAATTATATGTCCTTTTTATATGCATTTCCAGTTGTAAAAATAAGGCCTTAGTATAAGTACTTAAAACATGTCATTGTCTTCAAAAATAGTGAATTCTACAGGATCAGGCTTTCGCTCGGGGCTCTGAAGGATATAAAGTGAAAATGCATTAAAATCAAATAATATTTTAAAATCATTGTGTGCACCATCCTTAGGAGGTCAATACCCCCCCCCCCTATTTTACCATATGTGTGTGTGTGTGTGTGTGTGTGTGTGTGTGTGTGTGTGTGTGTGTGTGTGTGTGTGTGTGTGTGTGAATCATCTGTTTGGTGGTGTTATATAGCTATATAGATATTCATTTAATATTCTCTTTTTTATAGAAAACTTTAAGATTTACTGAAGATGATACTGCAAATATTGGATGATGGCTCATTATTGGGCATGTCCGAAATGAAATCGAATGAGGAAGTGATACCTACCTATGTTTCGCCAGAAGTGTCTGAATACAGAATACGATGGAAATAAACTTACAGTAATGTAATTGACTGAAAAACTGTTTTAACTATGTTTAATAAAAGTGAAAAATGTTTTGCTCCAATAAACAACGAATAAATAAATATTGCTTGAAATTTCACTCTGTGTAATGGTTTTGATTTGTCATGCAGCATAGTTAGATAATCTATGAAAGTTATTTGTATAAGAAGTGATACCAACAAATTGTTGACTGGGATTTTATTGAATGTTCACGAAATGAATGCTGAGGTAGTGTGTATGACTGAAAATTGAAAAATTCTTGAATGTAGGGAAACAAGTATAGAACAAATTCTGGTTAGTCATTTATATGTAACTAGAGCAGAACAAACTGCTTAATGAAAGAAACCTTATATCTTTGAAACAACAAAACAGTTCGTGAAAGAGACAAGAATAGACTCAGAAATATCACCATAATGTATGTAAACAATTACAGAAAGATTTCTGTCTAAATATATGGCTTAATGGTCATGCAAATATAAAAGATTAGTTATTAAAATTTCACTGAAATTTTACTGAATGGTTGTTTAAAACTGGTTTAATGGACTAAAACCTGACTGAATTGTTACGGAAAACTGAATATCACTGAAATCTGACTGAATGGTCACTGGAATCTGACTGACTGGTCACTGAAATCTGACTGAATGGTCACTGAAATCTGACTGAATGGTCACTGAAAACTGACTGAATCGTCACTGAAATCTGACTGAATGGTCACTGAAATGTTAGCGCCATTTAGTGAGCGGAATGGTAACTGAAAAATACTTTATCAGTGATGATTCAGTTAGCATTCAGTGACCATTCAGTCACCTTCCAGTTTACTGAAAAGGAAGATTTCTTCCTGTGATATATACAGACTGGACAAAAGTATTCGCACGGTCGCGTCAATTTTCAATGGTGTTTATTGAGTATCATACATTGCGGGTTATCTCTCTTTGCACAGACATGAGTTATCCTTTCACTCATGTTATATTCAAAAAGTCAAAGGACATTGACGTGACGTAAAGATGTTTATTGTCGTCTGCAGATCAGTTTATACATGTAAGGCAGTGATTAGAAAACATGAATTATAATCATCCGAACTCGATAAGGACGTCAAAGAAAACAACGTAACATTAGCTCAGGGTGGTAAAAGTTTAGGAAAAGTCGGTAAATTCTTAAAAATTCCAAAATCAAATAAAACTAGTGCTTGGTTAAAGTACAAAGTAGCTGACTGAAGGCGCAAAACGGAGACTTGTGGACGGACACGGGCGGATAGAAAGAGACCACTGTCGGACGTTACAAGAAAGTATAATGAAAATAACAATACAGATATTTTATAGAAAGCTATTGGGCGATGTTTAAGACGAGATGGATACTAAATGTGTGTTTGTATAGAGAAATTAAGTTCGAGTTGTCGGTCGTGTAATCACGAAATACAAGGTCCTTGGCATTCTTTTATTTATTTTTATTGATTTGTAACAAAAACAAAATGTTTATTTATAATATTTTGGCATTCAAAAGTTATTTGTACTGTTCAGATACTCCAAAAACATCTCTGTTTACCGTCAAACGTTTTCAATAAACAAAATGGCCGACATCGCCTTGCAAATGCTTTTGTCCACAATATATATATATATATATATATATATATATATATATAATTCAGTTGAAAATTTTCCACATTTACTCCAAAGCTTCTGTGGAATTTTTTAAATATAAAAATCAACGTCGTAAGCAAAAACGTTTTGGAGTAGATGTGAATTTTTTATTTTTTTTTTTATTTTACCCATAGTTTACGGTTTTCTTTCAAGTGAGTTCGGCTCAGCGCTTTATGAACATCAATTACTGTAAATCATTTACTGCACTTCTCTTTAGTTTTCCTTACTATTTAAGAAATTTAGTGTCATTGGATATGATGTGAAGTTTTCACGTGATCAAATCCTATAACACCCGAATTTCATTTCGATTCGTGGCCAATGAGAACAATACTGTATCTCAGAGAATATACAATATAAAGAAATATTCAGAAGAAATAAAAACAACAACAACAACAACAAACCAGGTGTGAAATAAAAGATAATTTAGATTATCAAGCCAATTCAACTGAAGAGAAGAAGAACGGGGTAAACAACACCCATGATGTGACTTGATCGATCAACTGTGGAGAAACCGTGCTGTTGGCCTACTTGAACTTAAAAACGCATTTAATTTTTGAACACAGATTTCAACAGAAATTTTTGAACACAGAAATTCAGAGGAGCGTTGAGCATAGGCCTAAATTTGAAGCCCATAACCGGCAATAGTGACGTCTCCAAATGAGTGAAAGATTCTCAAGTGGGACGTTAAACAATACGCAGCCAATATCGCCAGTCTTGCTCATGAATTTTGCCTGGAAATAAGAGGCACTAATCAGCATGAAGTGAATACGCCTCCGTTTCTTCGCTTCTAATATGAAAGTCATCGCATGACTTAATCTGTGGGGAAAATTAGAGGCTACGCTCACCTCCGTTCGCCACAAATGAACAAGGTATGACTGGCACTATAGATGAAATCTCCAGATTTGGCACCAAAACATGGCTGAGCATTTTGGCGAATACTTGACTTTCAGAAATGGGACCCCTTTTTCGGAAATCCTGGATCAGCAATGCTGCAGAAGTTTCAAACGGCATTAAAGTATTACACCTGAACAGTGTGTGGTTACAGTTTGTTTATTGTTTCTCTTTTGTTTATTGATGAAATTCTTCCTTGTTTACAAAATAAATTCCATGTAAATAATCTGATGTGTGTGTGTGTGTTTTTTCAATTAATTATTTTACTTTTTTTTTTCAATTAATTATTTCACTTTCTTATTGTTATGTTATCATTCCGTAAGCAAGGAGCCAGGTAAAACTTAAGGACCCCACTGGAAATAAACAATAATATTTTTACTTTAATGGGCTATCCTAAGTGGACTGTGACACAGGTACATGTGATAATATCTTGTTTGAGTGATAACAGCACTGTGATAAAATGACTGTGATAACTCCTGGTATGTATTATGTAATTGTGTATGTATTTATTTATAATATCAAAATTAATGTTCTGTTTATTTATAAATGATGTTTTGCCTGAATAAAATAAGAAGAAGAAAAAAAAACCAAATATTTTAGAAGCAGACGCAAGAAAAATAAAACGTGATCACGTGACTGAGTTCATGTTATTGAATGTTATGGAAAATTGACTGTCAATGTCGTTAGTGCTGTGTCATATAAGGACACGCATGTAAATATATTCTGCTATAAATGATTGTGACAAACATGTATATCTTTGAAACCCTGCTTGATTTTTGGTGGACTTGAGTAATCCTGACCATAACAGACGACATTAGATATTCTCTCTGTTACTACGAGCTGAACTTGAATTTCACCCGATTACTAATCCAGAGAAGCACAGAGCTATTTGAAACAAGAACACCAGTAGGTTGTACTTTTAGGATGATGTGACGAACCATCTGTTGGGAATATTCGGTGTTCATATATAAAGCCCGGAAATGCTATTTGATTTTAAGATGAAACAAAATCATTGTAAGTGATGGAGTAAAACCCATGTTATGAATTGGTGTTTTGTCCTTCTAAGTAGCATTGGCAAATTCAACAACATTAGTCATATATCATCATGTCTTTCTTGTGAACCTAGATCTACTTTGTCTTGGTCATAAAATAAAATCTACCTGTACCAAGGAATCCTAGAATCCCGAGTGACCGTTCCCCGACCTCTAACAGTGGCATCGACGTCCGCAAGCCTGTTAATTTATTCGTGGACAGCGCGATGCAGCTGACCTGGAACAAATTAACCATCGCTTGATAAGTGCGTCTACTACGCTACTCTTGCTTACAAACGGTCAGTTCAGAGGACGGTCAGGGTAAGTGTTCACAGTTTAATGAATTCTATCCGTGTATCGCATTAGTGTACAGTAAAATATCAATCTCAGCAGTTATGTTTGGTACCAACAATAGCAATGCTCAGAGAGATTCATTAGGCTATACCAACGCTAATATATATATGTGTGTGTATATATATATATATATATATATATATATATATATATATATAATATTTAGCAGTTTGTAATAAAATTTAACCAAAAATATCATAACTATAGAAATATGCAAGTGGATGCAGGTTATAACCGCCAATTAAAACATTAATTTGATAATATTTGCTTTATGTGGCTTTTATTCGAGAAAATGTATATCAAAAAGTATATCGGTAGGTAGTTTTGCTGGCATTTGAGATTTGGTCTGCTTTCACCCATCCACACCTCACAATTTAATGTCTCTCGTGTTCTTTCATAAACCTACCACTGTGGGTTTTTTTTTAAATAGAGTTGACATCTGACGATTGATTTGAAATGTACATGTATATGAAGTAAAGGATAAAGTCACGTGATACCATGTAACAAACACGACACGGTCAAGTGCGATAGCCCATAAAACGGTGTTAAGAAATAAATTCGACGTTTTCTGACAGTGATATGACATATGAAGAAATTACTGTTGTTTGCTTCTTTTGAGATACAGTCCGTTAGCAAATATACCTCAATAACAACGAATCTTCAGATTTACCTCAATAACAACGAATCTTCAGATTTACCTCAATAACAACGAATCTTCAGATTTACCTCAGTAACAACGAATCTTCAGATATACCTCAGTAACAACGAATCTTCAGATTTACCTCAGTAACAACGAATCTTCAGATTTACCTCAGTAACAACGAATCTTCAGATATACCTCAGTAACAACGAATCTTCAGATTTACCTCAGTAACAACGAATCTTCAGATTTACCTCAGTAACAACGAATCTTCAGATTTACCTCAATAACAACGAATCTTCAGATTTTCGCAGTTGTTATACGATTTAATTTTAAATTCGCAAAGGTAGCGTCCCATATTATTTAAATGTTATTTTTTCAAATATATATGAAGATGTGTCCCGTTACCATACACGCACCAATGACCAGTTTTATATTCCAGTTTTGTATATGTATATATATATATATATCTTTGTGTGTGTGTGTGTGTGTGTGTGTGTGTGTGTGTGTGTGTGTGTGTGCAAAATCCATGAATTAGGATTTGAAGATCAGTTAAAGAAACATTTTAAGGGGTTGTTTGGCTCGTCAAGAATATTGGACAAAGTTTACAACCAGCGTTGTACATCTAAATACGATGCCGAAGGACACTATTAGTTTACCCAGTCTGTCCGTCCGTCTGTCAGTCGTGCCGCCCGTCTGTCTGTCATTCCAAATCAGTTTTCTGGACTTTTTACCGCACAAGATGAAGATTTTCAAATTTTATATATGACCTTGTCGTGAATAGTTACAGATCAAGTTTGAATTTTGTTACGCTTTACCTACTTTTGATTGAATTATGTCCATTCATGACTTTCTCCGCATTGGATGAAGACGTTCAACTAAACTTTTATATATGACTTTGTCTTAGATAGTTGCAGATCAAGTTTTAATTTATTTACGCTTGACCTACTTTTGACTGAATTACCCTAAGGGGACTTTGTATTGCCTGCAATACACTCAGAATGCTTGTTTGACATAATTCTACAAAAAAGAAGACCGGTTGCGGTAGCTCAGTGGTTAGAGCGTTCGTTTCGTAACCGGGAGGTCGTGAGTACGAAACCTCGCTCGTGCCATGGCCGCGTCAAACCTAAGACGTAAAAATAGGTATTGATTGGTCCTACGCGAAACGCTCGGCATTTAGAAGTGAGAATCACGGGTCATTCGGATATGACCTTATAAACGGAGGTCCCTTGTCACGGTAGGCGTTGGCACGTTAAAGAACCCTCACTGCTACGGGCCAGAGCGCTAAGCATAGGTTTAAATTTGTGGTACTTCACCTACAGCTGGTGACCTCTCAATATGAGTGAAACATTCTCGACAGGACGTAAAACAAACAAACAAAAATGAAGTGACCGGTCGCGTCAGTGGTAGGGCGTTCGCTTTGCAACCGAGAGGTCTTTAGTTCGAGCCTAACTCGTGCCATGGTCGCGTCAAACCAAAGACTAAACATCGGTAGTGAGGCCCCTTCACCAAACGCACTTAAAGTGAGAATCACTGATCTTACGGATATAACCTGAAAAACGGAGGTCCAGTGTCCAAGCAGGTGTTGGCGCGTTAAAGAACTCACTACTACAGTCCTGAGCGCTAGGCATAGGCCTAAATTTGCGCTACTTCACCTATAACTGGTGACGCATTATGAGTGCAAATTCTCGACGGGACGTAAACCAAATGAAAGAACGAACAAACAAACAAACATGAAGTGTATACAAAATGATTGGAGCAGGCATGCGTGTGATGGGTGATTTTTTGTTTGTTTTGGCTTTTTTTTTTGGGGGGGGGGGGGTTATTATTCAGCTGTGTGTGGTCATCCGTAAGCTTTCACTCATCGTAAACAATTTGTAGAAATATCGAATGGTGAAGTTAACAATGTGTTAATCGTAATTATAAATCCCAAAGACATATACAAGTTCGAGTGTGGGGCAAAACGGACCTCCGACAAAGCGAAGGCAGGATCAGGTGCCATGGAGGAGTAAGCATCCTCTGCTGACCGGTCACACCCGCCGTGAGCCCTTATTGAAATTGAATTTTGATTTCGGGAATGACACAAATCTAACTTTTTCCAATCTATCGGAGTAGCAATTGTCGCTGTTACACGTCCCCCCTCAAACGTATTGTAGCCATATTGCTTCATTAATATATATATATATATATATATATATATATATATATATATATATATATATATATATGTGTGTGTGTGTGTGTGTGTGTGTGTGAAAATCGGCATTTCATCCATTACGTTGATGTACGTCATATTAATTTTTCAAGGAGGATAAGGGGGCCAATCATTCAACGAATCAAAGAACAAGGTACGGTTTTGGCCAAAATATGCCCTGTCATGGAAATTCACCAAAATGCTAAATATGGTATTTGAGAATGTACAATTTTTAAAAATGGCCATTGTTAGTGTTTATTCTTAATAGAAACTACAATATATTTAACGGAAATTCTTATATCAAACCGATGACGTCGCCACTTTGACGTTAAGTTTGACGTACATTTACGATGTTTCTCCCCAAACGTTAAGCGATGTTTTGAGATGTTCGACACAATAGAAAAAAAATAAAACTTGCACCACATTTAAAATTTGGAAAAACATGAATTATTTGTTTTGCACTAATTTGACCCAATATGAATTTATTATAAAATATAATGAATGCAAAATCAGGGAGATCGCGCGACGATGAAAAGTGCACATTATATTATTCAGTTATACAGAATTATAAAGTTACAAACATTAATCTAATAGATAAAATAAAAAGAGTAATTTCTCTATTTATTATCATGGCTAAAAAGTCATGTTTATCCGAAAAAAAATGGCGACAATAAAGGTGAGCAAGCGTCCCCGAATGACATAACTTTCGTTTACCATACAGTGTATTTTGGGGGACAAAAATACTCATTTTTTCCCCGCATTAGTGAATGATTGTGAATGTACGAACACAATACTTTATTGCCATTTCATTTTAGATTGTATAATCTAAAATATGTAAGAGTAAGATAAGATTGATGATATGAACGTTTTTTTAATTCTGTACAAATAAAAGTTTGATTTAAATATGTAATAATAATAGAATTACATCAATAACGGAAAAAACATGATTTTCATATCTTACGCATTGGCGATAGCTAGGATGATCGATCGATCGATGCCAGTAAATTCACAAAAAGATTTAAATCGGCACCTTGTGGCGTAGTGTCATAAAAGTTGAAAAGTAAGAGTCTCGATGTAATGAGCTACCTTAATTCTAAAAATACACCAAAAAATTAGAAATCTTCACTCTTCAAACACACTGTCCTCATCACTGTCTGATGCGTCAATGACCTCAGGTAAATCTGAGGCATCATCAATGGATGTGCTCCAATTCCTTACACCTTGAACGGTCTCGTTGTTGTGTCTAGCGCAAGACAAATACCAGATGACACAAGTAATATGGCTGCACATCCCCACCACCCTACCTCCTGATTTACACTTACAGTACCAGCCATTAATTACACCTTCACCGTAACTTATCCAGCACTTATACTGTTTTGCTGAGACATGTCTACTCTGGATTTTGGACGACAGTATGTTCGGAATATCATCGTTCACTAAAATTTCAAACTTGCCGTCTGCATCAATGTGTTCTTGTGTATACGATCTGGCCATTCGTAGCTGGTAGACCCCTAAAGTTAGTTCCCGTATATCTGCTTCGCTGTAACGAGGAAAATCTGGTGCGACGTCTTCTTCGTCAACCTTCACCCAAAGCATCGATCTCCTATCCAGACCTTCTTCATCTACACGTGTCTGTAAATCGTTCACATTTTTAGCGAGATGCAACATTTTTGCAGCAAGTGATTGGTCATCATCAGATGTCTTGCACAATGGTGGTCGGTACTTGTTACAAAGGGCAGCTACTATCCTCACGTAATCTCCTATAAATGGGATCTGTGTATTTGGCAAGGTCTTTTCAAGGTACTTCCATTGCTTCAGCCTGCCGTTTGCAGCTTCAACAACCCATCTGACCTATATGCATATAAACGTTAGTTGGTTATTTTTTTTCATAAGAACATTAAGTACGGTTAGAGCGAACAAACGTGAATTCACGCTTTCAGCAAATTCAATGTTGATTTAAAGCATATTACGAACTTATTGGATATTCAAATTATACATTTGTTACGAATTAGATTTCTAATTATAATATATTTATAAGTTGTACATTATATTTAATTCTTGCCCTTAAATATATGTGCATACCTTTGTAACTACCCTAGAAATGTTTGAATCTTGCGTCGACAGTTGCTTTGCTCCCTTTGGCATAAATGATGGCATCTCCATTTTAATTCCAATATCTCTCAAAATTTCACCAGCATCTCTGAATCCCCGGTCAACTACAAATATGTCATCTTCCTTAAGCCATTCCCTAAGTTCTTCTGTGTTGCAGTGTATCATGTGCTTTAAAATGCTGGCATCATTGTTTTTTGCATCTGACAAATATGGTCCAAGAATGGAAACGATATACCCCGTGGTGGTAACTATCATCATAGGCTTCAGAAGGGGTCTGTGTTTATGTAGACTGTAAGATCTCCTGGCAAAAGAGAAGTTTGAACTTTTCTGTATATACACATATGTGCCATCTAAGACCAATATAGCTGGATCTACCATAAAACCAGGAGATAAGAGATCCCTGGCGAGTTCACGTGTGTGCTTCTGAATGACGTCTTCCCGAGATATATGCTGAAATCCCAAATTGTTTGGTACAAAGTCTGTCATGAGGGTCATTCGTGCAGATTTGATGGCACGTCTAATCTGAAAAAAAGTAATATACATTGATGATGTTATGTATTCTCATTGACAGATCAAACAATTGTTAATCATCACTTCATTTTACATACATGCAAGTAAGTAACATTTTACCTGATATTTTGTCATATTGAACAGAACTGCAAGCATTTTGTTGGAAAGTGCTGAACGTAATTTCACAAGGAGAATGGCAACGCATGTTCTCTTGCTCCTGTTTTTTGATGAGTTTATACTTGTTATAGATGAAATAATGTCCTGAAATTCCCCACGTGAAAATCCGATGAGAACTTTGTAGTCATCATCATCCATGCTGCTTTCATCGTCGAAATCTAATCGTGGGTGCTCGACAGCCATTTCCCTTAAGCTCTGAATGATGGTAAGAACAGAGGCCCTGTTAAGCAACACACTGTCATTGGTTTTAGTATTTTGCAGAGAGTCGTCCGAAAGTTTTCCGTTTTCCAAATGGCCTGCACAACATCTCGCTCCTTGTGAGATGATTATTTCCTTCCTTACAAATGCATGTATCCTACACTGATTTGAAACGGAAAGTAGCTTAGGACCTGGCTTTTTGCAGACAAAACAATATGCATGACTCTTGCTTGAAGATGGCAGAGGTAAGGAAATTGATGGTGGACTGGATATGGGAATGGGTTTCCTTTTCTTTGGAGATGTGAAGGTAGGATCCTTGGATTCATCCTCCTCACTAGGGTTAGCCTTGGGAATCTGTTTCCTTCGTGAGACATTTCGACACTTGTGGCGACATTTATTGCATAACACGTCTGTTTCTACAGCATTCACAGAAAAATGTCTGGATAAAATCTGTAAAAAGGAGCTGGCGGGGCGACGCTGAGATGGAGTAGGTCTTCCTCCACATAGAACACATTTATAATGCCGTACGTCCATTCTAAAAAAATGTGCAAAAATATCATCATTTTTGTAGTAGTACATGTGTCTTTAAAATATATTCCTCTGACAGTAATACAAAATACGGAAGGTGTGTTTACATGAATGGGTTGATAAAATACACACATTAGGGATTTTTGTGCAAGCGTGAGTGAGTGAGAGAGAGAGAGAGAGAGAGAGAGAGAGAGAGAGACTTAATAAGATAAAAAAAATTAAACAATCCACTTAAAAAACAATCAGAGAGAGAGAGATTATTAAATAACCTTCAGTTTCTAGTTTTGCATTAAAATTCCCCCTTCTCGAATATTTTAAAAATGGATAGACTTGCGGATGCATTTACATGATATATAAGTATATGTGTAAAATTGTTTTAAAAAAAGTTTTCGGACCCCCCCCCCCCCCCCCCCCGCAAAAAAAAAATAAAAAATAAATTCCCACCTCGTGATTTGAACGTGGTCATCTACTACCTTTTTGCACTTGCACGGTCGTCAAACGATCAAGGCCATTCGGTATTACGCCAATTTTTGAAAAAGAAAACATTATATAAAGCTTATTTTAAACACAATGTTATTATGTCTTGTTTATATCCACACTACATTACAAATGAATTTTATGTTACAATACATATACGATGTTATTTCATGAAGGTAAACCGGTAGTTTCCAATAATACTAATAATAAAAACCACATCACAGGGGCTCACTGTTAAATCTGAAATACGCCAACAGTTTTGTCTCAGCTGGGCAGACGCAGACGACGTTTATCACATATAAATGCACATATATACAAGTGCATCTGCATGGTGTTTTATTACATATAAATCATTCCTCTATTCGATTCTAATCATGAATAACATTTCAATTTAGATAAATATTTATGTACAGCAGGACTAGGGTTTCAAACAATAGCTCAAGTGCGTGGCCGTGACTGTCATAAAATATACATGTAATTCACTGAATAGACCGATCTGCAATCATCGACCGTTGTCTGTAACATTGCTTCTTGTAAATAATCACTGTGTATTTGTTGTTACAATCGTATCAACATTATTTCTCTTACCTGTAGCATGACCTTTTTTCGTTTTCGCAGCAGAAGAATATTCCTTTACAGTGTGTTTATTTCGTCCATAGTAACGGAAATGGCGTCAAGGAATGAAAAACTCCGATTCCGACGTTGATAAATATCAAACATTAAATAAAAATGCACCAGACTATAGTTTGACTCACATTCACTTGTTTATAAGTCACAAGTAAATTTCAATAATCCTACAAACTATCTTACACCACGAAAAAACAAGGAAATTCAAAGTTCCGGCATATTTGAACAATTTATTATTTTTATTATTTCAAGGTGTACCCAGCCCTCGCCCGCGACGAAATTTGCAGTGTATATTTATTTAGACAGGAAATACATGATGTGAAAACGTAATAACTGCCGTTGCTAATGACATCATGAAAGAGTGAATTACTGAGTATATGATAAATATTTTCATCTGGATGTAAATTAGATAATTACACTAACTGTATTTTAAAATATTCAATTAATTCACTTGGAGAATGACGTCGGTGGCATGCTGCCCATCGTCAATACATGGACGCCACGAACGTGTCGTAGATAACGGTAGCTTACAAAACGTCGATTGATACTTGTCAAGTTTGTTTTGTGAAGCAGAAAAATGTTCAGAAATCTAGTAGTAAAGATTGTGAAAGAATTGTTATCTGACTTCTCTATAAGCTTACATAGCTTCTTTTTTATTTAGATTTTTGAATGTGTCGTAGATATATATAATGACTCTACAAACATTGATGAATTTCAGGTAATAAAATTGACGAATAATAAACAATAACAGTGATAAATAACACGCAATAACAGTGATAAATAACATACTAAGGAGACAATATTGTTATGAAGTGAACTGCTTTTTCAAGTATTTTTTCTTCGATCATTTTCTTGAAAAGAATGCACACAAATCCTTGTGTACTCTTTCAAAACAAAATGTGCGTTTCTTGACATACATTTTCGTGTTGTAGGTCATTCAACATGTCGAAATTCAGCTACCTATCCAAACCACGAGAGAAGTCTTATAGATACTGCACCATAACAGAGCTGATACAGAAGAACGCCGAACGATTCCCTGACCACGAAATCTTAATTCACCGAGGAGTTGATGGATCACGAGAGGCGCTGACGTACAATGAACTATACCATGAATCTTCCAAATTAGCCAAATTTCTCGTCTACAAGGGTATTGAGAAAGGCGATAAGATAGCTTTATTTGGACCAAACACACTGGAATGGGTCGTTGGAGAACTAGCAATTGTGTTGGCTGGAGGGGTGGCCGTTCACGTGACAATTAGCGTCACTGACGCTAGAGACTTATGGGATATTTTTCACGAAGCTGACTGTAAAGCATTCTTGATTGATCCAGGGAAAGGTGAGGCGTATCTGGACGCCATTTTTCAGCTTTTAGCACTCTTCCGACGTCGTCGTCCTTCGAGGGATTATAAGGACATTGATTCGAATGAATCTACTGTTGTGTTTCTTAGAGAAGTTGACGGAATCCAAAGTTATCGCGGTCTGCCTGGGATTCTGAAAATGGAATATTCAGAGGTACAGTTGCCTTTATTATATCCGGAGGACGAAATTCTCATTTTCACGACATCCGGCAGTACAGGAAAGCCAAAAATGGTTTCACATTCTCATTTTGATGTTAACAATATTGATGTTTTTGAAAAAGAACCTACAACAGAGTCAATTCGGGAAAAGATGTACAATGACAGACCATTTGGCTGGGTTGGAGGATCACCTATTATCCAAGTAAGCAATGGCATCACACGAGTCTTCAGTGACTCTTCACTAGCGATTAAAGGTGCTGATGTGATGAAAGTCTGGGACATGATCAAAGCTGAAGGGTGTTCGAAAGCCTTGTTAATGCCGTATTGCCTTGGTGACTTGATCAGTCTGAAAGACTGCTATAAAGATAATTTTAAGCTCGACGTAATCTTGTGTGGAGGACAGATGATTGATAATTTCTACACGCAAGTTGTGGGGGTTTACACCAAAAGCCTCGTGGTGGTGTACGGATCGACAGAGGCGGGTTTTGTGACGATGAGGTCACCCTTAAATGAAGAAGACCTATTAGAAATGGGTGATGTAGGCAGTCCATGTGGAGGGGTAGAGCTTAAAGTTGTAGATGGCAATGAAAAGGTGGTTCCTAGAGGAGTATCTGGAGAGCTCTGCATCAGAAGTCGTATGACTTTCAAAGGGTATTTCAAGAATGAAGAAATAAACAAAACGTCCTTCCTTGGAGACAAATGGTTTCGATCAGGTGATACAGCCATGATTACAGAGGACGGGAGAGTTATCATTCAGGGGCGGATCAAAGATATCATTTCCCGTGGCACCAGAAAAATCATGCCAGACTCGGTGGAAGATGTCATCATCCAAATGGGCGGTCTCCGTCATGTTGCTGTTGTTCCTGTTCCAGATAGACGTCTGTATGAAGAGGTCTGTCTCTGTTTTGTCCCAGAGAAAACGTCGGATGTTACAGTCACAGTGAATGATGTAAAACGCTTTTGCGAGGAACATTTTGAAGTCAGGCAATCTGCAGATGGCCTTGGTGAAAAACCGACATATTTCCTTGAGTTCGAATCTTTTCCCATGCTCACCACTGGAAAACCAAACAAGCGAAAGATAAAATTAGAGGCAGAGAAACGCATCAAATCACAGGAGTAGTGCAACTAATTTATTTCAAAATTATCTAACTTTAATTGGATATATTTCTTTGGATAAAAAGTTATATCATGCATAATGGTACTCGGATATGAAATATAATTTGTTTTGTAACTATAGTGTATTATTGTTTTTGCATGGTAGGTCAGCCTTGTCTCTTCAAAAAAAGATAAGGGTACGATGTTTATTATTATTATTATTATTATTATTATTGTAAGATACACTTTTTCAGAGATCAACCTTTCATGATATATTTCGTTATACATTAGACCCAGTACTGTATAAATTTCAAGATACATTTCTACGTTTTAATGGCTGTTCTTTATAGTAATCTACAAATACGTGTATTGATCTCTATGATATTGCTTTATATATGTAACCAGGTGCATTGGCAATAAATGCACTGTAACCAGTCCACAAAGAATGCTTACCCCTCTCGCGCACCAGATTTTTTTTTCAGTGGTCCGCATTTGGACTGTTCCCTGTTTTGTATTTTTAAGTGCATTGGCGATAAATGCGAGGATAAACTCTCTGTTCTTATCGATATATTTAGTGATTATGTTAACTCTCCATTTATTTGTTTTTTTCTTTTCAGTAAGCTATCAATTCTTTATTTTATACCATGTTTTCAATGTTTGCATATAAACTCCCAGGTTTTTTTATGAACGAACTAAGCGTAGTATATATATTGTCTTATAATAAACAGAGAGGTATCCATATCCCCTTGGCGATCCGGGTTAAAATAGGTCCTCAGTACCCTTTGCTTGTCGTAAGAGGCGACTATATGGGCGGTCCTTCAGATGAGACCGCAAAAACCGAGGCCCCGTGTCACAGCAGGTGTGGAATGATAAAGATCCCTCCCTGCTCAAAGGTCCTGAGCACCGATCATAGGCCTAAATTTTGCACCTTCACCGGCAATGGTGACGTCTCCATAGGATTAAAAAATTCTCGAGCGGGACGTTAAATAAAATATATTCAATCAATCCGTTGCCGGATGATTAGTGCATCGCGCTCAAAATCACAAGGATTCTCACCTCTAGTCGGCGCGGGTTCGATTCTCGCTCGAGCCGATATATGCGAGAAAGTTTGCCAGTTTACTATCGGAAGGTTGTTGATATCTTCCCGGGTACATTGTATCTGGATTCTCTCTTCCACCAATAAACAAATTGGACGCCACAAGATTACTGATAAATTGTTGAGTGTGGTGGAAAACAACAATCAATCAATCAGTTAATCAATACATTAAACAAATTCAGGTGTTTCAGGCTTTATTCTGACTTTCAACGAGATTATTGAAACCCATATAACATCAAATCATTTGTCGGTTGCCTAGGTTTAAAAAGTGATCATACGTAGAATAGGCTCTCGTGTATGGAATCAGTTGAGAGACAGAAGTGTCATATTGAGACAAATATAAAACGTAAACAGTATACAGGATATCTATTTGAACGGAACTGCTTGCAATAAAAAAAAAAATTCCATGTTGTCCAGGAGAAAACGCCGTTAGAGAAGGACAAAGAATTGGAAGTAACAGGGGGTAATTGGAATAAAAAAAGGTGAAGATAACAAACAGTGATCAATCTCAAACTTCAATAAAGAATTTTAAAATTAAGAAAAAGAAAAAGTAAGGATAACGAACAGTGATCAAACTCATAACGCCAATAAGGAATACAAAATAAAGAGATGAGCAAACACGGATCCCTAGATATACCAGAGGTGGGATCATGTGGGTAAAAGGAGTACGCATCCCCTGTCGACCGGATATGCGTATTTCCTTTGCAAAACATACCGATAGGATTTGATTACACAACGTCCATACCTTTGATTAACAATCAATTAATAATTTATATCAGTGGCAATTGTACGCATGGGAGCAGTTAACATGAAAATCCTGTAATCGCATATTTAGTGTAAATAACTCTATACTTATTTAATGTACACAACTCTACACATATCTAATGTCAATACCTCTACACGTATTTAGTGTTAATAACCCCACGCGTATTTACCTAAATAACCCTACACGTATTACGTGTTAATAACTCAACAGGTATTTAGTATAAATAACTCAACACGTATTTAGTGTAAATAACTCTACACGTATTTAGTGTAAATAACTCTACACGTATTTAGTGTAAATAACTCTACACGTATTTAGTGTAAATAACTCTACACGTATCTGGTTAAATAATTCTATACGTATTTAGTGTAAATAACTCAACAGGTATTTAGTGTAAATAACTCAACAGGTATTTAGTGTAAATAACCCTACACGTATTTAGTGTAAATAACTCTACACGTATTTAGTGTAAATAACCCTACACGTATTTAGTGTAAATAACTCTACACGCATTCAGCTAAATATCTCAACACGTATTTAGTTAAATAACCCTACAAGTATTTACATGTAGTGTAATTAACTCTACACGCATTCAGCTAAATAGCCTTACACGTATTTAGTGTAAATAACTCTACATGTATTTTGAGTAAATAACTCTACACTTATTTTGTTAAATAATTCTACACGTATTTAGTGTTAATACCCCACACGTAAATAGTGTAAATAATTACACAAGTATTTAGTGTAAATAACTACACATGTATTTAGTTTAAATAATTCCACACCAATTTGCCCCATGGGGATCCGGTTTAGAATAGGTCCTCAGTACCCCTTGCTTGTCGTAAGAGATGACTAAATGGGTCAGTCCTACGGATGAGACCGCAAAAAACGATCCTTGTATCACAGCATATGAGGCCCGATAAAGATTCCTCCCTGCTCAAAGGACATAAGTGCCGTGCATAGGCCTAAATTTTGCAGCCCTCCCCGGCAAAGGTGATGTATCCATATGAGTGAAACATTCTCGAGTGGGACGTTAAACAATATATAATCAATCAATCAATCCACACTAATTTAGTGTAAATAACTATTTATATTACTATAAGGTATTTAGTGTCAATAAACCCACACGTATTTATTGTAAATAACTCTGCAGGTATTTAGTGTCGATAACTCCACAGGTATTTAGATGTAAATAACCTCATATGAAAATTTGCACGTTTACAATGCTCATTTGTCACACTCGTTTACTAATATCAGTGGAGAAAAACTTTGTCTTCTCCTGAAAGAGAAGAATGCCCGCTTCCTGACATATATGGATAATTAGAAGAATTGATTGATTGATCGTTGTTTTCCGCCACACTTAACAATTTTTCAGTTATATGATGGCGCCCAGTTTTTATTGGTGGAGGAGGGAACCATGATACAATGTACCCGGGAAGAGACCACCAACCTTCAGAAAGTAAGCTGGGAAACTTTCTTACATATATCGGCGCGAGCGAGATTCGAACCCGCGCCGACTAGAGGTGAGAGGCCTTGTGATTTTGCGCACAACGCTCTAACCACTCGGCCACGGAGGTCCCTAATTAGAAGGAAAATAACATATCATAAAATGTTACTTGTTAATATTAGGAGATATTCCTGCTAACGGTAAGGTTGGCTCACTGATCTGCACAAAGACCAGTAACATATCGATTTAGATCTATGCAGTTCGTCTTTGTACTGTTTAGATTTATACAGTCCATCTGCTTAGATTAGCTGCAATAATGTAGTCCTCTCCGGTTTTTTGTTTTGTTTTTTTGTTTTTTTTTTGGGGGGGGGGGGGGGGGGGGGGGTTCTGACGTTTTCGGAAATGGTCCATAATTTCATAAGATCTCAGTAATGGTGCAAACGTTTGAAAGAATATGATCCGCATATTTGTCTCTGATGTTGTTTACACTAAAACGAGTACCACCGTTGGGTTTGGGCATGTCTAGTAAAGGTGTTTTTCTTTAAATATCACGTACAACATGTCATATTCTTCGTCTCCCCCACCATACTTGTTATCGCGAAATCTCGTAGGTGGATCTAATGAAAAATCACAACTTTGGCATTCAAAAAGAAATTATAGTTTTTTCAACACGGACTAAAGCCATTCCGACAAAGGAAGGGAAATCATATGGTGGGGAAAAAAACTATGTCATTCTGTTTTAACTCACCTGAGTCGAAGGCTGAAGTGAGGTTTTGTGAACAAAACTTTCCGTTGTCCGTCGTCTGTGTTCTTGTCGTCTGCGTTCGTAAGCTTTTCCCATTTTCATCTTCTTCTCCAGAACCACTGGGCCAATTTCAATCAAACTTGGCAAAACGCATTCTTGGTTGACGGGAATTCACGTTTGTTAAAATGAAAGACAAGGTCCTTCTTCAAAGGGAGATGATGGTGAAAAAATACTTGAAAATTTTTGAAAATCTTCTCCAGAACCAGCTGGCCAATGTCAATCTGAATTTGTATTTGGGTGAAGGGGATTCATGTCTGTTCAAATGTTCAAAGGAAAGATAATCACAAAAATCCAAAACTAGGGTGGATTCATTTAAAAATCTTTTCACGAACCACTGGGCCAGAAAAGTTTAAATTTATATTGAAGTTTCTTGACATAGTGGAGATTGAAATTGTTAAATTCCTGGCCCCGGGGATAGGATGAGGCCACAACAGGGGATTAAATTTTTATAAGAGAAAATATAGGAATGAATCTTTAGAAACCTTCCTCTCCAGAACTACTGGGCCAATTTCAATCAAACTTGGTATACATTATCCATGAGTGAAGGAGATTTACATTTGCTCATGTGAATTGCCCCACTCCCCTTCAAATAGAAGAGTAGTAGGATGGGGTCAATTGAAAATCTTCTCAAGAACCATTTGACCAGAAGAAATAAGATTTTCGTGAAAGCTTTCTGGCATAGTGCAGATTCACGTTTGTTAAAATTATGGCCCCCGGGTGTAGGGTGAGACCACAAAAGCAGACCAGAGTTTTATAAGCGAAAATATATGCCAAAATCATTAACAATCTTCTTTTCCACAACCACAAGGCTAATCTCAATCAAACTTAACACATATCATCCTTGGGTGAAGAAGATTCAAATTTGTTCAACTGAAGGGCCTTGCCCCTTTCAAAGGGAAGATAATCACAAATATGTAAAAAATAGAGTGGGATCATTTAAACATTTTCTCAAGAACCACTGGACCAGAAACCTTCCAATATATATACATTGAAGCTTCTGACAGAGTGCAGATTCAAGTTTGTTAAGATCATGGCTCCTGGATAAGGTGGAACCACAATAAAGAGTCAAAGTTTTATTTGCGAATATATAGGGGAGATCTTTGATGCAGGCCAAGGTGACTCAGGTGAGCGATGTGGTCCATGGGCCTCTTGTTTAACTTGATTTCAAATTCAACAACCGACGAAATCATTTTCTCCTATGTACTGTAAATTGATGTAAACACTACCTTATATGGACATATACAAATAAGTTGACAACTAGAAGTTCACCTTCAGTACGTCAAAAAATGGCACATAAATTGCACAATGTGAATTAAAAATACTGGAATATATTGAAATTGTTAAAAATGGTAGAATAGAGTCTCACAAATCGTAAGCTGCAGGTTGTAAATTTATATCTTAACTAAGGAACATACAATATCAGCTTTGTTTATGTAAAGAAGTCCAGAACGAAATGTTTAGAATGATTGATTGATTGTTGTTTTCCGCCACACTCAACAATTTTTCAGTTATCTAGTGGCGTCCAGTTTTTTATTGGTGGGGAGAACCCAGATATAATGTACCCGGAAGAATGATTGAAAATATGGCATCATTACGAAGATCCTAAGGGCTTGTTGGTTGTATATTGTTTAACCTCACTCTTGAGAAATTTTCACTCATATTGAGATGTCACCATTTCCGGCGATGGGCTGCAAAATTTAGGCCTATGCTCGGCGCTTAGGGCCTTTAAATAGTTATCGTGCCACACATGCTGTGACACGGGATTTCGGTTTTTGCGGTTTCATTCGAAAGACAAACCCATTTAGTCGCCTTTTACGACAAGCCTGGGGTACTGAGGATCTATTCTAACCCTGATCGCCACGGGCGTTAAGAAGTTGTCTCTCAAATAGGGAGATATAGGACTACATTATTACAGCTATGATTAGATTTATAAAATCTGTCTGTGTATTGTTTAGATTTAAACAATCCGTCTGTGTACTGTTAGATTTATACAATCCGTTCTGTGTACTGTTTAGATTTAAACAATCCGTCTGTGTACTGTTTAGATTTAAACAATCCGGCTGTGTACTGTTTAGATTTTATACAATCCGTCTGTGTACTGTTTAGATTTAAACAATCCGTCTGTGTACTGTTTAGATTTAAACAATCCGGCTGTGTACTGTTTAGATTTAAACAATCCGTCTGTGTACTGTTTAGATTTAAACCAATCCGTCTGTGTACTGTTTAGATTTAAATAATCCGTCTGTGTATTGTTTAGATTTAAACAATCCGTCTGTGTACTGTTTAGATTTAAACAATCCGTCGTGTGTACTGTTTAGATTTAAACAATCCGTCTGTGTACTGTTTAGATTTAAATAATCCGTCTGTGTATTGTTTAGATTTAAACAATCCGTCTGTGTACTGTTTAGATTTAAATAATCCGTCTGTGTATTGTTTAGATTTAAACAATCCGTCTGTGTACTGTTTAGATTTAAACAATCCGTCTGTGTACTGTTTAGATTTAAACAATCCGTCTGTGTACTGTTTAGATTTATACAATCCGTCTGTGTACTGTTTAGATTTATACAATCCGTCTGTGTGCTGCTTAGATTTAAACAATCCGTCTGTGTACTGTTTAGATTTAAACAATCCGTCTGTGTACTGTTTAGATTTAAACAATCCGTCTGTGTACTGTTTAGATTTAAACAATCCGTCTGTGTACTGTTTAGATTTATACAATCCGTCTGTGTACTGTTTAGATTTATACAATCCGTCTGTGTGCTGCTTAGATTTAAACAATCCGTCTGTGTACTGTTTAGATTTAAACAATCCGTCTGTGTACTGTTTAAATTTATACAAGCCGTCTAGGTACTGTTTAGACTTATCAATTCGCCTACGTATTGTTTAGATTTACTTGTAATTAATTATATGTTAATCGATTTGCGTTCGGGTGATTCTGATTTGAGAGGTATATGTTTTTTTGTTACACTGGTTGAGAAGTTTTGTATGCTGTGTGGAATGCAGCGATATGTCGACTGCTTTGGTCGCCTTTCTTTCCCCTTTAGAATAATTCATAACTTTATTCAGCCTCGTCTTGATAAACTGGTGTATGATTGAATAATATCAGAAAATCTGATTTTATTCAGAGCATTAAGAGACCGAATCATTCCCACAATGCACCTCTGGGTGTATTTCCAAGATAACAAAACATTTATGTGGTTCTGTAAGATTTCTCAATATAAGTACAGTTTTAATTCCAGCATTTTAGAATTCTTTTGATTTCTGATCTTAATTTTGTGTTCTAACAGTCCGTAAATGAAGGGGTGGATTGCCGAATCTATGATGTCAGAATTATAGGCCAGTAGGCTCACACACAGCTCCGTGTAAGTCAGACGATACCAAAACGTGTGTTCTCCCAGGACCATGGACAGAAGCGTGATAACGGTGGAAGGAATGAGATTAATGGCGTATATCCCCGTCAGAAGCATGAATGTGTACGTGAAGCGATGCTTGCTGAAATGTCCATACACATTTTTTCTGGAGACGGTTTTTTCTTCAGCATTGTATTTAAGCGTTCTCTTGTCTTGTTCATTTCTTTTTTTCGGTGGCGTGTTGGTTTCGCTTCCTGTAGAGCGTGAATCAGGGTCAGGAGAGAGTTTACTAGAGGAGTTAGGTGCAGTTGTTCTCTTCTTTCTGATTCTTGTTAAGCCTTTGTAAATGACGCGAGCAGTGAGAGAATACAACACAGCCATGATAATTACTTGACAAAACACGAAGCCGATACGTAAAGCAGTTGTGTGTTATTGCGTACTTCTCATACTTATCGCCATGGATCTCACTGCATTGATAAAAAGATATGTTTCCTAAGTAATGCCTTTGATGTTCTCTGGATTTCACTTCCAGTTCCCCAATGAAAATCCAGATCGGAATTTGAGACAGGAAGGCAGTCACTGATATCGCCTATTAGGGACATCCACTTGAATTTTAACAGGAAAGGTTTAGAACCGCTATAATAAATGAACCGAAAACGGTCAATTGTTATCAAGAGCAGAATCATGGACGATATAACGACAAACACATTAATGAAATAGGCCCCGCTCTGGCAGATGACGTCCGATTTCTGTTACAATGAAATTAAAAATTCAGATACACTCGAAAGACAGGTCCTGTTACACAAACAACTGCATCGTTTATGGCTAGAAATTGGGACGAAAAAATCGACCTGAAGCTTTCCAGTTTGGTATTCGGAACATGTATACAAACACAATGATAATGTTCGATGAGACTCCGATAACACTGGTTAATATGAGAACAATGGATATCGGCGAGTCGGTCAACACCCATCATGTGGTTGATAGATTCTAAATCTTCTCCATCGGATATTTGCGTCTCCATGTCTTTTCAAAACTTTAATACTTTAAAAGAAAACAGAAAACTAGGTGAAAAAGCCACTCCTCTACATTGAAATACTGGTAGTGTTTTTAAGTATCCGGGGTGATTTTTACAATAAATGTTTGCCTCCTTAAGAGCGGAAGTCTGTGTTCATAAGGAAAGTAATATCCGCTAAATGTGGCACCGGCTGTCGTCACTACTATATTTATTATCATCGCACTGAATTGCTTCTCAACTGTACTAAATAACTGGAAAGTCCATAATGATATATATATATACTATATATATATATTATATATATATATATATATAGTATAATACATTGCAAAATTTTAATTTCTGTTTCAAAGAACGATATATTGTTAGATTGACCTATGACCTATGAACTATCAAGAATGATACATTGTTAGATTGATCTATGAACTATCCAGAAAGATATTATTGTTAGATTGACCTATGAACTATTCGGAACGATTCGTTTGTTAAATTGACCTATGAATCATCCAGAAAGATAAATTATTAGATTGACCTATGAACTATTCAGAACGATATATTGATAGATTGACCTTGTAACTTTTAAGAAAAGTTGCATGCGGCCTTGTTCAGGTGTAACGTCCCTGCTGTCTATATGTAAGAAATCTGTACAAAATATAAAAATTGTGCAAGTCGTTTTTTCTCATTTACCATCAAAAAGCCATTACGATAAAACACAAATTTAAAAATAAAAGAACTTGAAAATTTCAATAAAAACTATCCTTTATGACAAATTTTTGATTTTTTTGGTTTTTGGATTTTTTTTTTTTTTTTTGTTTTTTTTTTTTTTTTTTTTTTTTGTATGTCAAGATTTTAAATACGATTCAAATGTTTGATAAAACAGTTTGTTGCTTATTTGTTGAATTAGGAAACTAATCAGATTTTTTTTAACTCTGCTGTTTACAAATTATTCCGGAAAACAGGGAAGTGCGTTCATGGTTATTCATATGCTACATACAGTCCTTCCATTGTAGACTTAAATGTCCACTACATTTTGCTGAGCTACATTGTCGCAAGTCTGTTTCCTTCTAGATATCCAATCAGCTAATCAAAAACTCTTATAACACTTATCACTGAAGTTAAAAACGCCATTATCCCTTTCAGAAAACAATGAATAGTTGTATGAAATATACATTCATAATATGATGGATTTGGTATATAAAGGCACAATATAAAGTAAAATAGTTTTCTTATTCTTATAATGGGAAGGGAGAAAAATGCAACGGACCAGACCAGGATTCGAACCCGGGCCCTCTGAATTTCTACTCAGGTGCTCTTCCACCTGAGTTAACTGGCCACCGGCGATTGAACATTTCATTGTGACAAAAGAAAGTTGCGTGTGCGTATATCGTAATTTTTGCGATAAGAAATTATCTCCAGTAATCTTACGCGCTTTGCATGTCATTGCTGAGTATACAGTTCAATTTCCCACACCTCTACAACATTCACTGTGGCAACCAAAGTTAACATTAAGCATCAGTCAGTAAGATATTCACATTCCAAGCTTAGGACCCCCTACATCACAATTGATGTCCCCCCGTGGAGATCGGGATTGTTATGATAAATCCTCAGTACCCTTTGCTTGTCGTAAGAGGGGACTAAAATGGGGCGGTCCTTCTGATGAGACCGCAAAAACCGAGGCCCCGTGTCACAACAGGTGTGCACGATAAAGATCTCCTCCCTGCTCAAAGGCCCTTAGCGCCGAGCATAGGCCTAGATTTGCAGCCCTTCACCGGTAATGGTGACGTCTCCATATTGAGTGAAAAATTCTCGAGCGGGGACGTTAAACAATATATAATCAATCAAAAAATCTAAACTTGGGATAAAGCATCAGAAAGCTTGAGGGATTCATATTAACTTTATTTGAAGTCTACAGACTAACATATTGATACAAATTTCATTTACCATTTTTCATAATTCAAGTAGATAAGACAAATTACGAGATTGGATACTGTTTATGTGACGAGATTTCGTTATCTTATCTTGCACAATGTTATGGCAAAAAAAAAAAAAAAAAAAAAAAAAAAATACCATGACAGTCCAAGAAAGAAATAAGAAATTCATTTTTTGGAAGCACATCATTTTGTATGTAATTCCAAGGGAAAAAAACAGAATTAGCAGACAATGTATATTTACATTTACTTTTATATGAAATATTGTTTTGAATAAGAAATTTTAAAAAATCAAACATCTGAAGTTGATTTTCGAATAAAAAGATAATGTGGTAAAACTTGAAAGCAACATTAATAATAAATAAATCTGGTAAATCTCATTAGGGTCTGCAAATCTAATTAGGGTCTGTAAGTCTCGTCACGTGATTAACGAGATATAACGAGATTCTTTACTTTCGGAGCATCGGCTCGCGCTAAAATGTTGATAAGTGTGTTGTGGTTCCACCTTATTCTTGTGAAATGATTTGGACAAACTAGAATCTTCACAACCTTGTTTTGCGAATTGATATGATCAGGCGCGGATCCAGAAATTAAAGTTAGGGGCGCAACGTCTTATGCAGGGGATACAGGGGAAAACCCTGTTGGGGGCCCCGGGTGGCGAATCTTCTGGATTTTTATAGATTTTACTGGGGTTAAAATTTCCATTTGTCATTTTTAGTATTTTCTATCATTTTTAATGAGGTAAATTAAGAAAAATTATATAACTTTTAGGGGTTCTTTTAATAAAATAAAAGTTCTCCCCCAAAAAAGTAACAATAAATCAAACGATCTTGGTCAGTTATTCCTCTGAAAGTGAAAAAAATATGATTGCTTCTTTTATTGTTATATTTTTTTCTTTCTTTCTAAACAAGAGACCATGATTTACTAACTTTGAAAATTTAAGGAAGGGGGGGTGGGGGGCTCGAATATTTCACCATTGTAAAATTTTGATCCCCTATTGTGACACTCCCCCCCCCCCCCCCCCCCCCCCCCCCCCCCCCACCCCCCCCCCCCCCCCCCCCCCCACCCCCCAACTCTTAGGGGTTGTTTTCTTTTGTGTGGAAATGTTTCCAAGCATGTAATTAAGTGAAAGTTAATAACTTTAAAAAACTATTTCATCCCAATTAAAGCAACTTATGTTCCCTCCTTTTCCCCAGATCCTTCACTCGGATACGCAAACATTCAGTATACAAATAACAAAATAAAATGTATAAAATGTGAAGATAACGAACAGTGATCAATATTCCCAATCTTATTAAGGACAGGCAAATGCATGGTAATGATCTTATTTGCAAATACAACCCGTCATTAGTCTGACGTGTAACATGCCATTAGTGTTATAGCATTCTATACGTATAATAGTTGGCTAGTAATTTAGAAGTTTGGGCAATGAAACAATTTTATCATTATCATTATTATTATTATTATTGTTATTATTATTATTATTACAAAGTATTTATATAGCGCATTATCTAACATTACAACAATTACTCTAAGCGCTTTACAGCATGCATAAAACATAATATATCACATAAAACAAAGCAAAGTTAAATAACAAAATGCTAAATGGGGTATTTTAAACAAATATTAAATTTTATATTACAAAGATAAATAAGAAGACTAACATGGTTCATTTAAACATTCTTTAAATTTTCATATCATATATACATAACACCTCACTTTTTTTTTTCTTTTTCTCATACTTTTATAAAAAATGTCCGATACATCTAAAACATATTCATTACTTAAAATCACAATCATAAAGATGAGTTTTAATAGTAATTCATACGCGGTAAAAGACAGTTAAGAATCTTGATATGCCAGTCTAAAAAGATTTGTTTTGAGAGATTTCTTAAAAGCACAGATGGATTGTTCATTTCTCAAATGGCCAGGCAATTTGTTCCAGAGTGTGGCAGCTGGTTTGTCAAAGCGCCTCTCGCCGTACGTCTTTTTGACTTGTCAGGAATTTTTTGTGAAATCGATTTTTATCCCCCATCTCACCTTTAATTGAAAAAAAAACTAGTACGTTACGTACTGTAAAAAATCACATTCAAGCGCAAATAAATCATTTATAAAATAATAACATCACGAATATAGGAATAGAGACACTCTCGAAATTGCAGTTTACTGTACACAGGATTGTGTACAATTACTGTACACAGGATTGTGTACAATTACTGTACACAGGATTGTGTACAATTACTGTACACAGGATTGTGTACAATTACTGCACACAGGATTGTGTACAATTACTGTACACAGGATTGTGTACAATTACTGTACACAGGATTGTGTACAATTACTGTACACAGGATTGTGTACGATTACTGTACACAGGATTGTGTACAATTACTGCACACAGGATTGTGTACGATTACTGTACACAGGATTGTATACAATTACTGCACACAGGATTGTGTACAATTCATTAATTTTTTCTTTTACCCCAAAATCTTTAGATCTACAAAACAAAATAACATGACTTAAATGCATAACTGTATATAATTAGATATAATATAGTGAAGGCGGTTGGTGGGAAAACGTGCAACTGTGTCCATCAAGAGAGGGAGAGAGGGGGGGGGGGAGAGAGAGAGGTAGGGGGTTTCGAATGCGGTAAATTCTAATAACAGAAAGAAAGTGTGCGCTCGTGTTAAAAATCTGTAGAACAGGTATTCTATATTTACTTTAGCCAATCGGATGACAGGATAAATAAACATACTTTAGCCAATCGGATGACAGGATAAATAAACACCCAGTAAACAAGTGTTCGATAGAATTACGTGTTGTCATCACTTCATTAAATACATGATTAATTGCTCGGTATTTTGTGTTGATTAGTTTATTAAAGTTGTATAGTCCGAATTTCGACAAATTTTGTCACCTTGTAAAACACTGTTTAACATCGTACTTACGTATGTATATGAGGCTGTACGGCAAGGCACAATTTATTTCATACGTTTAAACCAGAAATAGGTGTTTAGAAACACAACTGGAACTCGGCTATATATAGATGATAAGTCACTACTTCCAAATCGGTGGTTTTATCTGCGTGAAGCTGTGGTTTTATTCCTAAGTTCCACACTAAAGAGAAATAAATACATATCATATACCCTTTGTAAATATCTTACTCAGTTTCGTTTGAGTTAAATATATCATGTTGGAATTTCCCTTACGTGCGTGGAGATATTTATAGACGCCTTCCAGTCTAAACGAGCAATCGAAACATCACTTGGCCTTTTCCGGAGAAAAAAAATAGGTCATATTACGAATAGAAAATGTACATATTGTTTAGAAGAGAAGCGGGATTTGTTGAAAATAGTAGAAACAAGAGCTGTGTCAGAAAAAAAAAATGGAAGATGCAACAAGAGAATTTCCGCGTTCGTAAGGAATGTAATATGTGTGGCATGTTACAAAGTCTTGAATAAATTTTGGATTTGAAATGTATGGTGAGGGGAAATGTAAAAAGAAGTGTTAGAAAATGTCAAAAAATTGAATTAGAAAGACGACGTGTGACTGTAATGATTCGAACAAAGGGGGGGGGGGGGGGGGGGGGGGGGGGGGAATGATTCATTTCCACGGGTACAAATGTAAACAAAGACACGTAGCTACAATTTCAATAAAATAGATTATAATGTTAGGGTCTAAACATTTTATATGGATATAAAAAGCAAAATTTTATTATAAATTCAACAAAAATTTAACACATATCGCTATAAGTCGTTCTTTTTAAATGAATATATATTCTATTTCGCTCTGTGTGCTTAGGCGGAACCGAATCACTGAAACTCATCAAATGCATTCCTACTACTACGTCAGAGGCTGTAAATCGTCTGAAAAGGAAATTCCAACATGATGAATTATATTTAACTCAGATGCAACAGTCCGACAGAGCGTAAAACTACGAAAGCCTAGTGGGGTCAAAATGAAAGTGTTATAAAATTAGAAGAAGTCTTTATTACGACTTTTGAAAGTCGTTATTACGAGATAAAAAGTAATAACGAGATAAAAAGTAATAATGAGATAAGAAGAAGTAAAGACTACAGTGATTTATTAGATAAACTTATATATATATATATATATATATATATATATATATATACTCTGCAAAAAAAGAAACGCATAATGGATTTTTTAAGATTTTAGTAGATGTATTTTGGATTATGATTTTACAATAAAAAATGTAGATATTCACTAGAATTGTTTCAATTGAAAAAAATTACAGTCCAAACCTTAGATATTGGTGAAAAAAAGTCAGATCATCACAGTTAAGAACACTTCCTGTCACGTTTAAGTTAGTACCGTGTATGACCACCTCGAGCTGCCAACACAGTTCTGCATCTCCTTGGCATAGAGTCAATCAATGTTCTTACGTTATTGCGTGGAATTGTTCGCCATTCCTGTTGTAACATTTGACGGAGCTGATCGAGGGTCTGAGGCGGAGGTTGGCGCAGGCGCACACGTTTATCCAGTTGGTCCCATAAGTGTTCAATCGGATTCAAATCCGGTGATTTGGAAGGCCATGGTAGCACATTAATGTTGTTCTGCTGAAGGTAGTCAATTGTTAAGCGGGCTGTGTGAGGCCTAGCATTGTCATGTTGGAATAACTCTCTCTGTCGGTCAATTACGCGCATAAGGTGAGGTTGGAGAATTTCGTCTCTGTACCTTTGAGCCGTTAAATTGCCCGGGACATGTACCAGTTCTGTTTTACGGTCATTAGAGATCGCCGCCCACATCATGACGCTACCTCCACCGAAGCTATCCACTTCTTGGACACACGAGGAAGAGAAACGTTCATTCCTGCGCCGGTATACACGGATTCTTCCATCACGTTTCTGTAGCAGAAAACGGGACTCATCGCTGAACCAGATTCTACGCCAGTTGCGGAATGTCCAGCCCCTCAATCTGTTGCACCATCGGACTCTTTCTCGTCTGTGTAACGGTGTCAAAACTGCTCCAAAATACGGTCTTCTGGGTCTAATGCCATATTGTCGAAGTCGGTTGCGGACTGTCTGCGAGCTGATTCTTCTCAATCCAGGTATTCCGACTGCAGTAGCTGTTGCAGCAACGGTTCGATTCCGTAGATGAAAGACCCGGATGTAGCGATCTTGTCCAGGAGTCGTAATGCGAGGTCGCCCACTCCTCGGTCGGTCATTAGTAGAGCCAGTCTGCTGGAATCTGTTCCACAGCCGAGAAATTGTGCTCTGATTTACGTTTTCAGTTCGTGCAATCTCACTTTGGGATACTCCGGCCTGGAGACGGCCAATGACGATATTTCGAGTAGCAGGGTCCAACCTTGGCATGGCAGCATTTTAACGTTATGGTGAATTCAAGCTTCAAACTTCGTCCTTTTATACGCTTTAATGTAGTGGTTGAATTAAGCACAAAGTTCTCGCGAAAAACGTAAGCCAAATTCCATGGCGATAGAGGTGATGTGCAATTTTAGAGAGTCGCCGAGCTAATTTGGCAGAGAGCCAAATCAAATGAACAGACCTTTAAAGTTTCATACTTACCTGTAAAAAATCAATTACTCAATTGAACATTTCAGTTTACCTGGTAAAATACATAATTTGCATTTTTAAAATTTCAAAAGGGCTATGCGTTTCTTTTTTTGCAGAGTATATATATATATATAAAAGGGTTTTTTTGTTTTTATTTTGTTTTGTTTTTTTTCTTCTTTAAAATAATGTGTATACTTTTCTAGACATTGTGAGGACGTTCTCACTCCACAGGTTTGGTCGGAGAGAGAGAGAGAGAGAGAGAGAGAGAGAGAGAGAGAGAGAGAGAGAGAGAGAGAGGGAGAGAGAGAGATTGGTTTTACGCCGAGTTGACAATATTTCAGCCATTTTACGGGAGAGAGAGAGAGAGAGAGAGAGAGATTGGTTTTACGCCGAGTTGACAATATTTCAGCCATTTTACGGGAGAGAGAGAGAGAGAGAGAGATAGAGAGAGAGAGTGTGTGTGTGTAAGTTTTATATGAAAAGTTAAAATGATCAATAGATATGAATTCACGCTGTTGAAAAAGTAAAAGTAGAATGATTTGTCCGCATAAACTCTGAACCAGTTCTATGCCGGTGTATATAGATATGATTATCACCCAGCTCTATCCCGGTATATATAGATATGTTTATCACCCCGCTATATCCCGGTATATATAGATATGTTTATCACCCCTCTTTATGCCGGTATATAGATATGTTCATCACCCAGCTCTATGCCGGTATATATAGATATGTTCATCACCCAGCTCTATGCCGGTATATATAGATATGTTTATAACCCCGCTTTATGCCGGTATATTAAATATATTTATCAGAAGTAAAGTTCAAAGAAAACTGTCATATCAATAAAAGGGAAAAGCATGTTAAATGGACGGATCTTTAGTACTAATTTTAGTACTAAACCTATATGTGCATTATTTAAGCAAACGTGAACCTTCTTAGTTGTTGATGTGTGGAGGGGTGTCACACCTGCATTAAAGCATGAACCATCTAAGGAAGATTGAATTCAGGAACTTTCAGAAGGAGAGTGTTGATAGGCCCGCCTTGAGTGGATATTTTTAACAAATCAAAAATGCTTATTTTGTATCAATTTAGAACATACCGTCCCTTTTTTTAGGACATAAATTAAGAAGATTATCGTGAATCGAAATCCTCTATTAAAATTCTTCTAGATCCGCTCCTGATATATGATTTCATGAATAATCAGAGTTTCGGTTCTGTAGATCATCTCTTGTGAAAACTCTTACACCAGCTTCTTTCATGCGTTCCAATTTTAATTTTTTTTTTTTTTTATTTATTTATTTTGTAATTGACCTATAAACTAGGGAACTGCAGGTAGATGAAATGATGCTTTATGTTTTAATCTTTATATAACCTTTGTCCTTATATTTTGATATAAAACACGAAATAAATTGATTCAACAAGAAATCCATAAACCAAAGATATCCGCGATGTACATTTTACTGTTTTTGTAACAAAGTCAATTTTGTAAGTCTTGTTGAGTTTCACTTTCGCCTTTACTTTCGCCTTTACAACAACATTTGGAACATATGTAAACGTCCATGTATGTAATTAAATATGCAAATTGTGATACAGAGAAATGATACGTATTGTGATACAGAGGAATGATATGTATTGTGATACAGAGGAAATTATACGTATTGTGATACAGAGAAATGATACGTATTGCGATACAGAGGAAATGAAACGTATCGTGATATAGAGAAATCATACGTACTGTGATACAATTACCATTACATTAACACGTAATTTTGATGATAAAAATAATCAAATAGTTTCAAAAATAGATTCACCTCTCCTTGGGTTTTATATGCGTATTAAAATAGAAAAGACAGGTGCGCGTGTGATTTTTTTATTTATTTGCTTTTATCGATACTGCATATTTCCATTCTTGATGACAAGTGCATTCAGTTGCTCTGGGTTTGTTGCTGATGTGGTATCTCCTGCTGAACTTCAAACCCGCCCTGAGCACAGGGGCTCGTCACGAACATTTTGTCTTCTTAAAACTATCACCATCTACAGCTATAATTACACAAGGGAGGAATCCGGGGTCTAAATATTCGCTACTTCAAATTTTCATTCGTCTCGTTTTTATATTTTACGTACGTTAAATTTAACATTTCCGGTCTCGATCGATCGGGGAAATATTATAGTCAGTAAAAACACCTAATATCTGTCTGCATCGGCAATGAATATATAAACGAGACGAATGAAAATTTGAAGTAGTGATTTTTGAGACTCCGGATTCCTCCCTTGTGTAATTATAGAATAGAGAGGGCCAGTTCGTGACGAGCCCCTGTCCCTTGAGTTTGAGACAGCAGAGGAAATTAATCATTTTCTCATGATGAATATTCACAGATGAATTATTTGTATACATAAGTCTTCAGATTTATTAACATGAAAATCGCGACTGCGAATCTTGTTTGACTTTGATCATTAAATATACTATTCATCGATATCAAATGATTTTACGCCATCTTTCCTATAGTTGGCTTTATGGTGTCAGTTCAAATGTGTTGCCAAAATAGTTGTACCATCATAGCTTGCAACCTCTGTTCCATAAACACTTTGGGTTTTTTTTTTCAAGGTAATTTTGAACACAGATACCACGGTACCGTCACCACCGCATACTTTCGAAACATGTTTATTGGTAACTATGCAGTCACGGAGCATATAAAATTTAAATAGTTCGTTCGTATATTTTCAATTTATTTGTTAATTCGTTCATGAAATCTCACTGTACGATATGTTTGTTTGTTTGTTTGTTTATAGCCGCCTGAGCAATTTTTCAGCTATCCGGCGGCTGTCACCATTACCGGTGCTGCAGGGCTGCAAATTTAGGCCTATGCTCGGCACTCAGGGCCTTTGAGCAGGGAGGGATCTTTATCGTGCCACACCTACTGCGACACGGGACCTCGGTTTATACGGTCTCATCCGAAAGACCGGCACCCACGTCCCACAGTGGGATTCGAACCCCCGACTCAAGGATCATCAGATCTTTGAGCCCGACGCTCTAACCACTGCGCCACGCGGGCGGCTCTGTACGATATGTTAATAACATCTCTTACCATATTAAACGATACAGGGCTCGCTGTATCAGTTAACATATCACTCAAATATACCGATATATATCGATAATCGATATATCTATCCAGTCCTAAATATACCACGAGAAACGAAATTCTGTCTACGGTGACTAAAGAGCCCAGTTGGTGAAGCACCTGACCAGAGATTTAGGGGACCGGGTTCGAATCCCGTTATGGACCGTTGCATTTTCTCCATTCCTGTTACACTTATTTTAAAAGACGATATCGTGGTTATGGCCACTTTAAAAGTAAGAAAGAATTTTAGTTAATTCAAATTCATCATTGATATATCTGAATGTCAAATTGAAGGCCACAGCAAGACATTTTTTCTTCTCACGTAGAATCTTTTGAATAAATTCTGCCTCATTAAACTATAAAAACAGATCAGCTAGCAAAGGAGATTTACATAATTTGCAACTCAACTTCATGATACCTGATTCTCCATCATCAACTTCAATTATCACCTGTATATGGTGTTTACATCTCTCCACTGAATCGATAAGCAAGAGCTCGTTCTGCATATGATCAGTTTTTAAATCGAGGTAGGCTACTAACAAACAAGTTGATGTGACAGGGGTTTGTAAAATCTCGTCTAAAGTCAGCATTTCTCAACTTCTATAGTTATTATAACGATCAACCATTACAACCTGTTATTAGGTCAAATGGTGTCTGAAGCGTTTCACACGGATTGTTAGAGCGTTCTTTACCGCTGATTCTGACAACGGATTTCTCCGTTTACCTGGTTAAGATACAAGGTTCACACCCGGTGATAGGGGATGCTTACTCCTGATAGACATCTGATCTCACCTCTGGTATATCCAGGGGCTGTGTTTGCTAAACTCTTAATAATGTATTCCTTATAGGAGTTACGAGATTGATAGCTGTTCTTTATCGTCACCTTTTCATATAGAGGTTATTCAATGCTTTGTAGTTTTGGATATAGAATTCATTTCACGAGTTGTTGTTGTTGTTGTTAACCTTTTCAAGAGTCCGAACCACTGGTGAATATATTTTAAAGAAACTCCAATTTCGCGAACACCGTTTAAAGTCAACATTTCGCAAACTTTGAGGTCGTTATATAAAGATGTAGTTTGCCAGTACAGCCACAGAGTTTTGACACAATCTAAGGAAACTGGTATATAGTATAATAAGAGGGAAGGGAACCAATAAGCCACCATTGAATTCTCGGTTGCTCGCTTCAAACTCTCAAAACTTCGGTATTGTAAAATCGCCTCCTTAATATTTTGACCTGGTCCTGTTCTTCTCTGATTCTGCAAGATCTACCCAATCTTGTCTTTTGTTTGACTAACTTGAAATATTGAACGCGCGAACGCCCATTGAGCTTATATTTGTATTCCCAAAACAAAAATCGCGTTATTACGCAACTCTCGCGAATAAACGCGTAACGCGAAAACGACAAAACTTTTTTTCATTATAAAGCGTAAATTTTGCTCATATACACGAACCCTAATTTATCGATGAAATTCACTCAATATCATAACAGTAGCCTGAAATAATTTGTACAATACGATGATGGGCCTGCTGAGCTGTACTTCGTAATCTTGTAGGTGCACATCTCTTAGTGAAATTTGACTGCTTTATACAAGCAGGTTGTCGTGTTGACCATTGATTAAACTGTAATTGTCACTAAAGAGAGGTCCTTTTAGATAATGACTAAGTTCAAGATCTCTCGAAGTGAAATCATGGACCCTATTCTGTTCCATGTAAATAAGCAAAATTACTTTCATACGTTCGATCTCTCGATTTCTCAAAGTGAAATTTGGGTCCCATAACACATAATTCATTGTGTTTTCCCGATTTCTCGAAGTGATGGTAGCGTGTACCCATGATCACTCAAGCGTATAATTATTTCCACTTGGACCTTACATGGATAATGGTTTACTTGTAATCACAGGCACTTGGAGCATGGACCATGATTATTCCACACACACACACCCTCCTTACCTTATCACTCTATTTTTTTTTCTAATCTGAAATAGACAAACTAATTTTTTTCTACTAATGCTAGAGTTCCTCATTGACAATATTTTCGTATTTTTATATTCTTACGAAGAATTCATTCAAAAGCTTCTACACGAAAAGAAAAAATCTCTTGCTGTGGTCTTCAATTTGACATTTGACATTTAGATATATCGACAACATGTTATCTATTAACAATGATCATTTTAATTCATATATCGATTCGATATATCCTAATGAACTTGAAATAAAAGACACCACAGAGTCTTCCACTTCTGCTTCGTACTTATACTTTACTGAAAATAGATGCCGGCGGCAAACTAAAAATTCAACTTTATGACAAACGGAATGATTTCAATATCTCCATCGTCAACTTCCCTTATTTATGAGGCAATATTCCATCATCACCTCTATATGGTGTTTATACCTCCCAACTGATTCGATAAGCAAGAGCTTGTTCTGCTTATGATCAATTTTTAAATCGAGGCGGGCTACTGACAAAGAAGTTGATGTTACAAGGATTTGTACAGTTTCGTCTAAAGTCAGCATTTCGCAAATTTTATGGTCGTTATAACGATCTAGTTTGCCTGTACAACTTACCATTAAGTCAAATGCTGTTTAACGTGTTTCATACCAAAATTGTTAGGCCGTTCTTGGCACACTGATTCTGACTACGGATTGCTCCGTTTACTTGATCGGAATATAGGGCTTACAGCGGATGTGCCAGGTCGACAGGGGATGCTTACTCCTCCTAGGCACCTGATCCCACCTCTAGTACGACCAGGGGTCCGTGTTTGCCCATCTCTCTGATTTGTATTTTCTACAGGAATTACGAGATTGAATACTGTTAGTTATCTTAGCCTTTTCCTTTTATATACATGTATTTAATCATTCTTTTATATCATTCATTTATATCAATCAGAGAATCTGATTCCCACATGAGTCCAATGAATGCAGGTTAATGCTAGGATATATGTAGAGAGAAGTATCGAATGGTGTGTTAACAATGTGTTAATCGTAATCATAAACCCCAAAGACATATACAAATTCGAGTAGGGCGTCCGACAAAGCGAAGGTAGGATCAGGTGCCATGGTGGAGTAAGCATCCTCTGCTGACCGGTCACACCCGCCGTGAGCCCTCAGTCGAACTTAGGTATACGGGATTACCCGTAGTCAAATTTAGTATGAAAAATGACAGTCTAACAAAGGGTATGAAACAAATCATTCAACATATGTCCCAGAGACACTTTGTAATCGCAAACAAGGTCATTATAGCGACCGTAAAATTTGCGAAATGCTGACTTCAAACGAGATTCGTTATAACCCTACAACATTAACTTTTTTGTCAGTAGTTGACCTCGCTTTTCTCATACGCATGGTATGCTCTCGAGTATCGAATTAACTGGGAGATATACACACCATAAGCAGGCGATATCGGCATATTACTACATAGATATGGAAAGTTGATGATTGCAAACTTGAAGTCATCATGCTTGTCATATATATAATGTAGTTGTCAGTCTGCCATTAGAGTCAATATTAAGTAAAATATCCACATATGAAGCATATGAAGCAGACACGTCAGATTCTGTAGTGTCCATTTTTCGAGTTCATTGGGATATATCAAATTGACATAATTATGAAAATTATGATTGTTGATTGATAAGACGTCATCGATATATCTGTATGTATGGTTGAAGGACACGGCAAGTTTTTTGTTTTTATCCTGTAACAGTTTCTGAACAAATTCCGCTTCATAAGAATATAAAAATAAGTCTGCCAATAAGAGAGCACAATTAGTGCCTATGGGAATGCCAATGGATTGTTGGAAGACTTGGTCTCCAAATTCTACGTATATTTTATCTACAAGAAAGCCAAGCATACTCTTAATGTCTCCTTCAGAGTACTTGTGCGGGCTATCGGAATAGTGTCTAACAAAATATGTACCTTGTTTTCCAATCATTAGAAATTTGTATTTTTTTTTGGTGCAAATAGCAATTATCTTTTATCTGAAAAAGTCTAGATTTTAATTTATCGTGAGGATTTGTTGTATAAAGTGTGGAGAAATCATACGTTTTGATGCTGTCAATTTTCGAAAAATCCTGAGACTTCAGATTTTCCAAAAGTTCCTTAGACTTTTTGAGAATCCACATCTGATTGACACTACTTCTGGAATATGTAGTGGAACAGTATCTCTGAAGTGACTCTTTAATAGCTGTTAACAGTTTAGTTAGTAATAACGATAAAGGCATGGTAGAGCACGTACTGGAACCAGCAATGTATGTTTGTGTAATTTCGGAATCCAATAAAGGTATGGTAATTCAAACTGATCCTAATTCTTAAGAATGTCGAAAGTATTTTAAACTGAAAGATGATCATGAAGAATTTCATCCTTTGTAAGATTGCTTCGAGTATAGGTAAGATACCCAGATGTTGAAGTAAATCCCATTTCATTTTAAAAAATTATAATAGTAACTTTTACAAAGACAATGTTGTTACTTGCTTTATCCGCTGGGACTAGCACAAAGTTTTCATATAGTCTACGTAACTCCTTCGTCACTTCAGTTTTCTTAAAAACAGAATGATAAATAGTGCGCATTTTCCCCCATCAAATGGTGAATTGGGGATTTTAACAATTTTCGAATACTTTTGATCCACTCAGATAAAGTGTCAAGTTCCTCTCCCTCAGATTTCGTCCAACGTCTGGCATATTCTTCCACAGAATTCATGATAGCCATGATATTATGTCGCCATCTAAATGAGCGAGGTTCTCGGAATTTAGGACCATTTAAAATCAGGGACTTAAGATCCTCATTTTGTACAATATTTATGTCCCCTGTGATGATATGACCAGTGGGACTGTAATTAAATGAGGAAGAAGAATATTAACACCTTGGAGGACTTCGTTGTAATTGTTCAATATCAAGGCACTGCAACGTCTGTTTATGATTAAATAACTTGGATGCAATAGTGGAAGTATATCTATATGAAACACAAGGTGTGGATTTCATCTTAAAGTAAGGCGGAATACAGGACTGTACTTTTTTTATGGTTAAGGACGTCGTTAATGTTGACAGCATCAATTCCTTTGTTGTCAAATTTAAGATAAAGGAATCGGCGATGTTTCTTGAGTTCACTCTCACCAATAATACGTGGAGGACCAAAGAGTCTGTGATGGGCAACATCCCAAATCATATATTGAAATCTGTATTCCGGTTTAGAGGAATCCAAGCAGGAATAAGCATTAGCTTTTTCTTGTAATTCATACAAATTTTTAAAAGAGACAGAGTAGCGTTTGGTGCGAATGTGATGAGGACCCAATTGTCTATTCACAAAAGGTAAAAGGGAGTCAAAAGAAACATCATGTATCATGGGTTTGTTGTATGAACGATGTCCATGACTACGTTTACGTCTAGGTGTATCGTTAAAAAGTCCCATCACATTTGCATTGTTACACTGTGGGTTGGAAATATTTCCTATGCTTCCAAAATAGTCGTTGCACCCATATCGACACAGTACCTAATTTCCTAATCCAGTATTCTTCATGATGTCTATGGAAAGGTGTACTTAATGTAGGGCTATTGGTGTATGATAATTTTTTTCTATAATTCTCACTTTCATTGATAAGATGGAATGGTCGGGCGAATTAAAATGTGTATGAAGCAGCTGCTGGCCTCCGTTATTAATCTCTAATCTATGAGATTGATGTTACAGGGGTTTGTACAATCTCGTCTACAGTCAGCATTTCTCAAATTTTATGGTCGTTATAACGATCTAATTTGCCAGAACAATTTTCCATTAAGCCGTTCTTGACACAATGATTTTGACAAGGGATTGCTCCGTTTACCTGATCGGGATGTAGAGCTCACGGCGGGCGTGACCGGTCGACAGGAGATACTTACTCCTTCTAGGCACTTAATCCTACCTCTGGTATGTCCAGGGGTTCGTGTTTGCCCATCTTCCAGATTTGTATTTGTTATAAGAATTACGAGGTTGAATACTGTTGGTTATCTTCAACTTTACATTAAACAACATTGTACAGATAATGGGATTGCAAGACATTAAAACAATACTGTACAAGTAATAAGATTATAAAACATTAAAACAATACTGTTCAAATAATAAGATTATGAAACATTAAAACAATACTGTACAAGTAATAAGATTATAAAACATTAAAACAATACTGTTCAAATAATAAGATTATAAAACATTAAAACAATACTGTTCAAATAATAAGATTATAAAACATTAAAACAATACTGTACAAGTAATAAGATTATAAAACATTAAAACAATACTTTTCAAATAATAAGATTATAAAACATTAAAACAATACTGTACAGATAATGTGATCACAAGACATTTAAAATAATATTGTAGAGAGATAGCTATTTATTTAATCTAAAAAAAATGAAAATGATTTCAGCTGTAAAAATCCTAACGTTGACATTTCATGATCGTCGCATCGTCGCTAAATGTGATTTAGCGGTATAGATTACGCAAAATTGTGACAAATTATATATAGGATGGTAAACTATCTGACATTCACTTTAAACTATAATTCGTTCATATGTATATATAAAACACTAGAGACTACGTTTCATTTTATTTGAGAAGCAGAGCTTGAAAACGTCATGGTCACCATCAGCTGGCTCTTGGCCGTTATATCCGTAGGAGTGTGCTTTCAAATTCATGGCGCATGTAAGTTTGTTTTCAATCTCTCTAGTCGGCGCGGGTTCGATTCTCGCTCGCGCCGATATATGTGAGAAAGTTCGCCAGTTTACTTGCGGAAGGTCGGTGGTCTCTTCCCGGGCACATTGTATCTGGGTTCTCTCCTCCACCTACAAAAACTGGACGCCACCAGATAACTGAAAAATTGTTGAGTGTGGCGGAAAATAATAAACAATCAATCAATCAATCAATCAATCTTTCTCAAAGAGAAAAATTCCGTTAAATTTGACAGCAGAATTTTTTTTTTTTTTTATTATTTTTTTATTTTTATTTTTTTTTTTTTTTGCATGGGGCGCCTGTTATCACTAAAGCTATATATTTTATATCCATTGTTTTCATCACAGTGTCTACAGATTCTTTTTTATCCATTTAAAGATGATCTGTTTTCACCCGCCAAAAAAAATTGATAGCTTCATTTGTCTTTATCAACAGTCATCATATGGTACAAAGTTGCCACGAGATTGAGCTCTATGACGTCATGGGAACCACAAAAGTGTAAACAGTCTTTAATGTTGTATGAAATGAGCAGAAATCGCTCCACTCCTTATGACTGAATTCAGCAAAACGCATGAAATGTAGCTTGATAAATAAATTTAAAGACAAATGTTACTTTATATGACGTGGAACAATTTTGTCATAGCAACAATGGAAACAGAGGAGTTCAACGTGTTTTAAGGTGTATTGGGAATCCTAAATTACTTTCATGACTTAAAACTCAATATGTGGATATTTCATGCCAAGGGAAGTATTAGTATACTTTGATGGCAGACTACTATCGTTCTTATAACAGAGTGTCAAACAAGTGAACTCTTGTAGTGTACCAAAACAGGCAATGTATAGCAGTTACACACATCTTAATGATTGTTTATCTTTTTATTTATTTAGTGATGTAGAAATGTTGAATCTGTTTTTTGTTTTGTTTTGTTTTGTTTGTTGTTGCTTTTTTTTTTTTGGTTTTGTTTTTTTTTGTTGTTGTTGTTGTTTGTTTGTTTGTTTGTTTGGTTTTTTTTGGGTTGTTGTTGTTGTTGTTGTTGTTGTTTTTCGTTTTTTTTTTTCGGTCTTAGTTTGATTTGATACTGTGATAAAGACATTCAATATATGTGATGTTTTAGTTTGATTCAGTGATATAATGATACCCGTGTCGTTTTAGTGGCTGATGATGATTGTCCTATCATCTCGTGTATGGAAAAGAAAATTGACATGGAAGCAGAGATGGGTAAGCGAGTGAATGTGACGCAAGGCGCGACTGGTGTCCGAGTTTATTTCCAGCCGAAGTTCTTCAGTTTCCTTTGCAGGTCAGTTACAAAGTTCCAGTTCCTCCGCACTTATGAGGAGGGGGTCAGTTGTCCAGTTCCCCATGTAGGTCAGTTTATAAGGGGATCAGCTGTTCGGTTCCCTAAATAGGTCAGTTTTATGAGGGGGTCAGCTGTTCAGTTTCCTATGTAGGTCATTTATAAAGAAACAGTCCCTCTGCAAAATTTATTTATTTAGTTAGCTAGAAGCCAGGTTGCATTCGTTTTATTTTCAAAATTACCGTCACATGCTCATTGCTACGTCTAAATAGTATGTACAAAGTTAACAGGCACCGTACATTTTATAAACCGCAACATCTAACTCGAGATGCAAAAATATAATTTCTGACAGTGTAGCGTTAAAGTATTCCTCTCAGAGACCCAGGGGTCACATTCTCACTCTGAACATATTATACAAATTTTATAATGTATATTCAAGTAAATTATAAAATATTTGCTAGTTATACATGTACGATGGAGAGTATGATGATTAAAACAAAAACATTTACGTGCAGGTATTACTGTCCGATGACAGCATCTAATTTTTTTGCAGTAAAATACGTTCTGTCTTATCTACTTTTTGGTCATAATCGTTCTAGAAAAAAAAATTTGCTGAGGTTGACATAAAAGTTTGTATTCTAACTAATATTATATTACATTTTCTATTTGAAAAAAAAGTTACACATTTTTTGTTATTGGTATGTATACTTTTAACTATGTTTCATGTTATTTTTATCTAATATTTTTCATTAACGAGAGAAGATAGATGACCTAAATTAAAACGCCAAAAATAACCCAAGTATCCATCATCACGGCTGTTAGAATTGTGTTCAGTTTCTTATTAATTAAGTCCCATCTATATCTACACAAACAAACTGAAGCTCCCTTAATAGAGTTCGTTTACGTTTTTCCGGTTTTAGCATATATCAGATGCTCGAAGCTTGTCTCAGTGGACTGACTTCTCAGGAACTGGACAGGTGTATTGTGAACGAGGAGCAACAAATGGCTGCAAATGTGGAACGTACCCAGGCAAAATCATCTGCAACAAAGACGAGCGTGAGTATAACGTCAAGAGACGTAGAATCAAATATGTTTTTCGTTCAGACTATGTGTTCCTTTACTGACCGTGTCTGTCTGTCTGTTCCGTTATTGACAGGGTTTGGTCTGTTTGTCTGTTCCGTTATTGACAGGGTTTGGTCTGTTTGTCTGTTCCGTTATTGACAGGGTTTGGTCTGTTTGTCTGTTCCGTTATTGACAGGGTTTGGTCTGTCTGTCTGTTCCGTTATTGACAGGATTTGGTCTGTCTGTCTGTTCCGTTATTGACAGGGTTTGGTCTGTCTGTCTGTTCCGCTATTGACAGGGTTTGGTCTGTCTGTCTGTTCCGTTATTGACAGGATTTTGTCTGTCTGTCTGTTCCGTTATTGACAGGATTTGGTCTGTCTGTCTGTTCCTTTATTGACAGGATTTGGTCTGTTTGTCTGTTCCTTTATTGACAGGGTTTGGTCTGTCTGTCTGTTCCTTTATTGACAGGATTTTGTCTGTCTGTCTGTTCCGTTATTGACAGGGTTTGGTCTGTCTGTCTGTTCCGTTATTGACAGGATTTGGTCTGTCTGTCTGTTCCGCTATTGACAGGGTTTGGTCTGTCTGTCTGTTCCGTTATTGACAGGGTTTGGTCTGTCTGTCTGTTCCGTTATTGACAGGATTTGGTCTGTCTGTCTGTTCCGCTATTGACAGGGTTTGGTCTGTCTGTCTGTTCCGTTATTGACAGGGTTTGGTCTGTCTGTCTGTTCCGCTATTGACAGGGTTTGGTCTGTCTGTCTGTTCCGCTATTGACAGGATTTGGTCTGTCTGTCTGTTCCGTTATTGACAGGATTTGGTCTGTCTGTCTGTTTGTTCCTTTAATGACAGGTTTTTTTTGTCTGTTCCTTTATTGACATAAGTTTTGTCTGTCTCTTTGTTCCTTTATTTACATGGTTTTTCTAATCGATGGGAGGAAATTTTCTGTAGTAAATGGAGATATAATTTTGTAAGATATTAGACGAGGACTCTGAGTTTAATGAGACGTGACGTTTATAGTTTATATAGATCGCTGAAGATTCCGATAGCAGACTTGTCAGCAACACTGCACATCCGGTTTCTCCGATTGGATTGATTGATTGATTGATTGCGTGTTTTACGTCCCGTCAAGAATTTTTCACTCATATTGAGACGTCACCAGCTGTAGGTGAAGTACCACAAATTTAGACCTATGCTTAGCGCTCAGGGCCGTAGCAGTGAGGGTTCTTTAACGTGCCAACGCCTACCGTGACACGGGACCTTCGTTTTTAAGGTCATATCCGAAAGACCCGTGATTCTCATTTCTAAATGCCGAGCGTTTGGCGAAGGAGCATTCAATACCTATTTTTGCGTCTTAGGTTTGACGAGGCCATGGCACGAGCGGAGCGACAACTCACGACCTCCCGGTAAGCGAACGCTCTTACCACTGAGCTACCGCGACAGGTTTCTCCGATTGGAATATGACTGTTTCATTATTATGCTGCAGTTTAGTTTTAGACCTGATCTACACGATCGCTTTTTTTTTTTGCAGGACTGGACAAATTGGTGACCTGTATGAATAATGAATCTGTCCAGAGATTGTTCCTGGAGGAGATTTTGGTCAAATTCAGGAAATTCATTAATAAAATTGATAAAAAGAACTCCAACCTATGCAGGTAAATTCTAAATATTAATTTTACTTTTGTTTATTTGATCCCGTCTTTTATACCTTTTTGATTTCTTTGAACTAAATGAATAATTTCAGTGAAATGAAATCAGAAATCCGTAAGGCAGTGACGAAACTGTCCGCTACATGCGACAATGATGGTCTGCGAGCGCTCCTGGAGGGCATGAATGAGTTAGTGGTAGATCTCGAGGACGATATTGTCAGCAGGCTTCCAAAACGCTTGTCACGTGGTGACATTTGTCTGGATGAATTCAAGGAAGTGACAAAAACTGCACAGACGTCCCTGTCAAGACGGTCACTTACCATAAAGACATCACGGATAATTCGATCCGTTCTTGGATTGTAATTGAATACAGTATTTTTTCAATAAAGAAATAATGGCAATCTATAGTGAAATACCATTACACTGTACAAGTGAATACATATGACAAAAGTTTCGAAAGGAAGGTTTAAAAAACAAGCTGTTTGTGACACACTAATGCTCCAGTACAGCAGTACCCAAAGAGAGATCTTGTTTCAAGGAATGCACGTGTGAAATATGAAAGCCCTATCACTAACCATTCAAACGTTATGTCCTATGTTAAAGTTTTTTTTTCAAAAGTAGGTCAAACTCCAAAGTGAAAGTCACAAGGTCAGAACGTTTGTTACCAAATGAAAGGTCTTTAAACAAGGAATACACATGAAAAAACTAGGATAATGAACAGTAGTCAATCTTGTAATGCCTTCAGAAAATACAAATCAAAGAGATGAACAAACACGGACCCTGGACATACCAGAGGTGGCATCAGGTGCCTAGGAGGAGTAAGCATTCCCTATCGACTGGTCACATCCGCCGCGAGCCCTATATATTGATTAGGTAAACGGAGAAATCCGCAGTCAGAATCAGTGAGCCAAGAACGGCCTAATAATTGATATGAAACACGTCAGACATATAAAAGTCCTATCACTATCAATTCAAATGATACGGGCAAGGTTAAAGTTTTTGCGGACAGACAGACGGACAGACAAAATACTGGAGCATAAAAATGGACCTCATAGGTTTAAGCCAATGATGTACATAGAATCATGTGATTAAGATCTGGGTATATGATACATTACTTTGACGTGATCTGGTAGACCAATTCGCGACATTGACCCTTTGAATTGTTTTCTTTAAGTTAAAAAGATTCATCATTCCTTGAAACGGTGAATAATCTCATAACTTCAATCAAGAATATAAAATTAGGAGTAGGTTAAACACGGACCCTTGGTCATAGCAGAGGTGGGATCAAATGTCTAGGAGGAGAAAGCAGAGTCTTATTCACGCATGCTAATGTATACATGTAGGAATGACGATAACGAACAATGATCAATTTCGTAGATCTTATAAAAAAGAATTCAAAATTAATAGTATAGGAAATACAGACCCCTGGTCATACCAGAGCTTTGATCAGGTACTTAGGAGGAGTAAGCATCCCCTGTGAAGCGGACACTCCCGCTATAAGCCCTATAACTTGATCAGGTATAGGAGTACTCCTTAGTCAAAATCAGTGTGTGAAGAGCGGTTTAACACAGTTGGTATAAAACATGTCAGGTAGCATTTGACCTAATGGAAGGTTGTATGGATAAATGAAATCGTTACATATCGCAAAGAACCTGTGAAATGCTGATGTTAAACAAAACAGCTAAAACACCTGTAACATTAACTTATTTGTCAGCAGCCTCTCTCACTTCAAAAGCTGATCATATGCAGAACATGTTCTTGTGTAGCGTATCAGTTTAGATGCAGATGTGGATGACGCTGTTGTGTCTTTCATTTCAAGTTCACTGGGATATGTCGAATCGACATATGAATGAAAATGACCAGTGTTATTAGATAATACGTCGTCGATATATCTAAATGTCGAGCTAAAAGCTATAGTAAGAGCTGTTTTCTTTTCATATGAAAGTCTTTTGAAACAATTTCCGCCTCAAACTGGTCAGCTAATAACGGAACACAATTTGTGCCCATGAGAATTCCAACAGACTATAGGAAGACCTGATTACCAAAGACTACGAAGATCTTGTCAATGAGGAACTCTAGCATCTTTTTAATTTCATTTTCAGGGTACTTGTGCGTGGAATCAGAGAGGTGTTTAACAAAGTAATCTTTGAATGTGTTTAGTTTTTTAGTTCATTTAAACAGTAACACACACACACACACAGATATATATATATATATATATATATATATATATATATATATATATATATATATCAAATAGATATACATTTAAACAAAAAATCTTGATCTTGCAGGATGAAATTTTTTTTTTAACTGAATGCATGAAGGGGCCTTTGAAGTTTGGCATTAAAAATGTTCTAGTAATAACCCAAAAATGTATTTATAGACTGATTTTATTTTAGGTATGTTAAACATGGAGTATAACTGACTATTTATGATATTTGATTATTGTTATAAGAATATAATCCTGTAAAATGTCAGCTTGATATTTTGTTAACATTTTGAAATATTACATTTCTTACTTTATTTGTAGATACAATGATTAGCAAATTTTATTTTTGATGAATAATTTTCAGTTGTCACCAGTGACGTTTTCTATTGATACAATCAGTATTCAATGAAATATGAGGTACCATATAAAACAATATATAACAATTGTACCATTACGACGGAGGCATAATGAAGATGACAGAACATACAATGAACAGAATGGGGGAGTATGTGTTATGCTTCGCGGATAGACTATTACAATATTTTACTCAAATGTAACATTTTAATGTTCATAAATCTGACAGATTAAATTATCAAACAAAATCTGTTTCTGTACAGTATGTGCTTGGCCTACGAAATAATCTATAATACTCAAGATTCTAACCAAATGTCTCGCCATATTTTTTTGAAAAGTATATGAAACATGAAACCATTCTATTATACATATCAGAAATAATAGTTATAAAACTTTTAAGGCATAAATTGTTTTTAAAAACATTCAGTACATACATATTTGTTCTATGATAACTCGCTCACCTCCATACTTTCTTACTTACTGTCCTTCATGCCGGTCAGTAGCTCAGTCACCTCCATACTTTCTTACTTACTGTCCTTCATGCCGGTCAGTAGTTCAGTCACCTCCATACTTTCTTACTTACTGTCCTTCATGCCGGTCAGTAGCTCAGTTGCCTCATACGCCTATACATATAATACTTTTGGTAAATTTCATCACACATTTATCAAAATGGCCAAGTTGGAATTCAATTGTTAAACAAATATAGTTTTTGTTATAAATTTTCAATTACATGTACCATACATGGCTTTCTGTGCTTGATCACTGGTGCCCCCCCCCCCCCCCCCCCCCCACAAATAAAAACTATAATCGAAGCATAGTCTGAAAAAATATTATACCCAGATAATTGAATTAATTTTAATTTTCAATAATATTTCCAGTGATTACTGAGGCCTTTCGAGAATACTAAAATCTTTATCATGTAAACTTCATCGTTAAAATGTTAAGCACAAATGATTAACAATCTGTACAATGCATTTTGTAAATCATCGTCATTTTCAGTCACAATAACAGTCATTTGCCAGTCAGAGTTGGTGTTAATAAGATAATATATCCATATAGTAGCCTAATTAAAGAGATTAAAAAACTGTTCCGCGTCTTCTTTTTCAATAAAACATTTATCTATCTAATATAATCTGGTTCAAATTTGCTAGTTTCGATATCAAGCTCCAAAATATCTTAATTCTCATTAAGATTTACCTTGAATACCCATATAAAAAATGTTTCTGTGTATTCTTCGTATATAAACTGACAAGCTAGATATAAAATAAATTGTTTCATTACCTATTAAAACTAATTGAACAAGTCCGGGCCTTCAAGGACCGACATTACAATTAGAGGGCGTTCAGAATTGGGTATGTATATTTGCGAATGTATAATTGTAATATTATCACGTGCTCTTTGGTGTATTTTTTAGGAGAATACATAGAGCGGGAAGTCATATATATTCAAAATAACTCAGTAAGGGATGTTTTCCGACATGTCGAGCCTCCACGATGCTACCAAAGGGTCAAGCAATGATCAGGACTTGGAAGGGAGATCGCTACATGTTACATTGTCATGGCGTAAGGAAAAAAAAAATGATCTGCGACACCACAGACGTAAATGATGCTTAAATTCATTTACGTCTCAGATGACATACAGCGTGCGTCTCGGATGACATACAGCGTGCGTCTCGGATGACATACAGCGTGCGTCTCGGATGACATACAGCGTGCGTCTCGGATGACATACAGCGTGCGTCTCGGATGACAAGCTTAACAATAATACCATTTAAGTACAACTTCAAAAGTAACCTTTAACAGGTCTCAATAAACAGTTATTCAAGATATGATTCCAAATGTTTTGTTCCCAAGGCAAGATCGAAAACGACATCGCACTACTTATAATGTGACAGCTGACATGTTTTGTATCTCCAGAAATGAGATCTCGTGTAGTCTCGCCGAACACGGTATAGACCTCACACAATCATAAAAAAAAAATAAATCAAAGGCCTGAAGGGCCACAAAGGCGTCGAGTGCAATATCAGATACATTAGGGTTCTCAATAAATTTAGAGGGCAGGTAAATTAGAGGAAAAAAGAGAAGAAATGTTTGAGTGCCACAGGAGACATTTCCTCATGTTTAAGTACATAAATAAAACATTACAATAATTCGTAAACATCAGCAAAATATGTTTATTTACATAAAAAGAAATAAAGAATAGAGCTTAGGCTGAAGTTATTTATCCTAACAAGCTTATACATGTATCCTCCTCTTGCTAGATAATATCCCTCAAGACTAGTTACTTTACAAAGGCTGTAATAAATAACTTGAAATTGCAGACGACAAAATTATGCTGAAAAGAAAATAACCGCTTAACAGTGATACTACTTGTTTATAGATGTTACATCTTCTGTTCATGCATGATGTAACAACTATCATTAACTCTGTTTTCAATAATATCTAACAATTCAAAAGTTCAACGTAATATGTAACAAGGTTATTGGAATTCTGAACAAGATTCAATTCCCAATGAATACTACCTAGCCTGGGTTTCTTCGCAAAATAACTCATTCTCATCGTGATGCACACGCTACCTTCATTTTGCTCAAAATCGGGATTACTGAAAAAAAAGCCGGAAATAGTCTTTGTATTTTTTGGAATAGGAACCTTGCCACTTTGGTTTTATCTGTTTCCACTGATCTGAAATAAGGATTCTTAGTGCAACTACGAGACTATAGACATAAATGAAAACCAAATTTGAGCAGGTTATTTTGCAAGTACTTAATGATATCGTACGACACAAATTTCGCGGGAAAATCTGTTTCGTAGTAAATTCATCCGCAAATAATGATCATCTCTTAACAAACAATCGTTATTTAACTACTGGACAAAGATATAATAATAATCAACTACGGAAATGGTATTGTGCCGTTCAAATATCAATTAAATTCAATGTTTCAGTCTTGAATCGTAAGAAACATTCAAAACCAATAGGCACTATTTGATATCGCCCATTGAGATGGGCTGAAAGGTGGTGTAGAGGCAAAATCTTGCATGGTCGCTAGAAGGCTCTCGAGCAAGCCTTAAAAATCTCGCCAAGTTTGGTATAGGTAAACAGGACAAGAACTGTGTTCCTGTTGTTCTTAGAAAATTTTGTTTTCTGTACACAATCTACAATACAACACGTACATAAGGAAATGTTTGGGATAAACACCTTCTATTCATTATAAACGCAACCACATCCATTAAGTTCATAATAAGTTAATACACTATACAGCGAATGAAAATCACTTCGCAATATGCTTGAATTTCTTATAAGCGTGCTTGCCCTCTTTTTATTGTTCTTTGAGAAACATATGACTTGTCGTTTACTTGTGAACAGGAGACAGTCCAACTTTCCAGTTTTTTGTTTGTTTTTTTATTTTTATTATTATTTTTGCTTTTGCGCCTTATAAAAGTGTCAGTGGAGACCCATCCTAGAATTGTTGAAAATTTTCCAGTGCCACAATGATACGCCAACAACAACACACGTTATTAATCATATATATATATATATTTATATTGTTAATTAACACATACAAGATATATTTATATACATGTAGTAAATCAACACATAAATTACATCTAAAGCCAAGTAGCAGTTCATGACATCGTAAAGAGACATGTACATCACGTGTAAATGAAAATAAAATGCGACTTTAAAAATAATACTTCTAAACGAAGGCATCTCACCAAAAAATTTGTGTGCTTCTTTTTATGTAATTTACAAGACTGAAAAATGCATTCTTATAAAGGTAATTTTATTTCAAAGTAAAAAAAAAAAAATATAAAGAGAAATGAGATACCTTGTAATTTAATGTGTCATAGACATTCTATACAGCCCTATTAATGTGACTAAACAAAGTTGCACAGTGTGTATAACGTGCTTGCATCAAACCTTGGTGCCTGTGTGCTCAGGCGCACAAAATGTGCCCTCACTACATGGCTTCTAGGATTACCAATCTAACCTACTATATCAGTGCAAACTTACTCTGTACATTTCTGGACTTCTGGTTGTCCACTATTCGTGTATCCAGGGTACTACACTTCTGTTATACATACTCAATCTATATTTTACACATTTATATACAAATATTTTATCAATGAAACACACCAGACAGTGCATTAAACAAAATGATACTACGTACATTAATAATAAAGTTATGTACAATAAATATACAGACAGGTGAGATGTAAAGCCTATAATTTTCAAAAAAAAACTTTTCCTCTCACTTCAGAAAGTTTATATCAATGGTTTCGTGCACCAGAGTTCACTAGTTAAAAAACACATGGATACAAGGGTTCAGTGCACCAAGAGGTAGCTGCCTTTTAATACTAAAAAAAAATAAATAAATATATATATATATATATATATAAAATAAAAATTACAACCCCAAATCTTTGAAAGCATAATAACAAAAGCAATTTAATGAAGAAAAAAAATTGTAGTTTGTCACTTTGAGCAGAGAAGTTGACGAGGATAGAGAAGTGGATCTCTTCGCCATTTCCTTTCAGCAGAACAAATGTCACGATCTATCACACCTTCTGACTTTGCACCGTATAGGAGTCAGGAGTCCATCATGATGGTACTGAGAGAAACTGACATTTATATCTTATTAATGATCTAAATCACTGAATAAGACTGAGACTGACACATGGTGTCTGGACTCGGAATGAATATATATATTTTTGTCTTACAGTGCAAAATTCATTCACTTTCTGATGCTATTTTATTTTCCTGACTATATTTCAACATGAGAAATTTACTGAACTTCACAAAACTATGTAAAAGGAACTTTAAGAATATCTGGAAAAGAAACAGCTGCCCTTGCAGCAAGCTGTTTGGGGCAATTGCTACGTACTGAAAATATATCTCCACAGATATGCAAACTATACTAGTGTACTATAACATATCTGACAACTTCAAATACTTGCTGCAATTTATATAATGCTACACTTTTCTCGAGTGTGAATTTATAAACAATTAAAGACATCCATTGAAATCAAGAAGAGACAGAAAGAGAGAGAGAGGGGAAATAAAATTTATAAATAATATGATAAACAGCCAAAGTCCCTGACTTTCTTCAAGTTTACATAACCTTCCCATTCGTATCCAATGAATGTGAATTTCGCATGGATTCTTTTGATACAGTCAACATTTCACTCTCATGAAGTCCCATCAATGTTGATTGAACAGATGAATTTCTTTCCATTACAGACTCTCCATCCTCCACAGATGGAGCGGAATCCGACACAGTCACAAGAGTGTTCGGTACATCTGACAGCACATCCGTCACATCTTTCTCCTTTTCTGCACTTGTAATTTTCCCACAAGGCAAAGTATCAGAATTCTTATCAATGTGATCAGCACCATCAGCTGGTGTCCAAGACGTGCCACTAATCTCATCAACCCCTGATTTGCTGCCGGGAGTCATGAAATCACAGTAACTTGCTGGGGGTTCAGATACAGATTCCAGTTCACTATCCACTTTACCTTTTGTGACTTGACACTCATTTAACAAACTCTTTCCATTCTCACTCCTACTATCTTTCAGAACTCCCTTGTCTTGCACGCTATCTGTCTGGTTTGAAGGACGTTTCTGTGCACTACTTGACGAGTGGCTGTGACTGTGTTTCTTTGGTGTTGATTGACGGTGACTTTTCTCTTTCCCACTTCCAGAACTAGAATCAGAAACTAGGAATTTTACTGGAGTCTTTTCTACATTTTGCTGCCAATCTGATTTAGACATTTTCACAGGTGTTCTTTCTCCACTTCCATCCACTGATGAGATGGGTCTCTTCTTGGATGAACCTTCTCCACTTCCATCCACTGATGAGATGGGTCTCTTCTTGGATGAACCTTCTCCACTTCCATCCACTGATGCAAGGGGTCGCTTCTGGGGTGTCCTTTCTCCACTTTCTTTTCCTGAGGAACTTGAATGATGCTTTCTGGACTTGTCATTGTGAGCTCCTTTTGGGGAATTCAAATGATGCTTGGTTGATTTCTCTCTGGAATTTTCTTTAAGATGGTGAGCTTTTGAGGGACTAGGCTTTGCACTAGAGTGTTTATGATGCTTTTCAAATAGACTTGAATGTTTTTCTACCTTTTCTGAATGTGAATCTTTCAAATGCTTTTTCTTCACTTCACCATCTTTGTTTACCATTTCTTCAGAAGGTCTTTTCAAGGTTTTGTCTGCTTGACTTGATGAACTTGAGCTGTGTTTGTGGGATTTCTCTGTTCTTTTTTCACCTGAAGAACTACTGCTATGTTTGTGAGATTTGTTAGAGCTCCTTTCTCCTGTATTGTGATGCCTCTGAGACTCTTTCGACTCTTTCTTATCCGGAGTACCAACGGAAGAAACTTGATCTTTTTTTCTTGGAGTACTAGCAGAATGTGTCTTGTCTCTTTTGATCAGAGTTTCATGATGCCCAATCTTCAGTTTCTTCTCCAGACTATGAGATGAATGTACCCTTTCTTTTTTCTCTGGTGTGTTTTCAGGATGGGTCTGCACCTTTTCATCTGAGGTGTTCCTGGGCTGGTCCACGTCTTGAGATTCTGTTAGTTTTGTGGTAGTATTCTCTGTGGTCTCTTCTTCCTCTGGTATGTCTGGATGGTAATGTTTCAGACGGCAGTGCCATGCTATGCTGGTCACGGCAGACACCGTCTTAAATTGATGGATCACGTTTCGGGGTATGAAGTAAATGTCGTTATCTTTCAGCTGAATCCTTGCATAGCGAATTCCATCCCTGCGGAGCTGGTTCAATTTTGCATCTTCCACCCATGTCACACACTGGAAAATAAATATTTCTATTACATTTTTGCCTTTTTCTTTCAAATTTCTCATTATCCAGTGAAGTATTGACTGCATAAAATCCAGTCTTTTCCAGGTTTATACTTTATGAAATTTTACTGTTTATATACATTTAAATTGAAAATCAATTCTCAGCCACATTTTCTTGTGTGGATTGATTGACTATTTGTTTTATGTTCCATTGAGAATTTTTCACTGTGATTTTCATTGTGATGTCACCAGCTGTAGGTGAAGGACCACAAATTTAGATCTATGACTAGAACTCAGGGCCATAGCAGTGAGGGTTCTTTAATGTGCCAATGCTTGCTGCGACAGAGGATCTCTCTTTTTACGGTCTTATCCAAAAGACCTGTGATTCTCACTTTTAAGTGCCAAGCATTTGGAAAAGGAGCAATCACTACCTATGGTTATGACTTAGGTGTGACATGGCCATGGTACAAGCAGGACTCAAACTCATGACCTCCCAGTTATGAAGTAAATACTCTAACCACTGAGTTACCGTGACCAGTACCCAATGAATGGAAGTGAAATTTTAAATAGTGAATTTGTGCTCATTGAAGAATAAACACATCCTTTATTGACATGAAAAACTCAGTTTTCTTGATAGTAATTAATGTGAAATGCAAGACTATATATTCTGCAGAATCTGCTCAATATAGCTTCTGAAAATCATCTCATAGACAGCTACAACATCCATCAATCAGTGAAAGTTTTTAAGATATAACAACACAACACTTCCAACCTCTCAAAATGGAAAAAAATAACCATAACTTTCTTAAATACTAAAAAAAAAAAATCTGCATAAAATAGCACGTGCACAACTTCATTATTCATATATCTCAAAATTTCATTATTAAAAAAGATATTTATTCTGGACAAACAAACTTTTTCCAGATGAACGGACAGACAGACAATGTGATTCCAGTATACCACCACCTCTAGACTTCATCTGTGGGAGTTGTTTTTTTTTTTTTTTTTTTTTTTTTTTTTTTTACAATTATAGTTCGCTATAACAGAAGAAAGAGACTCTAGGGATTTAATTAAAGACAGTGTTATATGCCTCCCGACCATTAGTCTCTGTATTGTCTGAAAGATGTAAACCATGTTGGCAGAGTGGTTAGAGCATCGGGCTCAAAATCACAAAGCCTCTCACCTCTGTCGGCGCTTGCTCGAATCTAGGCCGTGACGTTATGTGAGCAAGTTTGCTAGTTTACTTGCGGAAGGTCGGTGGTCTCTTCCCAGGTACATTGTATCTGGGTTCTCTTCTCCACCAACAAAAACTGGACACCACCAGATAACTGAAAAATTGTTGAGTGTGGCGGAAAACAATAATCAATCAATCAATCACACTATATCATGTGACATCAATCTATATTGTCTGAGAGATATAAATCATGTTGGTATATCTCGCACTATATCATGTGACATCAATCTATATTGTCTGTGAGATGTAAACTATGTTGGTATATCTCACACTATATCATGTGACATCAATCTATATTGTATGAGAGATATAAACTATGTTGGTATATCTCACACTATATCATGTGACATCAATCTATATTGTCTGTGAGATGTGGATTATGACAGTATATCTCGCACTATACCTGTGACATCAATCTATATTGTCTGTGAGATGTGGATTATGACAGTATATCTCGCACTATACCTGTGACATCAATCTATATTGTCTGTGAGATGTGGATTATGACAGTATATCTCGCACTATACCTGTGACATCAATCTATATTGTCTGTGAGATGTGGATTATGACAGTATATCTCGCACTATACCTGTGACACTGGTGGCTCATGAAGGTCCAGCTGCAGTTTGTCTACCAGTTGCATAAAGTCCCCTGAGTGAAAACAGATCACGTCCTTTACAACCCGCGTATCACAGCCCCTAAGAATGACAAATACAGACCTCAGCATTGTCAAACAGCAACAATCTCATCACCCATCCTGAGATAAGTAGATCTTTTTTTTTCCTGTCTGTAAATTTTTTATCTTGCTCAGCTTCATGCTGCTCTTGTGGCCCAAGGGGCCAAAAATTAATTCTATAATTACTTATTAGATTTGTTACAGAATAGGACCTAATATGTTTAATATGTAAGTAAGTATAACAAAAATATACAATTTTATTAAAAAGATGCTAAAAGTAGGTTAAACCCTGATGTCAAGGTCACAAGGTCAAACATTTTGGTACCAAAAGAAAGGTCGTGCCACAAGGAATACACATGTGAAATATGAAAGCCCCACAACTATTGTTCAAAAGTTAAGGCCAAAGTCTAAGTTTTTTCAAAAGTAGGTCAAACCCCAATGTTAAAGTAATGAGGTCAAACCTTTTGGTACTAAAAGAAAGGTCTTGTCCAAAGAACTACACATGTGACATATGAAAGCCCTAAAACTATTAAGACTTTCAAAAAATTACGGCCAAGCTCAAGGGTGTTCAAAAGTAGGTTTATTCCTGAAAAAATGAGGTCAAAAATTTTGGTACCAGACGAAGGGTTTGTCATAAGGGATACACATGTGGAATATGAAAGCCCTGCCATCACCCACTCAAACTTTATGGCCAAGGTTAAAGTTTTGAGGACAAAGAGGGATAGTCCATCACAAACTTCATTCCAGGATATTTTGTGAAAACTTGTTTGAATGGTCATAGTGCTATATATAAGTATACTAGATGTGTACTATATATACAAGAATACTAGATGTGTACTATATACTAATATACTAGATGTTAAGGCTGTCACGTTTACAAAATTTTGTAAACGTTTAAACGAAGCATTGTAAACGAAACGTTACCGTTTAAACGAAGTGTTGTATAATTTAATAAAATAAAATACGCACAGAATTTTAAGACCCATTAATGACCATTATGTTTGTGTTTCAGTTTTCATCGTTCTATGGACGATGCAGAGATTGTCACCGGACATTCCGGAGTATAAATATAAGACAGAATAAAATACACGAACATAAATATCCGGATAGCATTTAAATTGAATTCAATTTTATTCACACTGTACAACATTTGCACAATACAGATCACAAATTCACAATAAACTTCATTTTTCAAATTTTCATTTCAGTGATTTCACATTAGATTGTCCAGAGAGGGCAGAGCTGGTGCCGCGGCTTCTTCCGTCGGTTCGCTTTTAACATGGACTTCACGTGCAGCTGGTGCAGGCGGAGCAGCGCAATTCACTTTATGTTTTAATCTTTTGTTCAAAAAGATCAGTTGTTCCACGTTCTCAGCGTCAAGGGAGGAGCGCAGTTTTGTAACAGTTCCACCCGCTGTGGAAAAGACACGCTCAAAGGCAACGGACGTTGCCGGTGTGCATAGCAAATCCTTTGCGAGACTTGCTAATTTTGGAAAATTAATACGACTGGTTTTCCACCAAGTGAATGGGTTGGTATTTGTCGGCACACTTTTTTCAGATAGATATAATTCGATCTCTTCATCTGAAGTGGAAGGGGTAATTATTTTGCAATCTCCGGTGTCAAAATATGATCCTAACAGGAAGGATATATCATCCTGAGAAAGTTTACTTCTCTTGCATTCGGGCTCATTCTCGCCTTCCTTGATGTCTGCTTCTTGTGTTTTGTTTTCGTTATTAACACTACATGCATCAATTTTCTGTCCATCATCTTTTTGTTTTAAGATTTTATTTATCGTATCTAGAACAACATTGCGTTGCTCGTCATTGAGGAACGGAAGCGAGCGGTAACGCGGATCCAAGAATGTGCAGAGCATTGAAATACTCTGACACATTTCTGGTTTGTCCATATTGAACCTTTTGCGCAAATCGGTTTGCACCTTCTGTTTGAATGTTGCGACTGCAACACAGTCACTGTCGTTTGAAGTAAGATGGTGATTTACTAAGCTATATAAAATTGGGTACACGCCACTGACGGTCGGATACTCCTCGCTGCACATGACACGAGTAGCCATGTACAAAGGCTTCAGAACAGTGATCATGCCTTCAAGTACTCGCCAGTGATCATCATTCAGATCTAATGTACGCGCATCATTGGGTTTTGTTATACTAGCATCGTGAAGCACGGCATAAATAGCCAGCCTTTGTTGTTTGAGTCTCTCAAACATGTCGAACGTGCTGTTCCACCGAGTGGCCACATCAATGATTAAATTGTTTTCAGGTAGATTCATCTGTTTTTGTCTTGTATGTAGTTCATTTGCAGCTAGCACTGATTTTCTGAAGTGTGCAACTAATTTTTTTGCCGCCCCTATTGTTCGCAAAACAGAATTTACAGAATCAAATGCACCTCTAATCGAAAGTTGTAAAGTGTGAGCAAAACAACGAATGTGTTTCCATTTCAGGTGCTCAACACACGAGACCATGCTGGATGCGTTATCAGTAACGATTCCTATAACTTTCTCGTCAGTAATGCCAAATTCCTGTGTTATTGCTTTTATTTCGTTAGCTGTGTTCTCACCGGTATGTCTGTCGGTGACTTTTCTGGTGGCCAAAACTGTATTTTGAAAGTTCCAGTCATCATCAATAAAATGGGCAGTTTCTGTAATGTATGCCTCAGTGGCAAGGCTTGTCCAGTGATCTGATGTCAGCGCTACGGCAGACACGTTTTTTAAATTTTCTTTCAGTTTCTGTACCTCCTCGTCATATAGTAAAGATATGTAGTTTGAAATAGTTGCTTTTACAGGGATTTTATAATGCGAATTGAGTTCATTACAGAAATCTTTGAATCCCTCGCCACTAACAATACTTAGTGGTCGTAAATCACGTGCGCACATCAGTGATAATTTCTGGGTACACTTTTGATATTTTTCTCTTGAAAATACCGGCGTTCTATAAGCTGTAATTGCTGTTTGCGTCAATGTTGCGGAAGACCCCGGCTTGTGACTTTTATCAGATGCATCAATACTTGTAGACTTGTGTTTGAACTTGATGTGATTGGTCATTGTCCCTGTACTCCCTCCGGCATAAGTAAGCTCCGTAGCACATAAATTGCATTTCATTTTTTTCTTTCCCGCTACTTCCAACTCCGTAAAATAATTCCATACACCAGAACGTTTCTGTTTTTCGGCCATTCTAATTTTGAGAGTTGCGAGTCTTGCGACAGATGATAATACAAATAAAGTTTAAGAATACCTGTTTGAAAGCAATCGACAATTTTATGACGTATTGAATCTCATCCATTCACTTAATTTCATTCAGCAACTTTCTTCAATGAAAAATAATGACACATGCCAAAGATGCCATGAAAGTGACACGTAAATATTCATACAGATTTTAAATTTGAACGTTTTTCCAGATTTGTATCCATACATTTAGATATCTTATTAGGAATTTTCTGGAAGGGGGGGGGGGGGCTATAATTGCCGTCAAAACCGTTAATAAATGTTTATTAAAAACAATAAAGCACATTTTGCAAGATGATCAAAGAGCAGCACAGTAATGCAATACAAGCCAGAAACATATAGTAAGAGATTCTGAGACCCTTTCAGTTTACTAATTAAATATGACGGGAAAAAATTGTTCACCGTTCCTATAGACTATAGTCAAACTTTTATAAATTCATTACTTCCCCTCGCAATTTGTTTAATAAGTTTATTCACTTGAAATAATTATTCAAATAATTTAGATTGTAATTTGAACCCTGCAAGATTTGTGCCACATATATAAGACATCGTTTAAACGTTTAGGGATTTTGTAAACGTTTACAGCCCAAACACGAAACGTTACCGGTTACACGTGACAGCCTTACTAGATGTGTACTATATACAAGAATACTAGATGTGTACTATATATAAGCATACTAGATGTTTACTATATGCTAGTATACTAGATGTGTACTATATACTAGTATACTAGATGTGTACTATATATAAGTATACTAGATGTGTACTATATACAAGTATACTAGATGTGTACTATATCCTAGATGCGTACTATATCCAAGCATACTAGATGTGTAGTATATACTAGTATACTAGATGTGTACTATATACAAGAATACTAGATGTGTACTATATATAAGTATACTAGATGTGTACTATATATAAGTATACTAGATGTGTACTATATATAAGTATACTAGATGTGTACTATATACTAGTATACTAGATGTGTACTATATCCAAGCATACTAGATGTGTACTATATACTAGATGTGTACTATATATAAGCATACTAGATGTGTACTATATACAAGTATACTAGATGTGTACTATATCCAAGCATACTAGATGTGTACTATATACTAGATGTGTACTATATATAAGTATACTAGATGTGTACTATATATAAGTATACTAGATGTGTACTATATACAAGTATACTAGATGTGTACAATTTGAATTGACTTACCCCTCAGTTTTGGATTTCACTGCCTTTAGCATCCCTACAGCTGCTGTGGTCCTACGGTCAAATCCGTGTCCCACATGATCTGCGTGGCACCTAGTTCGATCCTCCACCAAGTTTTCCCGAGGTTCAGAGGCCCGAGGGAGATAAGACAGATTTTTTAACTCATTCAGTCCCCTACAATGAGTTCACAAAGAGATTTAATTCAGGATCAAAAAAAAAAAAAATTGCACTGTTAGAACACATTTCAAGGTTGTTAGTAGACAGGTACACATTGTGTAGGTATACAAGGCCTTAGTAGACAGCTACATATTGTGTAGGTATACAAGGCCTTAGTAGACAGGTACACATTGTGTAGGTATACAAGGCCTTAGTAGACAGCTACATATTGTGTAGGTATACAAGGCCTTAGTAGACAGGTACACATTGTGTAGGTATACAAGGCCTTAGTAGACAGATACATATTGTGTAGGTATACAAGGCCTTAGTAGACAGATACATATTGTGTAGGTATACAAGGCCTTAGTAGACAAGTACACATTGTGTAGGTATACAAGGCCTTAATAGACAGGTACACACTGTGTAGGTATACAAGGCCTTAATAGACAGGTACACACTGTGTAGGTATAACCCAACAATAACAAATAGACAATTCAAGTCTGTATCCAGAACTGTATTTTTAAATTCTGTATAAATGTTTCAAAATGGGACACATTCACCAACAAGTGTTGCTCATTAAATTTTATTAATACTTTTACTGCAGATATACTGTGTGAGAAACAATAAGTATAAAATTGATTTAAAATCTAGATAATTCATTCAATAACTGAAAAATACATCTAAAAGGCACAGTGACATTTCAGGGCTGTGAAATACTATCCATTATCCTACTCTGGACCTATCAAATCCACATCTGTACGTTTTACAAAATCGCTGATGGTTGAATTAAGTAATTGTACACGACATGCTTACTGGTCTGTCCACCTGCTGTAAAAACCAGGAGGATGACTGACATTTTAAAATTAAATCAAGGTCCCCTAATTTATCGTGTTTATGTATGCAGATAGTGTCTAGCTCATTAACAGTATTGAAAATTTCCAGGAAATCTAAATGCAGTCTCTCCATAAATTTTCATTTTTTTCATATACCACTAGTTGAACTGTGATATTGTAATATTTCAGTATCCACCCTTGGAAATCATCCATCAGTTTCACTTTATAACATTAAATCCAGCTTATTTATTCTATCTTTGTCTTCACCAAAACAATTATTTCTAACTGCCTTATCGATCTTTCCAGAATGTTATAAAACTTCAAGAAGAAAATACAAAATAAAATAAAATATAATTAATATCAATATTTGCAATCCTTTTGTCCAATAATATTTTAACATATTTGGATTGGTGTAAAAGTTCGCAGAGTTTGTTTGTAAGTGAACTAAAATTCCCATGGGGATCTGGTTTCGCCCTCAGTAACCCTTGCTTGTTGTAAAAGCTGACTAAATAAGGCGGTCCTTCGGATGAAACTGCAAAAAACGAGGCCCTGTGTCACAGCAGATGTGGCACAATAAAGATCGCTTCCCCCACTCAAAGGCTGTAAGTGCCAAGCAAAACCTTAAATTCTGCATCCCTTCACCTGTAATGACGATGTCTCCATATGAAAGATTCTAAAGCAGGACATTTAACAATATATAGCCAACCAACCTATGGTGAAATAATGGTCAAACTGGTGTAATTTGAGTTCTTATCATAATTTTCTTATATCTTGTTTTACGACAAATTCCAAAACGCAACACATGTTTGTTGTTTTTTTTTAATTTATTCATTGAAAACATCACATATCAAACTTTTATTGCAAAAATTTACCCACCATACATCATATTGATTTTTAAAACCCATCTCTCGATTTGCCTGTATTCATTGTTTGCGCGTTGTGAGTAGCATCGTGCGAAATTTTAGGACTTTTTTTTTCAAACACGTGGAAAGGTAATAGAGGAGTTTTTTGCAATATAACAACTTTGTTGGTGAAAACATAGACACCACTAACAGAAAAAAATTCAAAACCAAGACTATGCCACGCTTAAGCAATGAAATGAGCTCAGGCACTTGGTATGCTGCAAGCAGGCATTACTCAGTGTGAGGTTGTAAGGTGTTTTAATGTCCATCCTTGTACAGTTAGCTGGTTGTTGTTGTGATTCCATCAGACAGGATCCCTAAATGATCGTCCAAGACTTGGTCAACCATTTGTGACAACATCACGGCAACAAGCGTTCATACGGCAACGTCATCTGCGCAATAGTTTAATGGCCGCTGCAACCACGGCGAGAGAAATCATTGGACGTCATGGAAAGAATATTCATCCTAGAACCATTTCCAGAATTTTGAAGTGCCATGAGATCTGCTGCAGAATACCTTATAAGGGGCTACAGCTTAAACCGCATCACTGACGGTACAGATTGCAATGGACAAGGCAGCATCTGACTCAACATCAAAATTGGTCATATGTTGTGTTCTCAGATGAGTCCAGATTTAACATCAGCAACACAGACATCAGATGTCGAGTTTACCGTCCTTTACATGAACATTTTGCAGACAATTGTGTCCTCAAGTGTGACAGGTTTGGAGAGGAAGGCGTCATGGCCTGGGGGTGCAATTAACTATAATTTTCGGTCACAGCTGGTCGTTTTAAATGGTACCCTCACTGTTAGGAAGTATGTGGACGAAATTCTGCAGCCTGTTTTAGCACCATTAATGCAGCAGCATAGGAAGGAAATGAGTTGATTTTCCAACAGGACAATGTGCACGCACATACGGCAACATTGACAGAAAACTTTTTTTTCAAACGAATGCCACTGACATCCTCGATTGGCCCGCTATGTCCCCAGAATTGAATCCAATCGAGTATTTGTGGGATGAGCTGGGGATACGTGTGTGCAGCCGCCAGGCTCAGAATCTGCAAGAATTAGGGAGAACCTTGTTGGAGGAATGGCAGAATATTCCTTAGAGGACCATCCGAAATGTTAATCAATGTCACGTTGCGTTCGCGCCGTCATCACTGCTAATGGAGGTCATACCCGGTACTAGTGAACAAAACCACATTTTTGACGCACCCCTCATTAACATTCATTTCAACTGTAGACTCTTTGTGAATAAAATGATGTTCAAAATCAAAGAATAGTGTTCAGTTAACATGGTTTATAATATACCACTATGACTTTATTTATTAGATATATAAACAAATTTATAATATATAAAATTATCAAGTGTTGAGTTTTTAAAGTCCATCAGTATAATAACAAAGGCCTGAAGGGCCACAAAGGCGTCGAATACAATATCATATATATTTTAGGGTTCTCAATAAATTCAGAGGGCAGGTAAATTAGAGAAAGTAAGAGAACAAATGTTTGAGTGCCACAGGAGACATTTCCTCATGTTTAAGTACATAAATAAAGCATTACAATAATTCGTAAACATCAGCAAAATATGTTTATTTACATAAAAAGAAATAAAGAAGAGAGCTTGGGCTGAAGTTATTTATCCTAACATGTTTATACATGTATCCTCCTCTTGCTAGATAATATCCCCTCAAGACTAGTTACTTTACAAAGGCTATAATAAATAAATTGAAATTGCAGACGAAAAACGCTGAAAAAAATACAACTGCTTCAGAGTGAGACTACTTGTTTAGAGAAGTTGTATCTTCTGTTTATGTATGATGTAACAATTATGCAGTATTGATTAACTCTCTGTTTTCAATAATGTCTAACAATTCAAAAGTTCAATGTAATATGTAACAAGGTTATTGGAATTTTGAACAAGATTCAATTCCCAATGAATACTACCTAGCCTGGGTTTCTTCACAAAAATAACCTGTTATTTTCATCGTGATGCACACGCTACTTTTGTTTTGCTTAATTGAGAATCGGAATAACATAAAACAAAACTGGAAATAGTTTTTGTGTTTTTGGAATAGGAACCGAACCGTGACAATGCTCAATCCAATTTAGTATTTATCTGTTTCTACTGATCTGAAATAAGGATTCTTGGTGAAAGATACAATAATAAACAATGACATCAACAACAGAAATGGTATTGTGCCTTTCAAATATCAATTAAATTCAATTTTTCAAAGTCGTATCGTAAGAAACGTTCAATACCAATAGGCATTATTTGATTTCGCCCACTGAGGCCGGAAAGGCGGTGTAATGGTAAAATTCTGCATGATCACTAGAAGGCTCTCAAGCAAGCTTGACGCCTTTAAAAGAAAGTTTGTATCAACATGTCAGCTGTTAAGATAGCAAATAACTTCGCATGAGTTATCTCTCTTTGCCCAATTTTAAGATTAAATTTCATGATAGATATAGTAAAGAATTATTTTAATTATTTCTTTTTTACTTAATTGAATAAATCTATTTAAAAACTCCTTTTTTTCCCCTGTTATCTGTTCTTTAGCATGTACTGTTCATAGTGGTATTGTCAATGGCAACTATGTAAAGCACTGAACATGTCCACAATTACCAGATTTTGACAAAATTCTCAGAGAAGTTTATATATACTGAAGTGAATAACTATGACCAAAAAAAAAAAAACCCCAAAAAAGAAAAAAACATTTAGAGATCAACATTAACACTTGTCTGGTACCAGTTGAAAAAAAAATTCGGACAAGTGAATATTGCTGGACACTTGTCCGATTGGACAAGTGCTTTTTATGTAAAGAAGTCTCCAAATAATGTATACTGAAGTGAATAATTATAATCAAAAAAAAAAACAAAAAAACAAAACAACCATTCAGAGATCAACATTAACGCTTGTCTGGTACCAGTGGGGGAAAAAATTCGGACAAGTGAATATTGCCGGACACTTGTCCGACTGGACAACAAAACTCAAACGTGATCTGTAACTATTCAAGATAAAGATTTCAGTTGAATAACTTTTGCTGAGAAAAGTGCAGAAAACAGATTCGGAATGACAGATGGACAGACTGAGGGTAAACTAATAGTCCCCTTCGGAAAATCCAGTAGGGAACTAATAACTGAAACCTAACATAAATGTTTTCTCACAGATATGCACTATAAAAACAAACTGATAAAATTTTAAATAAAAAAGATCAAGATTTTTAATCCTAAACCTCTTTCCTACCTTTTACGTTTAAATGGAGACTTGGGCATGTCGGCTGTGGGTACCGTCTGTTCTCCCGGCCTTGCCCAAAGAATGGGACCGTCATTGCTGCGATTTCTGGCCATCTCTGGTAGAGCAGATCGGATTCCCCAGGGCATGACGACTTTCAGAAATGGATTAGATTCCAACAAATCCAGAAATGCAGGATAAAACCCACCCACTTCTTCATGCACTGTCCCCACTAGACTGATTTGTAAGAGTGGACCACACCGAAAAGTTCCATTTTTGTAGGACTTTATCATTTGTTCCTGGTATTTTGACATGGTAATTGTCTCAATGTCCGACTTTCCCAGCACTCCCGCTTTGACTGTAATTTCTGGATGGTTTTCCGCAAAGTAATCTATGAAATCTGGCAGGTTATTTATAGCATCGTGTACAATGCCCATGACACAGTATCCGACCCCTTCACTGCTCTCACCATACACAAAGTCAAAGTAGTCCCTTACGAATTCCTCCATCTGCTCGGGAGACAGTTTCGAGATTTCGTTCTGATACACATGAAGAACCAATGCTCCACCATTTGGATACTGTTCCACATGCATTAAATGCTTGTATTTGGAGTTCATAAGAGGGTTGTCTTTGCTAGGAGGCAGATCCTTATGAAGGGAGAAGACTCTAGAATCTGTCGATATTTCATTCTTTTTAATTTCCTGGTTGATCTCTGATGCTTTCGGAGTTTCGGATGGTGGAGCAGTCTTTGCTGCTATGTTTTGCGTACTTGACGTGGTGTGAGTCTGCACGCCTCTGGACACTTTGTGACCAGTGATGGTGCTGTGTTTTATGCTATGTCCATTCACACTGACTTTCTCTGGAGTCTGCACACCTGATGTGTCATGCCTTCTCGATAAATTCACCTGCACATACCTATTTTCTGTCCTCCGTCTCAGATTCACCTGCACCCCACAATTGTTGACGATTCGTTTCTTGCTGGATGAAATTCTTATCGTATTTGTGACATCATCACGACTTAGGACGTACGTTTTCTGAGGAGATTCTGAGACTTCACTACCAACCACTTTTGCGGGACATGGACTGTGGCTCTCATAATGGTCTGTTAAATCTGAGGGGAGCCGCTTTTCACCATGGTGTTTGTGTTTGTGGTGCTTGTGGTGCTTAGGGTGGTGGTGGTGTTTTGTCTTCTCCTTTCTCTCGGAATTATCCAAAGTTGACTCCATCGGACCATCTTTTACATCACTGCCAACAGGGACCTCTCTTTTCACAGGAGAATCCACTGAAAACATGAATTAAACAACGATTAAGCAGTTACTCACAGTAAATGCAGATGGTGCCAAATAGACATTACCTGGAAACAAACTCGACTACTTTCCATATTGCATTAACCTACATACAATATTACAACATAACACTTCGTTATCCAGCACTGGTCAACATTTGTTTAGCTGCTTTTTATCAATCTTAGGTATGTTACATTTACCATTTATATGGAAAAAGTTTAATTCAATTACATGATATTAGAATAACACATATATAACTGTTGCGTAATGGTTGACAGTGCTATTGAAGATGCAGCTAGAGAAGATTTTCCATGGGGTATAAGGTTCCACTCCAGGCAGTATGGGCTGTAGAACTGGCAGTTAGTTGGTACAAAATACACACGAGCATATTAGAGTATCTCCTTGTAATGTGATATATATATATATATATATATATATATATATACACACACACACACACATTCTGTTGTATATACCACTACCAAGTCGGCAATGGGCTTATGTTCTCGCATGTGCCCATTGTGACGTCAATCAATTTCATCTATACACACTTTGTGTGTATACTTTTATGAAAGAATGTCAAATGTCATACACACAATAATTATCATGACTGTGTGGGGTACTGGGGCAATCAGAAGAATACTCTAGGCAAGTAAGAAAAAAAAATTATATAATGAATAAATATCTTGTTTGTGGGGAGGTTATGTGTTGAGAAAGCGATTGGAGCAGGTGATAATTGTAGTGTAACACATAAACCCCTTATGCCAATTACCATGTGCTCCAATCAATTTATAAACTCATAACACCTCCCCCCACCCCTGCACACTCACACACAAGACAGTTATTCCTTATATAAATGCTTTAGTAAAGCATAAAAGTGCAATGAGGCCAAATATTTTTGTGCAAAATCAGATTAGATTATTCCATATGTGGTATGTATTTTCAGAGCAAGTATCATGTACAAATTCTCTCTCTCTCTCTTCTTTCTCTCTTCTCTCTCTCAAAACAATATATTTTTTTTGTATGACAGAATGAGCCTTTATACACACACAGATAGAAAATAAACATTTTACTGATGCATTAAAAGGTTTAAAAAGATGTTATTTGAATGTTTTACACATTTACACTATAAATACCAAGTTGGCCCCACTCCGATGTCAGAACCTCTACCTCAGTGATTAAATAAAAATCACTGCTTTAAAAAAAAAAAAAAAAAAAAAATATTACTAATACCTCCCATTTCGACTTTAGATGATTATTATTTTTGTGACCTTTCAATTTATATAATGTTCGTTTTTATATTGCCCTTGTTTTACATGTTAAGCGCTTTAGAGTAATTATATAATTAGATAAGGCGCTATATAAAAATAGTATAATAATAATAATAATATGACATTTACACCTTACGCTACATCACTATGAATTTAATTTTTCTTACAGATGTGCTGTTGTAGAAAAGAAAGATTTTTGAAAACAAGTCAATTTTGGCAGTTTTCTGCCCTGTCCCATGGCCCTAGGGTGCAGAAGTCCTGAAATTTACAAAATTTGTAAATAAATTGTCAATTTATGTCACTCCTGCCCCAAATTCGAAAAGAGTTGGAATGGTAGTTGATGCACGACACACTACACACAACAGACGTCCCACTACGCATGACAGACGTCCCACTACGCACGACAGACGTCCCACTACGCACGACAGGCGTCACAAAACACACAACCAACGTAGACCAATTGCAATAGGTCACCGGAGTGACTCGGGTGACATGAAATAATTTCTTGTTCTGCATATCAAAGCTAAATTCTAATATTTAACAGAAGTATAAAACATAGAGCATAAATGCCAATGAGTGTTCACATTGATGAAAGACATTACATGTATATAATAATAACATGATTTTTTCTAACATTATTTTATTTCTTCATTTTTAGTTACTACAAAGCAGGGTTGTGGATAACCACTCGCCAATGCGAGTAATATTTGCTGTGGGTGATTACATTTCAATATTCGACTCGCCCACATGGCGACTGAATTTTTTTCTGAAACTTCTCATTGTTTACGATTTCCCTCTTGGATAACCTCGGTCGATTTCTCGTTAAATTAAATGTAATCAACAGAGGTGTGCCGAATGTCACTTTCTTTTTTAATATAAAGCGCTGTACTAGCCATGATTGTTTGTGCCGTGTGCAAAACATGTGTTGAGTACTTGTTTTGCACACGTTACGTCAAACATTTATGTGATCACGATTGTATCCACGTGTAAATAAAATGTGGCGTTATATCGAAGGAGTTTCCAAGCCTCAAAAGTCAGGATGTTAGTGAGAATGAAAGTGAGAGTGAAGAGAGTGTGTATGAACGAATAAGAGAGATGGAGATGGAATTTGAGGATGAATAACTTCAATAAAAAAGCTTTGAAGTGACTATATATTTTTTTTTGTGGGCCCATAATTTCAATTGTGGACCCGTAAACTTATAAAAGTCAGGGGCCCACATGGCCCCTAAGGTTACAAAAGTTAACCACATTCCTGCAATGCTTAATGGTAATTTAACACTCCCTCCATAATACAGCACAACAAATCAACACTCCCCCCATAAGGATCCGGGTTAGAATAGGTACCCCTTTCTTGTCGTAAGAGGCAACTAAATGAGGCGGACCTTCGGATGAAACCGCAAAAACTGAGACCCTGTGTCACAGTAGGTGCAACATGTAAAATATCCCTCCCTGCTCAAAGGCCATAAGCGTCAAGCATAGGTTTAAATTTTGCAGCCCTTCACCGGCAATGGTGACGTCTTCATGCGAGTGAAAAATTCTCGAGCGGGACGTTCAACAATATACATCCATCCATAATACAGCACGATAAATCAACACTCCCTCCATAATACAGCAAAATAACAAATCAACACTCCCTTCATAATACAGCACAATAACAATTCAACACTCCTTCCATAATACAATAGAACCAAAAATCATATTCAAGCTTTATCCCATCTGAACAATTCAACACATATCTTATATTCAAGCCCTCACTATCCCTTGCTTGTTATACAAGGTAACAAAATGGAGTGGTCCTTTGGACAAGATAGCAAAAATCAAGGTGTGGCACAATAAAGACCCCTTTCTGTTCAAAGGCTGTAAGCTCCAAGCATAGGTTTTCACCACCTGCATATGAATGAAAAATTCTCAAGAAGGACATTAAAGAATAAAAATCCAACTTAAAATCAAACACCTGGTATAATCAGAAAATTGACAAAGTTAATTTTCTACGAAAACATATCAGCCTGTCTCACATGAAATCACTTGAGTCTGATGTAGAAATTTTGGAATTAGTGAAGGTTAGGTATGTTTTTTTTTTTTTTTTTTTTTTTTTTTTTTTTTAAATTTCAACAGTATTTATTGAGGTACATTTCACATCAAATAAACAGAACAATTGCAATTTATAAATGATTAAACATCAAAACATTGTTTACACTGTTGAACAGAGAGAGAGAGAGAGGTGATGAGATTAAGCATTTGAATAATGTTGAATACTCATGACTAGGTTGTGTTGAAGTTGATACAAAATGTTTTTGAATCAATTAAAATTTAGTGCAGTTGCCAGTCAGAATCTGTCTAGAAGAAAAAGCCAATAATTCCACTGATTCATAAATTCGTTATATTTGCCCTGTTGAGTTGCAATATATTTTAGCGTAGTTATATGTGTTCTAACATCTATTAACAGTTCCTGAACTAATAAGCTTTCTTGTCTATATCTTTTCCGGTAAATGTAGGATTTGATAATTAGCAGAATAATGTTTAGTTCTTTAGAACTAGTAATTCCAAAAATAAATGATTGCCTATCTAATGTAATGTTGATACATGTACCTCTCTCACTGCATATAGTTATGAAGGAATTGATAAGCTCCTGTACCTTTGGGCAATCCCAAAACAGATGCATAATTGTTTCTTCGCTATTTTCACATAAACAGCATAATTTGGTGTTTATTTTCCCTATTTTAAATAGGAATGAGTTTGTGGTTAAAATGTAGTTATTAATTCTGTATTGTAACCATTGAAGTTTAGAATTTTTTGTATACTGGAAAGGGTATAAGTGAATATTCTCCCATTGAGACTCCGATAATTCAAAAAACTTTCCCCATTTCTTTTTTCCTAATGGAGTTATGGTCTCTGCAATTAGAGTATTGTAAATTTGTTTTGTTCCCCTTTTGCTGGTACAGAATATTTTGATATTAAGAGGGACAAAGGGCTTGGGGTTATTTGTTTCCATTTGGATTTTCAAAGTGGTTAAACTTGCCTTAATAGATTTTTGGAGTGAGGCATAAGTCAAGAAATTTGTTTTAATGTTATAAATTTTCTGTACATTTTCTAAAGAGTAAAAGCATCCCTTCTCATCAAGTAAATCTGATATGTATATTATATTCTTCTCAAACCAAGTTTTATAGAATACTGATTTATTACCAATTCTGATCCTCTTATTGTTCCATACTGGTTGGCTTATAAATTCATGCCAGGATTGAATTTTGATTCTATCTTGTAAGGTTTGATATGCATTAGTGGTGTCTTTCCAAAAATTGTTATTAATATCTTTTTTAACAACATTTATATACTCAGACCCTGTTTTGATTAGTGTTTCTAAGGAGACGATTTTATTTAACAGTACTTTCCATTTTGTATCTTGAGAATTCAATATTCGTTTTATCCAAGATAGTTTTAGTCCCAAAATATAGCTATTTATATCTGTCATCTTTAGTCCACCATTTATATAGTCCTGTATTACCTGCTTTCTTTTGAGTTTGTCAACCTTAGACTGCCATAAGAAGTTAAAAAGAATTTCATTTAGGTTCTTTATAAATATGTTCGAAGGTGAAGGTAATGAAATAAAAAGATGATTCAATTGTGAAATAAGCAGAGATTTAATAAGAGTTATCCTACCAAGTGGTGTTATGTGTCGTTTACTCCACTGATTTATGATATGCTTGATTTTCACTAGTTTCTTATCATAGTTAAGCTTGGGAATGTTTGTTAAGTCCACATCGAAGTTTATCCCTAGAAGTTTGAAGGTATGCATCCATTGGAAATTCATATCCTCACATAATTTGATAGATGAGTATTTTTTACTACCAATCCAGACTATCTGAGTTTTTGATACATTGATTTTAAGTCCTGAAATTTTGTAAAAGTTGTTTAATTCTTTTATAGTTTCTCTAAGAGACTTTTCAGAGCCATCTAAAATAATTAGTGTGTCATCAGCATACTGTGATAATAGGAATTCAGTGTCATCAATATTAATTCCTTTAATGTCTTGATTACTTTTTAGCTTGAGTGCTAAGATTTCCACACATAATAAAAAGATATAAGAGGATATTGGGTCACCTTGTCGGCATCCACGACCTAGGTTGAAGAAATTAGATAGATGACCTGCTTGTGATACTGATGAGGAAATGTTTTTTTGGAAAACTGAAATCCATTTTCTAAAAGAAGGACCAAAATTGAAAAATTCTAGTGCTTTATCAATAAACTTCCATGATACAGTATCAAAGGCTTTTTCAAAATCTATCATTAGTAATAGACCAGGTATGTTATTATCCTCAGTATATTGCATTAAGTCATATATAAGACGTGTATTTTCTCCTATATATCTCCCAGGAATAAATCCATTTTGGTCTGTACTGATTATTGAACTGATTACAGTTTTGATTCGTTGGGCTATACATCCTGATCCAATTTTATATACCACATTTAACAATGAGATAGGTCTCCAATTTTTCATGTAAAATTTACTTTTCCCATCTTTTGGTATACAAGTTATTATGCCTTGTTTTTGTGTTACAGATAGCTCTCCTAGTTTGTACCCTAGGTTTAGTGATCTTACTACATAGTGTCCTAATTGTTTCCAGAATATTTTGAAAAATTCTGCAGTAAATCCGTCACTTCCAGGACTCTTATTATTGGACATATTTTTCAAAACGAGCGTTGCTTCATTATATGAAATATCACCCTCCAAGGAAATGCTCTGCATACCATTAAGTTTGGTACTACTTGTTTCTTTTAGTATTTCATTTAAATTGAAATCACAGAGATTATTGTTATTTTGATAAAGGTTGCTATAGTAATTTTCTATTTCCGAAAGGATATCTTTTTGTACAGTAATTTCTTCATTGGTACCTTCCTTTATAAGCTTGGGGACAATCTTATTTGTAAAATGCCTATTCTCTAAGTTTAAAAAGTACTTTGTTGGTTTCTCTCCCTCGTTGATCCATTTTGCTTTAGATCTAATAATATTTCCCATAAGTTTATGGTTTCTAATATTTTCTAATTCTTTCTTTTTGATGTTTATTTCTTGAGTGTTTTCTTCATATTTTTCTTCTAGTTGATTTATTTGTGACAATAATGATTCTTCCTTTTCTGTACTTTTCTTTTTAATATAGCTTGAATATGAAATACATTTACCCCTGATTTCCATCAATAAAGTTTCCAGAAAGAGTTGATCATTTACTGTGAATTGAATTTCATTATTTGGTATCTTGTCTATATATTCAATATTGTATACTGGTAAAGCATATTTTTGTTTGGTTTCTTGTATTTTTTGGTTAATTGTTTTTAGAAATTCGTTGTCATGCAAAAGTGAATTATTAAACTTCCATAAGCCCTTTCCATGTGTAAATTCATTGAATTTAATACTGAGCAACACAGGAGAGTGATCTGACCTGTAACTTGCTAAAATTTCATTTTCTTGTACCATATTTAAAAAGGTATTAGATATCAGAAAAAAGTCTAGTCTTGCTTGTTTCAGGGGGGTTGGTTTACGCCAAGTAAATCTTTTTTCATCAGGATGAAACTCTCTGTAGATATCTGTGAGATTGAATTGATTGACTATTTCTAAAACTTTGTTTCTTGCTTTTGGATTGTTTAAATGATGATAATTATAATAATCCATATCAGAATTCATAACTAGGTTAAAATCTCCGACCATTATGATATTCTTATTTCCTAAATCAGTAACAACTTTGGAAAGTTCATTATAAAAGTGGGGAGTGTCACCATTTGGACCATATACAGTAATCAGACTTAAGCGTTGATCATTAATATTTAGGTCTAATGCAATAAAATTCCCTGATTCATCACTTACTTTTCTGTATATCTTAAAATCAAAATTATTATTGAAACATATTGCTACTCCTCTTGACTGTGATGTAAAGGAGTTAAAAACAGTATCATATCCCCATTCATTTCTAATGTTGTCTTCCATATCACTGGTAAAATGTGTATCTTGAAGACATAGAATATTGCAATCAAGTTGTCTGTAATATTGAAAAACATCTTTTCTTTTTCTACAATCATGCAGACCCTGACAGTTGGCAGATATTATTTTTATGGTTGACATATTGCAGTGAAGTATTGCTTACCTTGCACAACCTTGATCATCAACCCAGTCATGAAGTATTGTTGAGTATTACTACTTGCTAAATAGAAAATTGTAAAGAAGAGAAAGGTGCGGAAAGGAGAAAGTAAAGAAATATGCAATTTGTTTAGAACTGAAGGCACGTGCATCTGTTTGGAGAGGTGAAGTTGGTGTAAAGGTATTTACGTATATATTTACATCGGATACGCCGCCATGCCACTAAAATGAAAACCGAATACATTATGGGAAAATAGTTTCCGGAATATTAGTATAATATGTCAGCGTATCGATGCTTGTATATCTCTAGAGACAAGTCATTTCAAAACAGAAATTTACGTCAGATGGAACACACACATATATACATATATATATACACACACACATACATATACATACACACATACATACACACACACACATACATATATATACGCATACATATACATACATATACACATACACACGTACATACATATACATACACACATACATACATACATATATATACACACATACATACACACACATACATTCACACAATCATATATATACAAATATACATACACACATATACATACGTATGCATCCACAGCGACTACAGCTATTGTCATGATGATTAGTTAATTAGAGCGATTGGGTTTTGCAATTCACGCATTTTCATTTTCCAGTTTGTTCACAATATCACACACCAGGTTTTCCATGATAGAAAAACGAGCTGGACCGATATGAGAGCTGCCTAAAGGACTACACTTTGTTAATACAATAGCAACGTTGAAAATCTCATTGTCTTGAAAATATTTCAGTAGCCGCCGCCCTGCCCCGTATTCTCGATCTTCGTGATAATTTTCTGTGATTTCTCCGTTTTTTTTACCGAGTCTGTACACAAATATTCTGCTATCGGCACTAGCAGTGTATGGGTCAATTGACACTTTTTTGTACATATTATGTGCGTTCTGAATTGACTGTATTTTGGCTGCGACTGCCATGAATTCGGAACCATTCTTTTGGACTGGGTCTGATGAAATCGCGACCACATCATCCAGCGATTCGGATTCCTCAGAGGATATCTGCAATGCGTCCGCACTGGAAATGGGGGGGATCTCCTCTACATAGGTTTCTCCGTTTGGTAGGAGTATGCAATTATTTTTAACCTTCGCATTTACATTTTGCTTGCGAAGAGAATCCGCTTTGTCAAAAAGTTTATTTCTAGCGGAGTTTAGAGCAGGTGGTTGCTGAGGTGTAATAAAGAAAGGCAGAGATTTCTTCTCAATCTTTTTAAGTTTTTGAGCATTGAGAATGTCATCCTTTTTATTGCTATCGAGCAACTTGGCAGTGATGGTGACAGGTCGGTTATTGTGCTGAGGGCGTATACCGTTTCTGTGAATACGTGTGAACTGGACATCAACATCCAGATATTGTTTGATAAGTTTTGGCATAGTTTCAGCGAGATTTTCTCCACGGGAGAAAGTGAAGTTATGGATGAGAATATTGTCTCTCATGGACCTGTTACGAAGGTCTGTTATGTCGTCGTGTACATGTGAAACAGTTTTGTCAATTCTAATGACAACAGACCGTAGTAATTCTAGCTCTCGACGAAGTTCAGCGTTTTCTGCACGTAGAGCTGTGATTTCGTTGTAGTTGCAGTCAGTTTTGTCTGATATAACTTTAAACTGAGCGTTTACATGTTCAATGTCGGGCTCCGTGAGACTTTGTGAACACTTTTCAGAAGTATTTCCTCGGTTTGATCTATTTCTCGTTCCCATTTTAAAGTCAACCAAAGTAAAATTGCAAAAAACAAAACTCACAATTAAGTACCAGTTGAAACTCCTTGAATCTTATAAAGCTTATGCCCTAGAATCACCTCAAAATCACCAAAGTCACCAGGACTGAAATTTCACCTGTCCATGTTGGTCGGTGTCACGTGATATCTCGCCGGTTAGGTATGTTTTGACATGAACCTCAAATAGTGATGGGAAATTGGAAAATCTCGCAGATTCATAATCGATAATCAGAAATAATCAAAACGTCATAGTTAATTACTCTAAAACCATTTCTTAAATAGTTATAAGTCAAGCTCTTTATTCACTATTTACAAATCACAAGATTTATTAATACTAATAATAATCAAGGGGCATAATGCTTAACTCTTTGCCTGCTGAGTACCAGAGTTATCTCCCTAGACCCAGGCACTCAGTAATTATGTAAACATCATCATATTTCATAGTTATTTATTTAAAAAATTAATAACTTTGTAGTGTGCTGATATATCTTAATAATTTTTGGTCCATGTTTAGATATATGAATAAAGATATTATTGCCATAATTTATTTCAATTTTATTCGTTGTTAAGGTAAGTATAACTCAGGTGTAACACAGGTAAATGAAATTCATTAGCAAAAATCACTTCTACTGTTCAAATAATCAACTTCCCTCAACACCTCCTCTAACAGTTCGTCTTCGTCAACATGATTATCATGAACATCAAACGCTTCATCATAGTTGATATCAGCCATTGTAAAGCCTAAAAATTCGTCATCTTCACTGAATAAATCGTAAAATTCCTGCTCCGCCATTTTCAAAACAATTCAGTCAAAACACCTTCAAAAATTTGTATTTTTCCATCTAAATTTATAAATGTAGGTCCCATGCTTTTTTGTCAAAACATTTTGAACTTCCCCGGATGTACATGCGCAGAAAACTTGTGGTCTATGTCATCAGATTCGGCACAGGTTATTTAAAGAACATGAGGCTATTTGTTCGTCGGGAATCCCCGCCGGCAGCGAGATGTGGAAAGTAAAGCCTGGGCGGAAATTCCCGCCGGTAGCAGGCAAAGAGTTAAACAAGTTCTCTAAAAATAGGGTGTCTGATTGTTATTGATTGGAAAGAGTACTGCACACCAATTGATGTAGACCACAAGCAAAGAGAGGTAACTCACTGTGATAAAAAGTAAACTTAAGTGCATTATTTTTCTTATGAAATAACATGTTTGCATTATGCTGCTGACTGAAGACTGACACAAATTGAATTTGTCTCGGATCACTAGAGTGTAAATGCAGATCACTAGAGTGTAACAGGTGGTCTGGCCCCGCTGTCATAAAACATACTTAAGTCTGAGAATATTCTCAATTCCCCCATTCTCAGACTCCCTGGCCATCATAAAAAAAAGTTGAGCGCAAAAAAATATTCCCAAAGTCAGTTTTATTCTCAAATATTTGAGTCTACAAAAATGCAGACTTAAGAACGTTCTCAAACATTAAAAATGGCTGCTGTGGTAAGACACGTACACGATGTCATACACAGAATCTGTCGGTTTTAAGGCGCCCTTGTTGTATTTTGAGAACTTAGTAATCCATTCAGACAAGGAAGAGGTCTTCCAGAGATACCGTATCACACCAGCAAATATATATTTCATTACAATCGGCAGAGAAATAGTTACTTTTTGAAAGCTGTGTATTACATGATGCCACGTCTCATCGATTGACATAGAGCTGTGAATGTGTTTACATAATTAATTTTGAATTTGATTGCATGCTATGGTGACTTACATGAAAAGAAATATGTTTAAATTGCAAATTATATTGCATTTTCTGGTTAACTTACTGGCTTATGGCCTTTGAGCAGGGAGGGATCTTTTACATGCCACATTTGCTGTGACACGGGACCTTAGTTTTTGTGGTCTCATCCGAAGGACCGCCCCATTTAGTCGCCTCTTACAACAAGCAAGGGGTATTGAGGATCTATTCAAACCAGGATCCCCACAAATTTAATTAACAATGAGTGATGTCGTAAAATTTCAGACTGTGATTTATCTGTTACAACTAGAAATGGAGATTATATCATCACACCATTTCAAAATTGTTCACAAAGGTGTTGCTAATATTTTAAGTTTCCTTTTTAAGTTCAGAATAAAATACCTTGTGGTTTAACATGTTCAAAATAAAGTTTCTTGTTTATTTTTTTAACATAACCAGTCTGACAACTAAATTGACATTTTAGCCGAACAGACCTATCATTTAGTGGACTGGGTCGGTGAGATGTGCTATAGTGTCAATCCCTGCTAGAAGTCAAATCATATCTCGGAGAAAATCGGTCAAAAATCACCATACCTATTAACTGAAAACTAAATTTGAGCAGGTTATTTTGTAATTTTCTAATGATATCGTGCAACACAATTTTCCTGGAAAAATCTGTTTCGTAGTAAATCCATCCGTGAATAATGAACTTTTCTTGCCAAGCAATCGTTATTTAACTATTGAACAAAGATACAATAATAAACAACGACATCAACAATGGATATGGTATTGTGCCTTTCAAATATCAATTAAATTCAATGTTTCAAAGTCTTGAATCATAAGAAACGTTCAATACCAATAGGCACTGTTTGATTTCTCCCATTGAGATGGGAAAGGTGGTGTAGAGGTAAAATCTGCATGATCACTAGAAGGCTCTTGAGCAAGTTCGAAGCCTTAATAAAAAAAATCATAATTACCAAAACTGCTATAGGAGAAATTTCTGGTATTTACCTGTATGCCTATCAGCACATGTAAGAATAATGAGGACAGTACAGCAGACTTTTGGGAGATGTAACACTTTTGCACCTTTTTAAAACTGAATCTTCTGTATGTGTGAAATTCAATGTTGCTGATAATGTTTACTGTCAAAACATAGGTGGTACACAAAACCTACACAAGGCTGTCCACACATTCAATAATTAGTATACAAGTAGAATACCTTTATCAAAATATGCATTGTAAATAATGTATATTTTTGTAAATTACTTATTTTTGTATTTCAAATCAGAACTTTCTATTTCTTTATTTGAGTTAATTACAAATCATTGAATTCATGAAATTCAGATGAAGAGCTCTTACACACTGCCTATTATCCAATCAACTTGTGAAAATATTTTAATCTATCTGGACAGACAAGGTAGCTCTTCTTGTGCCTTATAACCACCAGCTTTATGGTCTCCTTCAAATGTATTGTCTTCCTTGATTCCTATAAATAGCTTCTTAGACAAAACAAATGAAGCTTTCAGAAAACCTTCTACTTTTTCATCAGATTTAATTTACAATCCCGATAGTTTCCGAGTTTACAAGATAAACGATTATTACGGATAACCTAATACACGTCAAACACAAAACCCAATAAATGCAAAACATGATAGATAATGGACCTAATAAACAGAAAACATGATACGACATGATACACACATGATAGAAATGTCAAGAATAATGTTGCGGGTACTGTACATAGACCATGGCCTCTCGCGTAAAATATGTCGTGATTTGGTCACACCAACTTTTCAAGTAACCACAAAATGATTTTAAGAAATAAGACTTTCATTGTGCACATTTAAGAAAATTGCCACTTCTACATTTTGTTTGTAGTCATGGTGAAAATAGTAAGTTGTTAAATGTTCTTACCTTTAGTTGTCCCATTTGATGCACCATTAACAACTGGTTTCACTTTGACCTTGGGGGGTGAAGGGGAGATTCCAATATCCGAATCACTTGTAGATGAAAACCTCCCTTCACGACAGACATAATCATCCAAATAACCAGAATTTGACAATCGTCGGTAATCGTGTTGTATGCGTTTTCGTTTCCCTGTATCAGGACTGATGCATGGGTCGGGAATCAATCCTCCTCCTTGTTGTGAAACTGTTAGATGTGGTCGTTTTTTCTCTGGTAACGAACTTGAATCTTCAAACGAATTAGAACTGTTGTCTGACGAAACATACGTCGTATCAACAGCATGTGCAACATGAAGTCCTGGTAGGTTACGAAATAAATATTGATCTTTCTTTCCTTTCCCACCTGTGTCAGCTATGTCTTCTAGTTTTACACATACTTGCGTCTTTGTAGCATCATTTATTGATTGCTTTTGTAAAATTTCAAAGATATTATTCCCTCCAGAACTGTTCACATCATCACGATCTGCCGCAGCTTCGTCGGCCATTTTGTTGACAAAATTCCCGGATGTAAACAGAAGACCCGAACTTGGTTTTGTTTCGTTTCACCTGATTGGATGCCTTGAAAATCTTTTATTTCCGGTTCGAAAAATCGACCAATGGGATTTAATTTGACAGAAAATCTTCAGAAACCTCAAAGTAAGCGTGCATCTTCCCGCAATTTGTGAAAAACGTATAACTTTGGAAAGTTTTAATTTGTTTGTACCAAGAGAAATTGGTCAGTATGTCTGCAGAGGGTGCGTCACCCGCTAAGCGGCCCAAAACCGACACGTCAGTTGAAGGAGATCAAAGTCAAGATTTTGATTCTCTAAAGCAAAAGTTCTTAGAAGACATGGATGCTTGTCAGAATGAAATCGATGCCCTGAACGAACAAGCCAGTGAAGAAATCTTAAAAGTGGAACAGAAGTACAACAAACTCCGGAAACCGCATTACGAAAAACGCAACGAAATGATCAAGAACATATCTAACTTCTGGGTCACTGCAGTATCCTTTGTGTCATTCATATTTGCTGTTTTTGTTGTGCGTTAGTCAATAAGTCAAGTTGTACGAGTAACTAGTACAGGATGGTAGTGCTATGTACGTATGAAAATACGTTGTAATCGTTAACTACCAGTCTCATCTCCTTGATTTTTGTTTTAAAAGTTACTTCCCTTTGTAACTAATGTCCAGAATATGATGAATGAATTAAGGGAACAGTTTTGAGTTCTGATATGAACTGCATCAAATCAATTATATATGGTTTGAACTTCAGCCACTTAGATTATTACAATTTATTTATAATTTGGATTTTTCAAACAGATTAAATGGAGCATTGTAATATGATGCTAAATTTAAACAGAAATTTGCCAGTTAATTTTACTGCTTCAATAGTAAGTATAGTATTACTGCACTTGCCCTTTTAAGTTTTCAGTGACCACTGTTTGATTGTGAGGTAATGTGACCACTGTTTGATTGTGAGGTAATGTGACCACTGTTTGATTGTGAGGTAATGTGACCACTGTTTGATTGTGAGGTAATGTGACCACTGTTTGATTGTGAGGTGATGTGACCACTGTTTGATTGTGAGGTAATGTGACCGCTGTTTGATTGTGAGGTAATGTGACCACTGTTTGATTGTGAGGTGATGTGACCACTGTTTGATTGTGAGGTAATGTGACTTACCTTTGGCCTGGATACACTTTATTAGACAATCAATCCACTTCTGGAAACATTTTTCATAGTCCTCAATAGGGACACCCATCATATACTGATAAATTGCAGACCCAAGGGCATTTAATGATTTGTATTTTTTTCCAGGTAGGTGGAATTTCAGTTTGGGGACCAGAAAGCAGTAACATGGCAGGGGTAGACAAATAGATTTTTGATGCAAGTGGGACAAGCCAATTCACTTGTCCTACTACAAAATTCACTTGCATCACCATATAAAAAAAATAAGATAAAAATATTGAAAATTGTTAAGTGACTAGTGTAATAAAAATTTTTCAAATACACACATACATAAACAATAATATTTCTGTCATTAATACATTTCTGAACAGAGACGCAGACATTTATGTCGTCCACAGAGTAATCAGTTTCAACATGCTTTGTTTTGGTCTGATGACCTGCAATGTGGCAACCATTTAATGCCAAATACAACTTCTATATACAGTAAAATACAGACGTATATATACAGTATAATACAGATGTATATATACAGTAAAATACAGACTTCTATATACAGTAAAATACAGACTTCTATATACAGTAAAATACAGACTTCTATATACAGTAAAATACAGACGTATATATACAGTAAAATACAGACGTCTATATACAGTAAAATACAGATGTCTATATACAGTATACAGTAAAATACAGACGTATATATACAGTATACAGTAAGACACACTTATAACAAATTCATGTGATGTTTATTCTCCTAAGAGGAAAAAACAAAACAAAAATTATTGGCTATAATAAAATTTGGTTAGTCTGACCCTAGACGTTCACCATAACTCTGTTTTACCGTAGAAGTGAAATTAGCATGAAATAAAAAAGAAAATTACAGTACTCTATTTTGTAAAATTTCCTTGACTGTGACAAGTTCATCAACCATCCACAGATCTCAGCAATTCTAGATGATGAGGAAAAAGAATGTCTGCATTATTTAAACATGGTAAATATCAGCTGCGGCCTTCAGTTTCAGGGTGTGTCGTATGATAGGAGATATTTTAAAAGTGTTCCACGGACGAAAAGAACGATGTGACATTGCTACATGTATATGTATTTATCATGGGTGAACTTCACACTCTATAGAACTTGTTTTTCAAGAGTTAAGTTGATATTTTTATGTTATTGCAAAAGTTTACGGGCAGCAAGGTTGTTAGCTGGAAGTGCTATTTGTCTTATATCATAGCTGCATTTCTTTTGTATATGGGGGATTTAAATGTTAATTTTACAATAAAAAGTTTACAACGTAGTTGTGTCTAAACTGAGCTCCCTCAAAGTCATTAAGTGACAGTTTTAGGTGGGAACAACTGTGATCAGTAATTGATAAGCTGTGCTAAATGACAGAGATTTTCAAGGTGAAAACTATCAAAAGAAAAATCTGATATTTTCTTTTCTTTAGATTCACTACTTGGTTGTTGTTTTTTTTAGGTGAATGTGGAGGAGTTCGATGACATCAAATCTGGCTACAGAATCAGCTTTAACTTCTCACAGAATCCTTACTTTAGCAATGAAGTTATTTCTAAGGAGTTTCATTTGGTAACCTTAGGTAAACTGGAATCCATAAAAAAAAAAATCACATAGTTTGGTGTAATCAGGTTTTCATTGTTTCATTTCCAATCCCTTCCATCACGAACAAGCATCAGACCATGATGATAGGTGACAGTGTGCTTTGTGTTGCATGTGATAATGCGATCAATGTTTAACAAGTTTACTTTACACTTTAGGTATGTCAATAACAATCATTGAATAAATTTCATGTTCATGTTATCTCTGCTATGCAGATATATTGAACCAAGAAATACAATACCATTCATTTCATTCAGTCAGGAATATTAACACTTTTTCTTATGTTTTTGTTTAATTGCCTTTTGCCTTTAGATAGTTAAGGTGTCGAACTTGCTCTAGAGCCTTCTAGTGATCATGCATAATTTGCCGCTAGACTGTCCTTCAGCTGATATCAATGGTCGAAATCAAAATATTGCCTACTATTTTTGAAAGTTTCTTACGATTCAAGACTTTGAAACATTAGATTTAATTGATAGTCTAAAGGCAAAATAGCAAATCCGTTGTTGATGTCATTTACATATTTTCCAGTAATTAAATAACAGCTGTTTGGTAATAGAATTTCATTATTCATGGATGAATTTACTACAAAACAGATCAATGAGTAGTCTGGTCCCCTTTCCCACAATTCCGTTTGCTATTGTAGAGAGTGCGTGAATGGGATATTGTGGGAAAGGGGACCAGTATAATCAATGAGAAGTTTTCCTGTGAAATATGTTGCTCATGAATATCATTAAAATCTTACTTGTTAGGATAAGCAACTTCAGCCCAAATTCTCTTAATTTCTTTTCATGTAAATAAACACATTTTTGCTGACATTTTACAATCATTATGATTTTAATGCTATATTTATGTGCCTACAGCAGCATTCCGATATTTTTCCTCCCACTTTCTCTAATTTCACCTGCTACCCTCTAAATTTATTCAGAACCCTGATGAATATGGCATTGCAGTCGGCGCATTTTTGGCCCTTCAGGCCTTTGATTCATGTTTATGGCATGTAATATGCTTTGTCAATTAAATTTGCTGTAGAGAATATTGTTTTTCTCTTAATTATGCTAAACAGGAGATCCGAAGTCATTTGCAACAGACATCAAGTGGAAGGACGGAATGGACTTAACAAAATGGGCCCAACAGCAGGCCAGTCGGAAAAGGCGACGAGGGAACGGGCGAACATTTTTCACCTGGTTTAATGACCATAGCGATCCGTTAGCTGATGATATAGCGGAGGTAGGAGAAAATTCCCAAACAAAAATAAAAATGTTGTATTCGTTCTGCGACAAATTGAGGTCAGGTTTGAGGTGTGTTAAAGGTTAGATATAAAGCTAGTGTCAACTGGACTTTATCGTAGATTATTATGATAGCATCCGAGAGGAGTTTGGGTGTGCAGCTATAGAAATATGGGTATGTTACTGAAAGATTCCAGCTCATTTTCAAAGCTCAACCAGTGGAGAAGAAATGAAGTAAAGGCACGGCAAAATCTAATACAGCGTGGTTTACTACAATTCAGTATCCAGTGGGGAGTATACTGGTCTAGAGAATAATAAAGTGCTTCCTCCGTTGGGGTTTGTATGGGTATTTCCTCCATTATCAGTGTCGAGGTTTGTCCGGGTATTTCCTCTGTTATCTGTGTCGAGGTTTGTCCGGGTATTTCCTCCATTATCAGTGTCGAGGTTTGTCCGGGTATTTCCTCTGTTATCTGTGTCGAGGTTTGTCCAGGTTAAGTTGTATTTTCATCTTCTTCAGAACCACTGGGCCAGTTTCAATCAAACTTGGCAAGAAGCATCCATGTGTGAAGGGGATTTAAGTTAGTTGAAATGAAGGGCAATGCCTTTCTCCAAGGAGAGATAACAGCAGAATAGTGCCCCCATCAAATATGCTGAATTAGGGTAGAATCATTCAAAAATCTTGATTCCCAGGGGTCGCAATAGGGGAGTAAAGTTTTATATGTGAAAATATAGGAAAAAATCTTCTTTTCCAGAACCACAAGGCCAATTTCACTCAAACTTAATAATCACAAAAATGCAAGAATAGGATGGGATCATTTATAAATCTTGTTCTCAAGATACATTAAATACTAGAAAATCTTCTCATATGTGAGAAAAATTAAGTGCATGGTTATGATGTCCAGTAATATCTTTACCTCGATTGTGAAAATCATGACCCCTGGGTTAGGCCCTAGGTGGAGCCAATAAGGCCCTCTAGTGAAAATATATTTAATCTTAGAAAATTGTCGTTATCAAGGCATGTGTGAGGAAAAACTGAATGCATGGTCTATGTACATGATGTATGGGCTCTTCATGATGCATGGGCTCTGTACATGATGTGTGGGCTATGTACATGATGTATGGGCTATGTACATGATGAATGGGCTATGTACATGATGCATGGGCTCTGTACATGATGCATGGGCTCTGTACATGATGCATGGGTATGTACATGATGCATGGGTATGTACATGATGTATGGGTATGTACATGATGTGTGGGATCTGTACATGATGTATGGGTATGTACATGATGAATGGGCTCTGTACATGATGTATGGGCTCTGTACATGATGTATGGGTATGTACATGATGTATGGGCTATGTACATGATGTATGGCTCTGTACATGATGTATGGGCTATCTACATGATGCATGGGCTTATGTACATGAAGTATGGGCTCTGTACATGATGTATGGGCTTATGTGCATGATGTATGGGCTTATGTACATGATGTGTGGGCTCTGTACATGACGTATGGGCTTATGTACATGATGCATGGGCTATGTACATGATGTGTGGGCTCTGTATATGATGTGTGGGATCTGTACATGATATGTGGGTATGCACAAGATGCATGGGCTATGTACATGATGCATGGGTATGTACATGATGTATGGACTATGTACATGATATGTGGGCTATGTACATGATGCATGGGTATGTACATGATGAATGGGCTATGTACATGATGCATGGGCTATGTACATGATATGTGGGCTATGTACATGATGAATGGGCTATGTACATGATGCATGGGCTATGTACATGGGTAACTAACTGCTAAGGCTTGTAGGTCTCCTGTTGTTTGTTTGTTTATTTTTCAATTATTAAATGGAAAAGTCAAGAAATTGGAGTAGGGCATGTGAAAATTGTAGTAGGTGTACAAAGAAAAGTTTGTGGAGACTGTTATGAAAATGAATCTGCAGATTGGTGGTAAATATAATGCTTTCAAATAATTTTTTTTCTCTCATTTCATAGGTGATTAAGGATGACATGTGGCCCAACCCCTTACAGTATTATTTAGCACCAGAAATTGACATGGACGAAAACGGAGTTAGGTAATGAATTCTGCAAATCAGAACCTAGATACAGTTCCGTTTTAATGGACATTTTGATTTTGCATTCAATGGGTATTATAATGTCCAGGTTACAGTTGCATAATGGAGAAGACAAAAACAAAACAAAAAACAGGGTTATGAACTTTACGGGGAATGACGGTGTAGAGAAATATGAATCTTGACATGTATAATTGTGTATTTTGGGGGTATTGGGTTATTAATGTTTTGTAATATTCCCAGCGAGGAGGAAGAGGAGGACGATTTAGATGATTCTGTGGTGGTTCTGGATGAAGATGATGATGAAGATGGTCTGTATCTTTAGAATTCATTCAGTTTATTTTAAATTTTCTGTATTGTAAGTGTTTGATTTAAAAATATTTGAATTTTTTAAATTGATTTTAGGTGAAGAAGTATATGAGGTAGAAGATGAAGACGAAGAGGAGTTTGAGACACTTGACTCAATAGGGGGAGAGGAAGATGGTAAGGCAACTGTCTGTCTGTTAGCTTACCTTACTTAAATTGTCACACTTTACAGTTAGGTCATTGTGACCTTTAATTAAGATGATATGGCTATATATGTCATAACTCTGAAGCCTCAAGTAGCTTTTCCAATCAAAACTTTCCGTTGTCTGTTGTCAGCAACAAATGGCATAGACTTTTCACATTTTCATCCTTTTTCCAGAACCACTGGGCCGATTTCTATCAAACTTGGCAAACAGCATCCATAGGTGAAGGGGATTCAAATTTGTTCAAATGAAGGGCAATGCCCTCTTCAAAGGGGAGATAATCACAAATATGCAAAAATAGGGTGTGGTCGCTTATAATCACAAATATGCAAAAATAGTGTGTGGTCATTTAAAAATCTTCTCAAGAACCAGTGGGCCAGTAAAATTCAAATTTACAGGAAAACTTTCTTATGTAGTGCAATTCAGGTTTTTTTTTTTAAATCATGATTCCCAGGGGTAGGGCCAGGCCATAATAGGGGAGCAAAGTTTCTTATGTGAAAATATAGGAAAAAATCTTCTACAGAACCACAGGGCCAATTTCAGTCAAACTCGGTACAAATCATCCTTGGGTTAAAGGGATTCAAGTTTGTTCAAAAGAAGGGCCATGTCCTCTTCAAAGGGGAGATAATCGTAAAAATAGGGTGGGTTATTTAAGAATATTCTCAAGAACCACTAAGCCAGAAAAGTTTAAATTGATATGACGGCTTCCTGACATGGCGCAGATTCAATTTTGTTAAAATCCTGGCCCCCAGGGGTAGGGTGGGGCCACAATAGGGGATCAAAATTTTACATGTGAACATATAGTGAAAATCTTTAATATGGACCAAGGTGACTCTGGTGAGTGATATGGCCCATGGGCCTCTTGTTTTGGATTCATGTAGATTGGAGTCATACTTTGTCAATTGGTTCATCTGTAGAGGAATGTAAATTGCAGCATAAAATCAGGTCACTGAAATTTTAAAGTGACCACATTTATCACAATTGATCCGGGCTGTTAGAATAGATCCTCAGTACCCCTTGTTTGTCGTAAGAGGCGATTAAATGGGGCTGTCCTTCAGATGAGACTGCAAAAACCGAGGCCCCGTGTCGCAGCAGGTGTGGCATGATAAAGATCCCTCCTTGCTCAAAGACAATAAGCGCAGAGCATACACTTAAATTTTGCAGCCCTTCATCGGCAATGGTGACGTCTCCATATGAGTGAAATGTTCTCGAGCAGAATGTTAAACAATATACAGTCAATCAATCACAATTAATTTATTAAAATGAATATTTTGTTTCCAATGCTAACAACATATATATACTTTTACTACAAACTAGAACATCACACAAAAGAGGAACTCCATTTGTGTCATGGTGTTTCAAGGAATTCAGTTGGACACGCAAAGATCATTTTGAGAAGAGCCTAATTCCATCTGTCAAACTGAAGAATAATTAATGAAATGATTTTGTTAGTTAGGGGGAGACTTCATACAACCCAAAATTGTTAAGTAATGTTAACCATGTAAAAGAAATCTAAATGCTTGTCATAAAATGAAGATGTTATTTGATCACTTCAAAAGAGAGAGAAAGAGAGAGATTGATCGATTGAAAAGTCGGTTATTTTACCTGTGACCAAGGTTGTCATGATTTTGTGTCGTCTTTTTATGATCATCTGACGTGTCATGTGTCATGGCGGTGCACCTTATTTCATTTTTAGGATTTTTATATCTTTCTGCATTTTAACTGGTAACCCGCGTATACCTGAATTGACGTTTTTATCCCCCAGGAATTGAAGATTCAGTGGCAACTAGTTTTTAACCTGTACATCTGTCTGTGGCAAAAAACTTTAACCATGGTAATTTTTTTTTACACCATAAGAGGTAGAGCATTCATATTTGGCTGGGTGTGTGTATTTCTTGTGGCAAGACCTTTCTATTGACTCCAAAATCTTTGACCTGGTGACCTTAACATTGACCTTTGACCTACTTGTAGAAAACTTCAATATAAGCCATATCGTTCAAATCATAAGAGGTACTGCTTTTATATTTGATATGTGCTATTCTTATGAAAAGACCTTTCCAATGACACTAGATCTGTTGATGTTTGTGACATTGACCTTTGATGACCTTAACATTGACCTTTGACCTACTTGTAGAAAACTTAAATATAAGCCATATCGTTCAAATCATATGAGGTACTGCTTTTATATTTGATATGTGCAATTCTTATGAAAAGACCTTTCCATTGACACTAGATCTGTTGATGTTTGTGACATTGACCTTTGACCTAGTTTTTGGATTTTCAAAATCATTAACCTTTGTCATATCTTTTACACTGAAAGAGGTAAACTTTTTCTATTTGGTGTGTGCATTCCCTGTGACACGACCTTTCTATTGTCACTAAAATCTTTGACCTGGTGGCCTGTATGTTGACCTTTGACCTTCTTTTAGAACTACAATGTTTTATAGTTCTATTTTGTTGTAATCTGGAGCGTCAGTGTTGCACAAACACATCTTGTTCCCAAAGTAAATTTGTCACATGATAATTAGTTGACGTCACAGGAAATTAGCATGCTTGCTTGAAATGTACGATAGCTTGGCTACAGTCATCATGAGTATAGGTTACAGTTTTGTTTGTTTTTTGGTTTTTTGGGGTTTTTTTTGTATAATTATACTTATAAGTAGTTATATCACATCTTGATATGAAGTCCTTCATATAATTGCTTTTTGTTTATTCCACAACTCTGACATGAGCCTCATTATTTTTAAGGAGAGGGAGTGGGGCAAACATCTGAAAAATCTTGACAACCAGCAGAGAAAAAGATAAATAGCAAAATAAATACTTCCACCCAACCTCAAAATCCTAAATGGAGGGGGGGGGGGATGGGTGGGGTGTTGCCGGGTATTTAGAACTCTTACAGTCCATGGATTAAATTGAATGGTTCAAAAAGACATTTCCACTACCAGCTACTCTTGCTGGGGGAGGGTAACCAGCCAATCAATCAAAATTGGCAAATATTGCAAAGACTTTAAAGTACACTCAGTATGTTGAATGATGTCCACCGAGTTTTGTAAACTCACTGATTGAAAGTAAGTTTGGTTTTTTTTGTATAATTGACCCTGAGAGATTGTCCCAGCTTTAACTTGTAAGCTTCTTTTGTTTTCTTCCAAACTTTGGCATTTGAATCCCAAGTTGTACATATTGATACTGGGAACAATGACCTCGATATTTAAATGAGATGTATATGTACATTTAAGGTTGTGAGGTACAGATAAATGAGATGTATATGCACATTTAAGGTTGTGAGGTACAGATAAATGAGATGTAGATTATTATTACAAGGCATTTATATAGCGCATTATCTAACATTATAAATATTACTCTAAGCGCTTTAGATGAACATTTAAGGTTGTGAGGTACAGGTAAATGAGATGTAGATGAACATTTAAGGTTGTGAGGTACAGATAAATGAGATGTATATGAACATTTAAGGTTGTGAGGTACAGATAAATCACGTGTGGAGGATTCTTTTGATATTTTGTTTTTGTGCTCACTTTGTAGACGGTGTTGAAGTTATTGAAGATGATGAAGATGGTGATGAGGAACCCAAAAAAGCCAAGACCCCCACAAACAGCTCGGGTGGTGCTCCCGTAGTGGTGAATGGTTCCACGGAGGAGGGAGGGGGAGAATGAGGCCCCACCCACTGTAACATTTGAGAAATACTGTGTCAAACATCCGTCAGCTGAAATTTTTAACCTAGTGCATTTGTACCGTTCCATTATTTATTGTTGTTTGGTCTAGAGTTCATCTTGTCTCACGTATACATAATGTATAATCACCTTCTGATTTGTGTAAATCGCAAACAGACTACAAGCAGAATGTCGAATTCTTGTCTAACAGCGACTCCTCTATAATCTGGACGCTTGTCCCTAAACCATCCATTCTACAGCTCACATCGCATCATTTTCCTCGCCTCTAGAAAAACGGCCGTCAGTCATTTTATTGTGGTTTTATAAGGGGGGGGGGGGGCATGGTTTGCACAGGTCTGTCTGTAGACCAAAGGTTGTCTGTTCTATATCTTTAGAGCATGCATTTAAATTGGTACTGGTTGACCAGGACTGTTTATAAATGACCTCTATTGATTGTCATGGTCAAGGTCAAAGGGGGGGGGGGGGGAGGGGAGGTAGGAAGCATATAGTCATTGTTGTGTGACTGGTAACTAGGGAACCCTTTCCTCAATGGTCATCAAACTTCCAAAAAAAAGATTGGTCATAACCCAGTGGGGGATCCCAGGTCAAAGGTCATAAGGCTTTCTAGCATTTACACATCAACTGCTTGATCAACAAATGCAGATCTCTTTATCCTAATCATCATCAACTTCATGGGCAGCTTTGACATGATCCCAGTTGATTTTCAGGTCAAAGAGCACAGGGCCTCTTGCTTGTGATATCAATTATTGTCCACTCCTTTTACTGAATAGTCATTGGACTATTGAGGAGTCTGATTAGTTTCCAGGTCAAAAGGTCACAGTGTTTTCTAAACACAGATTTCAATATGGGGGAAGGGGACATATGATTTACAAACATACCTTGTTTAATGGGCGTTTGTATTTATTTTAAACATAGCAGTGATTTGTTATTGAATACAAATTACGCTAATGAATAAACTGATTGAATAAACTCAATTCATTTTCAGCTTTAAATGGCATCTTAACATTCATACTGTATTGTACATTTTAAAGAGGATGAACACCCCTGAGAAATTTAATATGAACATGTTCAAGTTTCAATAGGAAGTCAGCCATTATGACTGTGTGTTTTTCCTCCTTAACTGTAGTGAATGGAAACTAAAATGGAGAGAAAGTCACATGTATATTGATTTCAGGTACAAATCTATGGAAAAAAAATTTCCTTCGATAAAATCTACAAGTTTTATTGAGAAAAAGAAATAGAATTTGTTTAGGACAGTTTATGGTGAAAGCAATTTTAGTGCGATTCCCTTAAACATGACATTTTTGTAAATGACTGGATTTTTGAGTGCAGGCGTTATTGGATTTGCCATAGGGACAACGCCTCTCCAGATGACATTGCATGAGAACACGCAAATTAAATGAAATTATACAGGGTCAACATGGTGTGATCGACTGAATCGACACAAGATGTTCACTATGCGCATTACAAACTTCGTTGTTTCTGACAAACAGTTGACCACGCTTATAACGAACATGCAAAGAACCAATTCACACTTTTTGCAAAAGTGAAATTTATTCCTCTAGGAGAGGAAAATAATGACAATTTTATTGGTTATAATGTAATTTGGTTGTAACAAACTGTTATTTGCTGGTTCTGGAGTTTCGCTATAATCGTGTTTTAACGTAGTTTGTTAATCCATGAAACAAAAGTTTGTGTTTTAAACAGGACTGAAAAAAATGACAGCATTGTATTACATTGTGTATAAACAGCAGTTACTGAAAATATACCTCTCTAAGAACACCTTTTGTCATTTGTAACTTATTTGTTGGTTATCTAATGCAAGACAGAGGCTTGATAGAACTTTCCAGATCAAAATCCCTTGAGGGTTTGTCTGTTTTAATGTCACTGTGTACAAAGGCACCAGTAAGAGAACGGACCAAGCCCAGTAATCAACATTTTATTGTCAATTTCAACTTCACTCGTAACTGCAGCGAGGGCCAATCTTAATGAAACTTGGCACAAAGTACCATTGGATTCAAATATGACACTCGGCCAGAGAACTGAATTGATATAGAATCAGGTCTGGGTTTCATTCCTGGACTAACCTGTTGGATTTTTCCCATTCCGTTAAATTTGGTGTCGAGCAAGGTTTTGAGATATGATTAGGTGCCGAGCAGTCTTGAGATATGATCAGGTGCCAAGCAAGGTTTTTAGATGTAATCAGGTGCCAAGCAAAGTCTTGAGATATGATCAGGTGCCGAGCAAGGTTATGAGATGTAATCGGATGACGAGCAAGGTCTTGAGATATGATCAGGTGCTGAGCAAGGTTATGAGATGTAATCGGGTGACGAACAAGGTCTTGAGATATGATCAGGTGCCTAGCAAGGTCTTGAGATGTATTCAAGTCATAGAAAATAGGATTTTGAAATACAATCAATACATAGAGTTAATACATGGGTACATGTAGAGTTTTGAAATATATCAATATATAGATGGCAAGTTTTTAGGTCACTGTAGCCACTCGGGGTAACTTGCATATATATTTGAGATAATGAAGTTCTCGACCTAAATTTTGAAGTTTGTGGTTTTTGAGCCCTAGGCAGGGCCAATATGGCTATACAGTGAAAATACATAATTAGATCTTCGAAAATCTTTACTCCCATATATAAAGAATGCAAAAGTAAAAGATGGGCAAACACGGACCCCTGAATATACCGGAGGTGGGATCAGGAGCCTAGGAGGAGTAAGCATCCCCTGTCGACCCGTCGCACTCGCCGTGAGCCCTACATCTTGATAAGGTAAACGGGAGTAATCCGTAGTTAAAATCGGTGTGTAAAGAAATTGGTATGAAACACGTCCGACAGCATTTGACCCAGTGACAGGGAGTAAGGTAAATTAGATTGTCAACAAAAAAGTTGATGTTGCAGGGGTTTCAACCGTCTCACTTGAAGTCAGCATTTCGCAACTTCCATGGTCGTTGAAGCGATCTAGTTGTCATGACAACCTGTCAAGATTTTACTAGCTACCTTTTAGCGTGACAATCAACATTTCAAGAGTAGATGCCAGGTTTTATTAGAGGGGGACCGAAGGGGGTGTTGATCAATCCTCAGAGGCACTGGGTGAGAAGATTCCGCCAGTTTGTCCATGGATGAAGCGCCTGGTGTCATAAAGTAGACCCCTCCCCTCAGTAGCCCCCCCCCCCCCCCCCCCCCCCAGTAAAGTCCTCATTTTAATGGGTGAATGTATTTATATAACATTGCTACGAAATACTTAAAAAATCAATAGTTGACTTCCTCGGACGTGATAAGGATAATTTTTTTTTCTGATATAAACTGGACAAACAAGCTTCAAAGAATACTGAGTGTCTGGAGAACACGAAATTTGAGGTTTTCAAATTAATTAAAAAGATCATCAAATCAATTATACTGAGCTTTATTTTTTTTTTCAATTTTTATTTTATTATTATTTTTATTTTTGAGCAATATTTACATAACATTGATGCTGTCATCAATTAAATTTATGAGAACAATAATTGAATTGATGCACGCTTCAATTCAATTATTGCTTTCATTAATTAAATTAATGTGCGCATCAATTGAACTGATGTGAGCAATAGTGGAATGTTGCGGGCATTGAATCAGTTATTGCTCTCATGAATTCGGTTTATGCGCGCATTAATTCAATTAATGAGAGCAATCGTTGAATTGAAGCGCGCATTAATTGACGAGAGCAATACTTGATTTGATATGCGCATTAATTCAAATTAATTGATGAGAGCAACAATTGAATTGCTCATATCTTCAGATGTCTTTAATTATTTGAGTTTATGTTAATTTGGTGCTCCATAAAAGAATGGATATCATATATATATAGGACCTATACGTATTCGTCAGCCCATTCATCGTGTCCTTGTATTTAGTGTTTCCCTCTAATCATTTGCCCCCTCCCCGAAAATCTGGCTATAAAGCACCTCCACCCCCGGAAATCTGGACAAGAAAAAAATCCTTGATCTTGAAGAAGTTGAACGACTGATAAAGTAAGCTATACACGTTAACTGAATATCTAAGATATCGATAAAATTGAACCCAAATCCAACCATGTATGTTTATTGTAGTGGAAGTTCCAGAATTACGGCTACCATATTTTTTATAAGAGTTATATTTTCTTTGTGTTATTACTGTTTATAAGTTAAGTTTTTTTTATTATTTGCCACTTGACATAACCTTGACTGTATATGACAACATGACCGGTGTTTTTAATAAATGGAATTGAATCAAATTCCTTTCTCGGTGATTTTATTATGAAATTATAATTTTTTGTTCGATACAGTTTAATCACAATGTTTTCATTTCAGCTCTTGCGATTTTCTGATGTTTACCAAACTCTTTATGCAAGGGTAAAGCAAAATGTTCTTTTATGCTATGTAAAATACTGTGTAGGTTTGTATGTGCTACAAATTCACTTAACGCCGTTCTTTTGTACCTCCTTTAGCATTTTCTATTACTTGGATGAATTCCGAATGAATGTCCGGTGTATATATGAAAGATGACGGAAACGGGCGTATTGCCGTTTGTCAGCGAAGTTGATTTCACTATAAATGATTTCAAAGTAAGAAGCAAATTTGATTGTTTCAGTATATTTTGGTCTATATTTATTCAGTCAGTCCTCAGTAAGTAACACTACTGAAAAGTGCAGAACACTCTTTTAAACGTCTGCATCTTTATCTTAAAGTCGATAGGATTCTTCCTTTTCTGAAAATAAAGCTACATTAATGGAGCACAAAATGAGGTTTGTAGAGCACGTGGACAGTGTCTACAAGCTCAGTGTTACACACACATACTACCTATATTTATTGCAGGTTGAGAAATCTAACACGTTTATCGAGCACGTGGATGTCTATTTATAGTTTGTAAGAGATTACCTACAAGTAGTGATACTTGTTGAACCGGTTATGACTGGCATGCTCTGTTTTTCAGTCATTTGAGCTCTCGACTTTGCGCTTTTCACACGCTTCAAAATGTCGGACTCTGGGGATATTTGTTGGGCGTGGATTGATTGATTATCTATTGCTTTCCGTCACACTCAACAATTTTTCAGTTATCTGGTGGCGTCCAGTTTTTGTTGGTGGGGAAGAGAACCCAGATACAATGTACCTGGGAAGAGACTACCGACCTTCCGCAAGTAAACTGGCAAACTTGCTCACATAACGCCGCGGCCGAACACGCGCCGACAGAGGTGAGAGGCTTTGTGATTTTGAGCTCGATGCTCTAACCACTCGGCCACGGAGGCCCCTTGTTGGGCGTGGATACGGAAAAAATACAGTTACGGATTTTGCTGACACTTAGCTATTTTGAGTGTTATTTGGATTCTTCCTAAGTTCTTTTAAGAAAAAGTCATTAGAGGAGGCAGCGAAATCAACTTATAGAAGAAACTGAAAAAGGTCGAATTAAAACATAAATATATTTATTGGAATTTTTATCGAGCACGTGGATGTGTATTTATAGTTTGTAAGAGGTTACCTACTTGTAATAATACTTGTTGAACTTGTTATATGGAACATGACTGGCATGCTCTGTTGTTATTTAGTTATTCGAGCTCAATACTGCGCTTTTCACACGCTTTACACCCCCTACCCACCCACCCACATTCCGTCTACTGATACTTTCATATTATGTGGTCATAGTTAAATAATTTATGTTCATTAATATTGTTATAAAGTATTGAATATGTATTGCATATACCAAATGTGTTCGTTGTAGATATCAAATACTTTCTCAAGTGAGCGAAGACTTGGAGCATTTACCCATAATCATTGTTATCAGGGCAGTAAATATTTTATGTTCGATTGAGATTTGGTCTAATTAGGACATAAAGTATAACGAATTGTGGTCTGTAGAGAGTCTACATGCTCAGTGTTACAAAGCCCTTTACCAGCAATGGTGACGTCTCCATATGAGTGTACCACAAATTTAGACCTATGCTTAGCGCTCAGGGCCGTAGCAGTGAGGTTTTTTTTAATGTGCCAACGCCTACCGTGACACGGGACCTGCGTTTTTAAGGTCATATCCGAAAGATCCGTGATTCTCACTTCTAACTACCGAGCGTTTGGTGAAGGAGCATTCCCCACCTATCTTTGCGTCTTAGGTTTGACGCGGCCGTGGCACGAGCGGGGCTCAAACTCATGACCTCCCGGTTACGAAGCGAACCATATGAGTGAAAGCTTCTCGAACCGGACATACTTACTGAATATAAATAACAAATAACTATTTTGTGGGGGAAAGGGGGTGATGAGTTGATAAAGCAATTGGACAACGTAGTAATTGGTATTGGTCTTAAATAAGTGGGGAATATCTGTGTTCGTCTTTTTACAAATTCATTTTTGGCCTTGAACACAACCGACTCATTCTCAACTTCGGCGCTGATTTGGAGATGCTCTGTCGCTTGTAGATGTTATGTCCTGTACACGATGAAAATTATTACTATGTTGCATAAGCATAGATGATGACACCATATATAAAAGGAGTAAACTTACATTAAACCATCAGTAGCGTGACATTGTAGATAATCCTTAATTCATGCTAGTACCGAAGTACTTAGCAACTGGGCTGTTGAAAGCCCTCGGGGACTAACAGTCCATCAGACTAAATGATAAAATAAACAATGTGTAAGGGTGATTGAAGTATCATTGATTCAGTGTCAAATCTACCCTCACAAAAGAGGGCCTCCGTGGCCGAGTGGTTCAAGCACTGCGCTCAAAATTACAAGGCCTCTCACCTCTAGTCGGCGCGGGTTCGAATCCCGCTCGCGCCGATATATGTGAGAAAGTTTGCCAGTTTACTTTCGGAAGGTCGGTGGTCTCTTCCCGCATACATTGTATCTGGGTTCTCTCCTCCACCTACAAAAAACTGGACGCCACCAGATAACTGAAAATTGTTGAGTGTCGAAAAACAAACAAAACAAACCTTTACAAAACATACCTCAAATACATGTGGTAAAAAGTTATGCCAGAAGCCCAGTCACTGTTAATAAACACACAGTGCAACACAGGACCCCAGTCACTGTTAATAAACACACAGTATGACACAGGACCCCAGTCACTGTTAATAACCACACAGTACAACACAGGACCCCAGTCACTGTTAATAAACACACAGTACAACACAGGACCCCACTCACTGTAGATAAACACACAGTACGACACAGGACCCCAGTCACTGTAGATAAACACACAGTATGACACAGGACCCCAGTCACTGTTAATAAACACACAGTACGACACAGAACCCCAGTCACTGTAGATAAACACACAGTACAACACAGGACCCCAGTCACTGTTAATAAACACACAGTACAACACAGGACCCCAGTCACTGTTAATAAACACACAGTACAACACAGGACCCCAGTCACTGTTAATAAACACACAGTACAACACAGGACCCCAGTCACTGTTAATAAACACACAGTATGACACAGGACCCCAGTCACTGTTAATAAACACACAGTACAACACAGGACCCCAGTCACTGTTAATAAACACACAGTACAACACAGGACCCCAGTCACTGTTAATAAACACACAGTATGACACAGGACCCCAGTCACTGTTAATAAACACACAGTACAATACAGGATCCCAGTCACAGTTAATAAACACACAGTACGACACAGGACCCCAGTCACTGTTAATAAACACACAGTATGACACAGGACCCCAGTCACTGTTAATAAACACACAGTACAATACAGGACCCCAGTCACAGTTAATAAACACACAGTACGACACAGGACCCCAGTCACTGTTAATAAACACACAGTACAACACAGGACCCCAGTCACTGTTAATAAACACACAGTATGACAAAGGACCCCAGTCACTGTTAATAAACACACAGTACGACAGAGGACCCCAGTCACTGTTAATAAACACACAGTACGACACAGGACTCCAGTCACTGTTGATAAACACACAGTACGACACAGGACCCCAGTCACTGTTAATAAACACACAGTACAACACAGGACCCCACTCACTGTAGATAAACACACAGTACGACACAGGACCCCAGTCACTGTAGATAAACACACAGTATGACACAGGACCCCAGTCACTGTTAATAAACACACAGTACGACACAGAACCCCAGTCACTGTAGATAAACACACAGTACAACACAGGACCCCAGTCACTGTTAATAAACACACAGTACAACACAGGACCCCAGTCACTGTTAATAAACACACAGTATGACACAGGACCCCAGTCACAGTTAATAAACACACAGTACAATACAGGATCCCAGTCACAGTTAATAAACACACAGTACGACACAGGACCCCAGTCACTGTTAATAAACACACAGTACGACACAGGACCCCAGTCACTGTTAATAAACACACAGTACGACACAGGACCCCAGTCACTGTTAATAAACACACAGTACAACACAGGACCCCAGTCACTGTTAATAAACACACAGTATGACACAGGACCCCAGTCACTGTTAATAAACACACAGTACAATACAGGATCCCAGTCACAGTTAATAAACACACAGTACGACACAGGACCCCAGTCACTGTTGATAAACACACAGTACAACACAGGACCCCAGTCACTGTTAATAAACACACAGTATGACAAAGGACCCCAGTCACTGTTAATAAACACACAGTACGACACAGGACCCCAGTCACTGTTAATAAACACACAGTACGACACAGGACCCCAGTCACTGTTAATAAACACACAGTACGACACAGGACCCCAGTCACTGTTAATAAACACACAGTACAATACAGGATCCCAGTCACAGTTAATAAACACACAGTACGACACAGGACCCCAGTCACTGTTGATAAACACACAGTACAACACAGGACCCCAGTCACTGTTAATAAACACACAGTATGACAAAGGACCCCAGTCACTGTTAATAAACACACAGTACGACACAGGACCCCAGTCACTGTTAATAAACACACAGTACGACACAGGACCCCAGTCACTGTTAATAAACACACAGTACGACACAGGACCCCAGTCACTGTTGATAAACACACAGTACGACACAGGACCCCAGTCACTGTTAATAAACACACAGTACGACACAGGACCCCAGTCACTGTTAATAAACACACAGTACAACACAGGACCCCAGTCACTGTAGATAAACACACAGTATGACACAGGACCCCAGTCACTGTTAATAAACACACAGTACAACACAGGACCCCAGTCACTGTTAATAAACACACAGTACGACACAGGACCCCAGTCACTGTTGATAAACACACAGTACGACACAGGACCCCAGTCACTGTTGATAAACACACAGTACGACACAGGACCCCAGTCACTGTTGATAAACACACAGTACGACACAGGATCCCAGTCACTGTTAATAAACACACAGTACGACACAGGACCCCAGTCACTGTTAATAAACACACAGTACGACACAGGACCCCAGTCACTGTTAATAAACACACAGTACGACACAGGACCCCAGTCATTGTTAATAAACACACAGTACGACAGAGGACCCCAGTCACTGTTAATAAACACACAGTACGACACAGGACCCCAGTCACTGTTAATAAACATACAGTACAACACAGGACCCCAGTCACTGTTAATAAACACACAGTACGACACAGGACCCCAGTCACTGTTAATAAACATACAGTACAACACAGGACCCCAGTCACTGTTAATAAACACACAGTACGACACAGGACCCCAGTCACTGTTAATAAACACACAGTACAACACAGGACCCCAGTCATTGTTAATAAACACACAGTACGACACAGGACCCCAGTCACTGTTAATAAACATACAGTACAACACAGGACCCCAGTCACTGTTAATAAACACACAGTACGACACAGGACCCCAGTCACTGTTAATAAACATACAGTACAACACAGGACCCCAGTCACTGTTAATAAACACACAGTACGACACAGGACCCCAGTCACTGTTAATAAACACACAGTACAACACAGGACCCCAGTCATTGTTAATAAACACACAGTACGACACAGGACCCCAGTCACTGTTAATAAACACACAGTACGACACAGGACCCCAGTCATTGTTAATAAACACACAGTACGACACAGGACCCCAGTCACTGTTAATAAACACACAGTACAACACAGGACCCCAGTCATTGTTAATAAACACACAGTACGACACAGGACCCCAGTCACTGTTAATAAACACACAGTACGACACAGGACCCCAGTCACTGTTAATAAACACACAGTACGACACAGGATCCCAGTCACTGTTAATAAACACACAGTACGACACAGGACCCCAGTCACTGTTAATAAACACACAGTACGACAGAGGACCCCAGTCACTGTTAATAAACACACAGTACCACACAGGACCCCAGATTTGGTAACTGTCTAAGTGAATCTCCAGGAAGTAGAATTCTTCAAACTGAAAGTATTTTCCAACCTCTGGAGAATATTGGGTGGGAGGCATACATACCTGACTACAAAGTACATACCTGACTCCATAGTGAAAGATATGTAATGCAGTACACAACAGTTAAGTGATCTATCTTATTCATACAACTAAACAGCCTGTGTATGTCTATACTGTTCTTTAAAATCATTCTCCAGTTTGTATCTGGGGCTGACTCAATTGGAAATCCATCACAATAGTATGATATACAAGTTAATCAGACTCAACTAAATTAAGACGTCCCATACATAATGGAAGTAAAACACACACACAGACACAACACACACACACAGAGACAAAGACACAACACACACACAAACAGACACACACACACATATATACACACACACACACAGAGACAGATAGACACAGACACCACACAAAAAGACACACACACAGACAGACACACACACATAAACATATATACATACACACACACACACATATATATATATATATACACACAAAGACACACAAACAAAAACACACACACACACAAAACACATATATGCACACTCACAGATATATATATATATATATAAAACAATCAAAGGTGTTTTACATAGATAATATTCAATGAACAAATTGATTTTCATACTGATAGTCCATACAGGGGTCTCCGTGGCCGAGTGGTTAGAGCATCGGGCTCAAAATCACAAGGCCTCTCACCTGTCGGCACTTGTCCGAATCTCGGCCGCGGTGTTATGTGAGCAAGTTTGCCAGTTTACTTGTGGAAGGTCAGTGGTCTCTTCCCAGCTACATTGTATCTGGGTTCTCTCCTCCAACAAAAACTGGACACCACCAGATAACTGAAAAATTGTTAAGTGTGGCGGAAAGCAATAAATAATAAATAGTCCATACAGTACTATACTATACTAAATAGGTATTTCTACATGTGATAGAAGCAGAGAACACTAACTTGGTTTTTTGGCGGTCAGAAAGTTTTGAAAACTGTGTCAGTGTTTGAGACATTTGTTGTACAGTGGTTGTTACAATTAGCCTCGGCTTTCATACACGTTTGTCACTGCCTGCTTGAGAACTAGACCATCTTGTGGTCAGGCTGGCTGAATTATCCAGCCCTGGTGTCAATATTAGCACGTGTTAAAACTCAAGGAACCACTCAGGTTTAATAGGGTCGACCATGCACAGTTATCTTCCCCAGGGGGCGCTAGTGTACTGTGAGGTATAACCATTGCCATATTCTTTATATAGGTCTATCAGTTGCTAAACCAACAAAAGTTTAAATCGACAAAATGCCCGTTTATTGAATAATAAAATCAGCAAACTACACGTTCTTCTCATTTATTACTGAAGACACAAAACTTCCAACTGCAAGATCCACAACTTCAATTTGTCAACATAAGATACTGGTGATACCAGCACTGTTTGGTCCCATCCATCAAAAGTAACTCAATGAACTAGTGTGTGTTAAATGCACTAAAGTATGCACAATAATTATTCTTAACAAGAAATTCAAACTGGAGAATATCTTTTATCTGTGACATCATGTGCAAAAACAACTAAAAGTGTCTGATGACAATGCCTTAGTGAATCATTCTACAATGCTATTTACAGGAAAGTATGCAAATAAAATTTTTATTGATGCCATCATTTTCTGTGTAGAAGGTCATCGTACCGCTCATCGTACGTAAATCTGCATGTATCATTAACGTGTTGTTTTTGGAGTGCTGTTATTTGTACAGTGTATGTGATGAGGATTGCAATTTATGAGATGTTTTGAAATATTTGACAGGTTTGAATTTAGTAAAAAAAAAATGAGGTAAATTCAATACATTTATATTTTGCTCAACAATATGCACATTCTTAACTGTGTATTCAGCTGACAATCTCTGTACTCCCTTTGGTCATCATGCACCTGAACAGGTATTACAATAACAGTAGTATAGGTACATTACAGGTAAACACTATACACACAATTACCACGGATGCAGGTAAACTATCCATTATTTTACAAACATTAAAAAGGAACACCTGAAGATGATGAACAGTGATCATTCTCAAAAATTCTAAAAATTCTGTTTTTTGGGGTTTTTTTTGTTTTTGTTTTTTGGTTTTTTTTTGGTACATTTCCTCTCTTTTCAATATGAACAAATACCTATAATTGAAAACCATTAATTTTTGTTTTAGCAGAAACTTGCATAGTTTAAATGATAAAATTCTCTGCATGGCTGTAATAATCAGGTACAATCTTCAGGGGCAAGATCAATTTGAACAAACTTCAATTCCCTGCACCCTAGGATACTTTTTGTAAAGTTTGGTTGAAATTGGCCTTGTAGTTCTGGACAAGAAGTAGAAAATGTGCAGAGTATACAGACAGATGGATGACAGACAATGGGTGATCAGCTCAGGTGAGCAAATAAACACTAACATAAGACAGTCACTGTATTAAAATTCATAGTGATGATACAAGATCATACTACTCAAATACAGAAAACAAAGAATAAAAAATATAGATGACAAATTTATGTTATTGTACAACTTTTTCTTGATCGATCGATTGACAGTTCACACACATTGTTCATGGTAAAAACAAGGATGCAACTTAAAGGTTTAGACAAGAAGATGATAAATATATATATAATATACAATTATGTGCAATTCTCGGCACTGGTTTCATGAATTGCACAAGCTCCTGGGAAAACACAGAATAAAAATACACTCTCTAAACATGTTATACATTATACATAATTAATATCACAGTATGTTGAGGCCTTTAGTTCCTGAACTAAGATTCAGCTAATGACGTGCCTCCATCAGCCTCCTTTTGATTTGTCTCTGGCTGTGATTGACAGGTCCTCTTTAGTCTGGCTAGAAATCCTTCACTTTGACTCCTAGGAATAGTGATCCCTGAAATTAAAGGTCAAAGGTCAAATCAGTAGTCACATGCACACTGATTATAGAAAGGATTCAAATTAACATGGGGATGAGCATTTTTTCCTATCGTTTGAAATAAACTATTTTTGTTGCATAAAAAATTTCGTAAATAAATAAATCAAAAACATATCATAAATAAGTAAATCAAAAAATTTCATAAATAAGTAAATTAAAACCATTTCATAAATAAGTAAATTAAAAACATTTCACGAATAAGTAAATTAAAAACATTTCACGAATAAGTAAATTAAAAACATTTCTGTACAGGATGTGTTCACTTTGTATTTATATAGAAGCCAGCTCCCCTAAATGACACTGTGTTTGTAAACACAATTTATTTATATCTAGAGTGAGACGAATGTGAAGACATTTCATTGGACTGTAAATGTGGAACATCTGTCATCACAAACCACGTGCGGAGGTGATTTCTAAAAAGGACGTCAAAAAACATTCAAAATTTCAAGATAGGTTAATGATAAATCTGGTTGATGATAAATCAATTTTAGGTGCAATTACAGAGAAAACTTGCAAAATTTTCCTTGTAAAATTAGTTTGTCACCCAAGTCATGAATTTTGGTGCTATGTTGGTATTTGCATCTAATACTTTCATATTATTAATAAAATATTATCTTTTATTTTCTTTACCAAAATCATGCCCGTGCCTCTTTTGTGCATAATGGTATGTAACTGGGGCATCTGAAACTTTCTTTTCGCTCCATGAAAACAAAGTTTTAAACTTTTAAGGGGCAGCCAAGACTTTGGTGGCGAGAACGAATACCACATTCAATCAGGCAGTGCGTCATGACCTGAATAAACTCATCTAGTTCAAGGTCACAGGTGAACAAAAAGGTTTCAACAGTTTGCCTGGTCCTTAATTACTGGTATCCAAGTAGAAACACAAATTTGTTATGTAGGATGTTATAAAAAAAATAAAATTGTGTGTCGTGACCCTGTCTCAAGGTCATATAAAATTATCTGTATCTTCCTGTACTGATATTTTGAATATAACCCACTAAGGATGGGCTTTTCTAGATTGATAGTCCTGACAGGACAGGTATACTTCTGGTATATACCAATGTCTACCAAAACAATGGAACTGATTTGTTTTTAAAGCCATTTTTTTTACCTTATTTCATCAGTAGTTCTTGGAAGTTTTACTTAAATATTTTTCTTGCTGAAACATGAAACAAAACTTTGATCAATCAAGCAGAATGGTGACAATGATTATGTACACATGCAGTTTCCTGTGTATTAACCAGAGTTCTTTAAAATTGCTGGACATCTGGTCCAAATGGACATTTTGTAAAATGCACCTTTAAAAATCTTATTGGAGGTCATGAGTTCTGCCAAAACTCTTAGCAATGTTGATATTTCTTTTCTTTGATATATTTTCGAAATGTTTAATGCTTCATATAAATTGATATTTCATTTTCTCATTGCATATTTATTTCTAGTTCGCATATGCAACATCGATTCTGGGAATTCTTCTACGCGTAATGTCTCGGTGACTAATTCAGCCTGTCAAAGGGAAAGAAGAAGGACACTTATAATAGACAATGATCGTGATATAGATTGCATACTTATTTCTAGTTCGCATATGCAACATTGATTCTGAGAATTCAGAATCCTGAAAGGGAGATCACCCTGTAGATTCCTAAATTCATTATCACATAATTTCAAGAGAAGCATCAACCACAAAGCTCAATAACTCACATTTAATTTTTTATTGCTTGAAGGGGCATGGACATAATTTAAACTAAAATATTCAAATTTTATTTTTTCCATTTTTAATGTTTATAATGCTTAACTAAGGTATTTCTAATGGTCAGCTAAAATTTGAATGCCAGTTGTTGAGTTACATGAGAGATACAGCACTCACAATTCTTTGTAATGTAAACAAGGCTTGTGTCATGTTTTTGTTTACATAGGTTAAATATATTAGTAAATTAAGGTTTTGTTTAAATTAATTTTTTTTTTTCAATTTTCAAGTTCATTCTGAACACAATTAGCAGTTCTTAGTGTTTCTCACACCTGATTT
>JAMZEH010000068.1:1052500-1200000 GCA_024699665.1 Ostrea denselamellosa | reverse complement strand
GCCACAAACCTAAATTCTCTACAAATAATGTAAATGAGGGGAAGGGGGGGGGGGGGGGGCAGGTGCCTTATCGCCTACGCCAGTTCATGACGACTTTATCTGCGCGTCTTAAGTTTTAGTATAGAACTGAGATGAAGTGTACCCTAAACTTACCCTATTGACACAAATTCAACTTAATGTATCATGCAGTAAACGAATAAACACACTTATTTCAATCAAAATACGTTTTAAAAAATGCTACTATGATAGACTGAAAAGTAATATGAACAATCGTGTTAAACAAGTGTTAATATCATGAAATTCATTTATTTTTTTTTCAAAAAACAAATCAATTTATGTAGGCAATAATTTAAGTATCACACTGTCTTAAAATTACGAGTATAATGCGAAGCGGTCCTTTAGATGAAACAGCAAAAACAGAGGTCCCGTGTCACAGCAGAATGATGTGGCACGATAAAGATCCCTCCTTGTTCAAAGACCCTAAGCGCCGAGCATAGGCATAAATTTTGCAGCCCTTCACCGGCAATGATGACGTCTCCATATGGAAGAAAAATTTTGCAGTGGGACGTTAAACAACATATAATCAGTCAATCAATATTTGTACATACTGCCGATCAGATGACTTTAATCCTCTAAACATGGCTACTGAGATGTTATGGCTACTGAGATGTTTTGGCTATTGAGATGTTATGGCTACTGAGATGTTGTGGCTACTGAGATGTTGTGGCTACTGAGATGTTATGGCTACTGAGATGTTATGGCTACTGTGATGTTATTGCTACGGAGATGTTATAGCTACTGAGATGTTATGGCTACTGAGATGTTATGGCTACTGGGATGATGGCTAATGAGATGGTGGCTACTGAGATGTTGTGGCTACTGTGATGTTGTGGCTACTGAGATGTTATGGCTACTGAGATGTTGTGGCTACTGAGATGTTGTCGCTACTGAGATGTTATGGCTACTGAGATGTTGTGGCTACTAAGATGTTGTGGCTACTGAGATGTTGAGGCTACTGAGATGTTGGCTACTGAAATGTTATGGCTACTGAGATGTTATGGCTACTGAGATGTTATTGCTACTGAAATGTTACTGAGATGTTATTGCTACTGAGATGTTATGGCTACTGAGATGGTGGCTACTGAGATGTTGTGGCTACTGAGATGTTATGGCTACTGAGATATTATGGCTACTAAGATGTTACGGCTACTGAGATGATGGCTACTGAGATGGTGACTACTGAGATGTTGTGGCTACTGTGATGTTGGCTACTGAGATGTTTTGGCTACTGAGATGTTATGGCTACTGAGATGTATACGTATAAGTGAACATTGACTTTGAGAATGAATAATGTAGTCCATCTTTCTTTTGCGTCTAAGATTAAAATTCAAACTTCCTATCTAAAAATATGTTATGCCGATAATACACAAAGTAGTTGATTGTACATTTATAATAGTTGGTACTGCGATTAAGATATGATTGATAAAATCTTCATATTAAATCTTTATGAATTCCTTACACAATATTCTAAATGTCCTACTTTATGTAAAAAGGAAATATTTCTTGGTAAAATGGGTATAAAATTCACGATCATTTCATAGAAAGGGAATGTAGCAACGTAAAATGTAATAAGGAAAAATGTAAACAGCTCAATCACTATATTATATCATATCATTACTGGTTCATAACTACAAAATCTACTGCGGACCTTGATAATTAAAAGACTGGTAATTACAGGACCCAAACAACGTTGACCAAATTTGCATAAAACTAATGAATATGCAGTTGTACATTAAGCATTTATTGAAAACATAGTGATATTACAGACAATTTCATTACGACATTAAAAGCGATCGATACAATACACAATGAAGAAGTTTTACTGGATTGAGTTACTCACTGGATGTTTCTAGAAGTGTTTCGCATAAAAGTATAAAATTACATTGGTTCCACTATTTGGTATCTTTGGTTCATTCAGCTCTTCCAAGTTTGTTCTTATTTCGGATTTCCAACATTTTAGACTTAAGCATCACTGAAGAGACATTATTTGTCGAAATGCTCATCTGGTGCATCAAACATTGTACCGTTTATGGTTTATATTCTAAATTAAAAACATCACAGAGTCTACCACATCTGCTTCGTACTTAGATATTTTAATGAAAATAGATGCTGTCATCAAACCAACTACTTTACGTTATGACAAACTGGATGATGTCAAAGTCTCGATCGCCAACTTCCCTTAGTTATGTAGCAATATTCCAGACTCACCTGCATATGGTGTTTATATCTCCCAACTGATTCGATACGCAAGAGCTTGTTTTGCATATGATCGGTTTTTAAATTAAGGCAGTCTACTGACAGACAAGTTGATGTTACAGGGGTTTCTATAGTCTATTCTATAGTCGTTATAACGATTTCATTTTCCAGTGCAACCTTCCACTAAATCAAATGCTGTCTGACATGCCTAATACCAATTGTTAGGCCGTTAGCACACCGATTCTTATTACGGATTACTCCGTTCACCTGATCGAAACATAGGGCTCACGGCGGGTGTGATCGGTCAACAGGGGATTCTTACTCCTCCTAGGCATCTGACCCTACCTCTGGTATGACCAGGGGTCGGTGTTTGCCTATCCCTCCGATCTGTATTTTCTATGGGAATTATGGGATTGAGTATGGTTCGTAATCTTAGCCTTTTCATTTTACCATATAGAAAATTCTATTATCGTTATTACAGTCGCCGGATAGCTGAAAAATTGCTCAGGCGACTATAAATAAAAAAAACCAAACAAAAAACAAAATCGTTATTATAATATAACACATAAACGATAAAATTTGCAACTGTAGCTTATTCTGTATGACGTATTTCATATTACGTTTTCCGTCGTTCTATACTGATTTCGACAGCGGATTTCCCCGCTTACCTCATTAAGAAGCTCACAGTGTATCATCTCATATACTTTTAAAACCTAAGTGACACAATGAATTAATAACTACATACCAAGCTTCAAAGAACACACACACACACACACACACACACACACACACACATATATATATATATATATATATATATATATATATAAAATTTAGAATTTTGTAGATTTCATGGCGGATAAAGTAGAATTGTGATTTGTAGATGAATTCAAAAGTGATGAAGTTTTAGTTCTTTGCTTGCAACACAATCGCAAAACTCGTCCATTGCATACGTAGCTTAAAAACAAGAACAACCCCTGAAGTCCGTTAAGAATAGCCACCACATATGACAGAAAAGATAGAGATAAGAAAGCGTCCACAACTTGAAAAATCCAGGTTAAACCTGTCAGAGTGAAAAGTTTGACGTAAATCCAAACCTCTACGGACTGCTTTTGATTCTTCTGTGCATGCGGAGTGCTTCTTATCCGGACTGCCGTCACAATGAAGAATACGGAATTGGTGACACAGATCAACAGCATGGGCGATATTATTGTAATAATGAACGCTAACTTGGAGTTTACAATGCCGTTTACGTTTTCATAACCCGTGATATCTCCGTTTGATATAATCAGATTCACAAGCAGATGAACAGCCACGACGATCGCAGGGATGCCATACGCGTACACAGCATACTTACACAGCGCAAGACACGTGTCTTTGTCGTTTTTGATATTGTGGGTTTTTCTCGTAAAGACACGAAACATATGAAATGAACACACCTGCAGCCAAAAGAAGACAGACAGCCAGAAATAGTGGACGGCTACTGATGACGCCATAGAAAGTGTATATATGTCTACTATGTAGGGTCTTATTAATGTCATTAGTTGCGCGAAGAAGAGTGAAATAATAAGACACATATTATTTAAACCAGGCAATGTCCGAAGCGATTGAAAAACACAGTAAATTATGAACGTTAAAATGAGACACACAAGGGATATAACGATGCATATAAATGTCAGCAAGGATAAGCTAAATGTCCACTCGTCGACGGACGGTTCAGTGTTCGCTTGCAAGGTATGGTTTATGTCTAGAGTACAGACCCTTGCTGACTTGTTCTCAGTTATCTGGAATCTGTCCTGCGACAGTGAAATATTCCAGTTTCTGATCGTCAGCCTCCCAGTCGATGCACTGTAACTGTATTCCTCGGGATTTATCAAAACTTGTTGACATAGTAGTAAGCTATTTACGTAAACTCTTTTATACTCTTGGCTAGCTGTCTTCGTCTTGGTTTTCGTATATACACAATTCGTGGTGAAGAATGGGAATATGATGGGGTTTTCATTCTGACTGTAGGAGAAATTATACACTGTATTTTTGATTGACAGTTGATGGAATGAATTCGAAAAAGACAAAAATTTTCTTTCAACATCCAAGCGATCAATCATTTCTTTTATGAAAACCACCATCTGCACATAAACTTGTAAGCCTGACAATTCATTGGCGTCGCAGTCCTTGTTTACAAAGAAAATATGTTCCTCAATGTCTATGGAGTTTTCTGTCAGATTTGTAACTTTTCTTAACATCTTGGCAATTGATTTGTACAAAGCTCCCACAACTCTCTCAATGCTGATGGACTTCGCTATGTATTCAATACTGGTCACCCGAAAGTAAAGGATGTATCGCATGTTTTTTGTTTGCGGAAGCAAGGATACACATGCACCGTTGAGTAAAATCTTTCCGGGAAAGCACACCATATCTCTGCATAAATTCTGAAAACAGAAAAGTAGGATTATTTTATACACTTTTAAGCATTTGTTTTCCTCTAGGAACATACGTAAATCTGATCAAAATGTTTAGCAATTTAAGTTTGGGTATAAAGGGGTTTCAGAAATCAGCTTGATGATATTGTATACCTGATTCCATCGCTGGGGTGTTCAGGGTTCCGTGTTTACCCTTGTGTATTTTTTTCTTTAGGATGTAAGAGATTTGATCACAGTTTGTTACATTTCGAAAATTCTCTGATTGTTATAACGATCTAATTTGCAGCACAACCTTCCGTTAGATCAAAATGCCGTGTTGCGTGTTTCATGGCAATTGTTAAACCGTTCCTGACACACTGATTCTGACTGGTGATTACTTCATTTACCTGATCAATATATAGGGCTCACGGCGAGTGTGACCTGTCGACAAGGTATGCTTACTCCTCTAAGGCATTTGATCTCACCTCTAGTGTTTCTAGGGATCCGTATTTGTCCATCTCTCTAATTTGTATTTTCTACAGGGATTTCCAGATTGAGATTTGTTCATTATCTCAGCGTTTTCATTCATTTATTCATCAACAAATGACATTTATATGTTGCCTAGGACTCAGTATGGGTAATTCTAGGCAAACGAAATACCTGAGATGCACAATGTACAGTATAATTATTCTGATACATATTTTAAACATGTTTATGAAATCATTGGTTGTCTGTAATATACACGTGCAATGATGAGAGGTTTCAATGATAAGGTTAAAACATGGCATTAGGTATTGCTTACCACGGAATATAACCAACAATATCTACAACACTACAGAAGAAAACTAACAATATTATCAAAACTTCAGAGGAAAGCTAACAATATTATCCAAACTACCGAGAAAAGCTAAATATATTATCAAAACTACCGAGGAAAGCTAACAATATTATCTAAACTACAGAGGAAAACTAAAATATTATCAAAACTACAGAGGAAAACTAAAAATATTATCAAAACTACACAGGAAAGCTAACAGTATTATCAAAACTACAGAGGAAAACTAACAATATCTACAAAACCAGTTAGAAAACTGAATAATATCTACGAAACTATGGAGAAAACCAGCAATAATATCTACAAAACTACGGAGATAACTCAATAATATCTACAAAACTACGGAGAAAACCAGCAATAATATCTACAAAACTACGGAGATAACTCAATAATATCTATAAAACTACATAGAAAACTCAATAATATCTACAAAACTACATAGAAAACTCAATAATATCTACAAAACTACATAGAAAACTCAATAATATCTACAAAACTACGGAGATAACTCAATAATATCTACAAAACTATGGAGAAAACCAGCAATAATATCTACAAAACTACGGAGAAAACTCACTAATATCTACAAAAATACGGAGAAAACTCACTAATATCTACAAAACTACGGAGAAAACCAGCAATAATATCTACAAAACTACGGAGAAAACTGATTAATATCTACAAAACTACGGAGAAAACTCACTAATATCTACAAAACTACGGACAAAACTCACTAATATCTACAAAACTACGGAGAAAACCAGCAATAATATCTACAAAACTACGGAGAAAACTCAATAATATCTATAAAACTACGGACAAAACTGATTAATATCTACAAAACTACGGAGAAAACCAGCAATAATATCTACAACACTACGGAGAAAACCAGCAATAATATCTACAAAACTACGGAGAAAACTCAATAATATCTATAAAACTACGGACAAAACCGATTAATATCTACAAAACTACGGAGAAAACCAGCAATAATATCTACAACACTACGGAGAAAACCAGCAATAATATCTACAAAACTACGGAGAAAACTCACTAATATCTATAAAACTACATAGAAAACTCAATAATATCTACAAAACTACGGAGAAAACTCAATAATATCTATAAAACTACGGAGAAAACTCAATAATATCTACAACACTACATAGAAAACTCAATAATATCTATAAAACTACGGACAAAACTGATTAATATCTACAAAACTACGGAGAAAACCAGCAATAATATCTACAAAACTACGGAGAAAACTCAATAATATCTACAAACTACGGAGAAAACTCATTAATATCTACAAAACTACATAGAAAACTCAATAATATCTACAAAACTACCGAGGAAACTCAATAATATCTACAAAACTACCGAGGAAACTCAATAATATCTACAAAACTACGGAGAAAACTCAATAATATTTACAACACTACATAGAAAACTCAATAATATCTATAAAACTACGGAGGAAACTCAATAATATCTACAAAACTACGGAGAAAACTCAATAATATTTACAACACTACATAGAAAACTCAATAATATCTATAAAACTACGGAGGAAACTCAATAATATCTACAAAACTAGGGAGAAAACTCAATAATATTTACAACACTACATAGAAAACTCAATAATATCTATAAAACTACGGAAGAAACTCAATAATATCTAAAATACTACGGAGAAACCAGCAATATCAGGAAACTACCAAAAATATAAGAAAAAACCGTGTTTGTGGAAAAGGAATCTTATACAGAAATTGAGAGAAAACGAAAATAAGCACAATTTCAATTCTTTATTGCTATTCCATTATCAATCAAACAATGACGTAAATGTGATTTTTTTCTAAATAACAGAGATACTGTAGTACTCTAATTTTTGCTATTGACCCTGCTTTGCGTCATAAAAGGTGAGTATTATTAATCAATTATTTATTCTGAAATCAAAAAGTTCGGTTTTATCTGTTTGAATTATCCTATATACAGAGAGGTTTCTACATATGTACTTGCTGCAGACTGAGGTGTATATACGGGCTACAATTTCACCATACCTTTATACATTTCTTAGAGTCTTAGCATGGAATGAATGGGTGGGGGGGGGGGGGGTGTAGTATTTGCACCAAAATAGCAGAATATTTAGGAATTATCAGCTCTTTTCATTCATTTGTTATACATTAATAATCAGCATGTACCACTGTGTTTTATTATACTTGTGTATCAAAATATTTCAAAATCTACATATATGTAAAGGTGACGATAACTAACAGCATTCAATCTCGTAATTCCGATGTCAAATACAAATCAGAGAGATGGACAAATCGGACCCCTGGACCTACCAGAGGTGGTATTATGTGCTTAGGAGGAGTAAACATCCCCTGTCGACCGGTCACACTCGCCTTAAGCCCCACATCCCGAAAAGGTAAACGGAGCAATCCATAGTCAGAATCAGTGTGTCAAGAACGGCCTAACAATTTCATATCGAATATGACAACCTACTTTATGTTTGTCCAGAAGTTGATACCTACTTTATGTTTGTCCAGATGTTGATCAGCTTCGCATGTTGTTTCCTGTTTAAAATCCCGCTCATCATGATCGTAGGAACTGAGTGAAAACAGTGTTCTATATGTCACCATCGACGTCTTGATTCTACTGAAATCTGTTGGGGGATCTGTTATGTCAAGCATGTTTGAGTCCTTTATAGGTTTCTCTGCGTTTTTGGTTTTGTAGTTATGGCACCTTTCACAAAATATATTTTTGTAGGGCGAAGACATTTGCACAAATGTTATTCTCTCGCACGCTTCTACCACGACTCCATTAGATGTTTCTGCAGATTCGTTTTTACAATCTCCAACGATTTTGATTGATCTCTTTTCAACAGGATTGCACATTTGACAAAATATGTTTTTGTAAATTACTTCACTATTCCAGGTTGGTCCTATAAAAGGTAACCGATTATGTGTCAATCTTTCACATCCTCGTCTGATGTCTGTGTCCTCAGTGTTCCATAACCCAGTCGCGTTGCATACGCTCACGCTTTCGTCCACGTTACTACAGGTTTGGGAAAACTTATCTGGTAGTAAGCGAATGGTACAGTTTCTTTTCTTCATTATGTTGATAAAATCTCCGAGAGACGAAAAATAATCCGGGTTTATGAATTGATTACACGAGATATTCAAACCCCACAGCAAAGTTTCTTCGGGTGGGTAATTTGGATCTTGATTACAATGGTGACAAAACACATTGCGATACGTTTTCCCACTTCGTTTTCCTCTCACAGGTAATGTATGAAATACGTCATCAAATACAGGAGATAGGCAATGTTCTGAACCAGACCCCTGGCACCGATTTATGACTCTAAACCCACCAAGTGGCGTATCATTTGGTGGATAGTCAGAGGTGATACAGGAAGTAAAAGGATTTTCCAAAATATGGTCAATACAGCAATCCTTAAAACAACCAATGTCACATGAACAGTTTGTTCCTAAATTCCTAAAATTTTCCGGCAATATGTTAGAGGAACAGAGTCCCTGACCAGTGAAAGCAAAACTTTTAATGGAGAGGTTAGTGATGTTCAATTCCTCTTTTGTGTGAGCTGCGTATTTATTAGGAATCGTCTCACCTTGTCCCAGCAAGGGCTTTACTCGAGATACCAAATGAAGCATTATCTGAAAGGTTTCCGGAAATACATTTATCAAGTATTGTATGTCAACTCCATTAAGTTTCTTTGATAACTTAATTGTGGCTTCAAATTCATTTTCTGAATCATGACACAACAGACAGAAAATATTTTTATATGGTGATGTGGACAAAGTCGTCGGAAAACGTCTGCACATGTTTGCTAATGGTAATGAAGGATGGGGACACGATTCCCGCACTGGTGCCTTCAACTTGGTGGGAATGTTACACAAATAACAGAATACGTTTTTGAAGACTTGTTGGTAAGTTAAGTTGTAAGCGCTTTTACATGCACTATCTAAAGTTAAGTCATATGTATCCCACTGTCCAGTGATATTGCAGGTAGTAATGAGTTGTTTGGGGTTTACTGGACTACAACGCTCACTGTCTCCTTGAAAACCGATAGAACACCCGGAAGTGTTGGCTTTTTCAATTACTTCAGCATAGGAAGACAGGTAGTTAAAATCGGTCGCTTTGTCACATTCGAAAAACAAATGCCACGGTTGAAAATTAGATGCATTTTGACACTCGGCACAATATCTATTCCAGAATAAGAAGTCACTATGTTCGCTTGTTCCAGGTGGCAACCCCAATCTCTCATAGGGTGTTCTAACTTTCGTGCATTCCTCTTTAAGTTTTTTATCACTACCGCTAGGACAGTCGTCAAGCATAATATAATAATTCAAATTTTCGTCCAAACCATTTATGATGTCAACTGACCTGCATTTTGGAACACCGTGCACGAAATACACATCAGGACAACAATGGAGATTTGAGTCACTGAAGCACGTTTCGTCGCAAGAACATTTTGGACATAAGAGTTTGTGATGAGAGTCACGCTCTGTTAAGTTGAATGAAGAGACGAATGATTTATCACATAATGTAGACACTCCACACACCGATATGTAATGCATAACAAGAGAACTGTAATTAAAGTTGTAATGTACACTTTTATCATCTGAAGGCTTAGAAGAGTTTCCAAAGGACAGAATCATGGCACCCAGAATGATGAGAACACTCACTCTGACCGTCTCACCTAAACCAGGCATTTTGTATCTAAAACAGAGCATACTTTTATTCACTTCAATGAATTGAAGACTTATGGCTACATTCACACATTATGCAGTTGAAAATCACAGCGAAATATCTTATTCTCTTTCAATAATTATCTTATGTGTATATGAAGTTTAATTTCAAATCCTATTCTTCCTAAAAAGTTGTAATATCTTATTCTTGATAATTCTAACAACAAATGACCTAATTTAATTTCAGTTTGAGAAAACAACAATAAAATTACCTGTATATTGAGCACGGAATAAAATATTAATTTAGTTGTTGAAATAAAATATTTATGCAGATTTGTTATCATTTGTGTGTCATGCAAAACAAATCTTAAAGAAATATTGAATTTGCTTCAGAATTACTCATGAATAGAATATAGAAACAAAAACTGAAAGAAATTGTTTTACATTGAAACTAGCAATCTATAAAGGCATATAAATGATATAAAATGAAATTACTTAAATGTTAAATGTTGACGGCATACTAAAATTAAACACATAGTGTGATACATACATACGTTTAACAAATATGTACATTATACGAATTCATTACAAGAGACCTTAAATCAGCGTATCCTAAATACAAACACAAAACATACCAGTGATGTTTAATTAATCACCTGTTGTTTTACAGACATAATTAAGTTAAGATATTAATTATAACGCTATATATTTATAAATAGGTTTGAAATAATGTAATTCAAAAAGAGGTCCTACCTTTATCGTTGTGTAGTCCTCATGGAAAACAAAACCGGACTTCGTAGTTTCTGTGAAATTTATCTTGTCTCTATGCCTCTTAGTTACGCCTGCGGGCTGAAGTACTCTGTCATCGCCAGAACGTCAATAAACTTTTTGACGTTTGAAATAATTAGCAGGCACAGATGACAAATAGCAAATGGGGAATGCAGGGATCCAACAAATTCCTCAATTACATTGAATCTCGTTAATTATTCACCAAAAACGTAAACTGATTATGTAAGATTTTTTGCTGTTATTCTTTCTTTTTCCTTTTCTTTTCTTTTTCAGTCGCCTGCTTTTCTTTCCCCCTCTTTCTCTCTAGCTAACCTTTGGTATAATCAACTGATGCAAGAGCCCAAAACAATTATATAATAAATCATGGTCACTTCCGATATTGCTGACAGCCATATTGAAGCGCGTAGTCAACACACTGCATATTAAATGTACGCAAACATCTGTCAATCCGAGAGGAAGAGTAATTTTTCGAATTCAGGACTTCTACTAAATTTAAATGTTTGTTGTTCCTTCTCTTTCATATTAATAGTATAACAGTCAGGAAATAAATAAGTCAGGGCAACTGCCAGCAGTTCTTGTCCTTCACAAATTTAGACGTCAGTTTACCCACAGTCCAACATATATATGACGTCATATTCACGTATTTGATGTCTTTTTCACCAGTAAACCACAATGGTCTTTTTATCAATCAAGCATTGCAAGAATACCACTATATTGACCATGGCTCTACTTTATAATATTTCATCTGTGTTTAAAGTTGGAATGTTCTTCTACCCAACCTTAGCATTAACAAATAGATTGATGGAAGTGGCTGTATTACTGGCACGTTAAAGGATTCCTGCAATAGACCTAGAGAAAATGAAAAAAAAAAAAATGAAAAGACTCATGTAGGGTAAAGTTAGAATGTTTTCCAATGAAATTAAAAAAAAGGAATACAGATCCAATTATAGTGATTCAATAAACTCTTACGTCGCGAAACTGTTACTCAGATTCCCTTGTTCAAATATTCAGATCGGGTAGACCCTAATCATCGACTCATAAGCAAATAAAGCACCGTGAAATTACTTTTTACGACATTTTAAAGTGTTGATACGCTTGCAGTTAATCATTGACACGTCTGATCCAGGATGCACATTGAACACGCTTGCCTGAATCTGTCAATCAAGGCCAGTCTCTTTTTTATCTTCAAAGTTTGGGGGCATAAATTGGGCGATTAACGGAGATACCAAGTGGTTTAAGTGCACACAACGACGTTACGCAGGCTGTGAGTATGGCCCAACTGATCTAGCGCAATGAAATTTTATGGCAGATCTTGAACATGGAAAGTGATACCGGTATATGCATTTTGTTGTAGGATAGAAAATGCCACGAACCAGACTGGCATTCAAACCAGGGCCTTTAAACCTTTAGTCAAGTGTTCTAGAAACAGAGGCAATTTGTCGTCAGTGACCGAACACGTCTGACCGCCACAGTTGAATATCATAAAATACTTGAAACAGCATTTACTCTATGTAATGATAGCATTTCAGTTTTAGAAAAATTTAATACCCCAGTCATGGGGGTAGACAGATAGGAGTTATCGTATCTATATATAATGGATTCTTAAACCGTACAAAACTTCTTACAAACATACATTGGCGGATCCAGTAAGTGTTCTGCCAAGTCCCTATCTTTGCTTCTCAAAAATATATTAACAGTTGTGAAGGACAAACTTCAAACGTACTGTGCCACTACATATGTCTGAAATTGTATAAATCAAATCTGGATTCCCAAAAAATCTTAAGAATTTTTAGGAATTTTAAAATCGCATAACTTTTCTCAAATCAATAACATCAAAACGTCTGACTTTTCAACACTTTACACTATCATTCCTCACGATGAATTAAAGACTGTTGCTTCTTCAACAAAACAGTAAAAGGAAATATTCTTATCTAGAGATCAATCATCCAAGACATTGCTGTGTTAAATACCTCTCTTATTCCACACACTGGTACTCTGAAGTTGAAATTAGAAATATGATGGAGTTCCTCGTTTACAATAGGTCATCTAACAGTCTGTTGGAATTCCCATGGACACGAATTATGCTCCTTAGCTGACCTTTATTTATATTCTTATGAGGCAGAAAAGTTCAAAAGCTTCTATATGAGAAGAAGAAATCTCTTGCTGTGGCCTTCATCTCAACATTTATATATATCGACGATGTTTTATCTATTACATATTACATGTAACAATAATCGTTTTCATTCATATATCGATTCGATATATCGAAGTGAACTCGAAATAAAAGACACCACAGAGTCATCAACATCGGCTTCGTACTCAGATATTTTATTGAAAATAGATATCAATGTGTTGTCAGATGAGTCCAGATTTAACATTAGCAGCGCAGACAGCAGATGTCGAGTTTACAGTCGTTTACATGAACGTTTTGCAGACAATTGTGTTCTCAAACGCGACAGGTTTGGGGGGAAGGCGTCTGGGGTGCGATTAACCACAATTTTTGGTCACAAGTGGTCGTTTTAAATGGAACCCTCACTGTTAGGAGATATGTGGACGAAATTCTGCAGCCAGTTTTAGCCCTATTAATGCAGCAAAATAGGGAATGAAATGGGTTAATTTTCCAACAGGACAATGTGCGCGCACATACGGCAGGATTGACACAAAACTTTTCTTCATACGAACGCCATTTACGTCCTTGATTGGCCCGCAATGTCCCCAGACTTGAATCCAATCGAACATTTGTGGAACGAGCTGAGGAGACGTGTGCGCTGCCGCCAGCCTCAGAATCCCCAAGAATTAGGGAGAGCCTTATTGGAGGAATGGCAGAATATTCCTCAGAGGAGCATACGAAATGTTTGTCAGTCAATGTCACGTCATATTCGCGCCGTCATCACTGCTAATGGAATGGAGGTCATACCCGGTACTAGTGAACAAAACCACATTTTTGACGCACCCCTCATTGACATTCATTTCAACTGTAGCCTCTTTGTGAATGAAATGATGTTCAAAATCAAAGAATAATGCTCAGTTAACATGATGTATAATACACCACTATAAATTTGTTTATTAGATATATGAACAAATTTATAGTATATAAAATTATCAAGTGTTGCGTTTTTAAAGTCGTCATTATATATTGACCAATGAAATGCGTCCACCACCACGAACCTTGGACAAATATCGGACATCTCTCATTGTTTTGCAAATAGTGTGCATCGACCGAACATGTTGATAAGTAATGATGAAATGCTTTCCTCTGGAATCTGTAAATCAGACAATGGGTAACCAGACAAACTTAAAGGAGTAAAATTCATGCTATTTCCATCAACCAAAAGATGAACTTCCAGAAGTGTCTGTCTATGTAATTGGCCTCAAAATCAGCTAAATATCCACAAAATCACAAAGATATGTATATATGGACTAAGGTAAAATGTTTTGTTGTTCATTGATGTACGTAGGCACTTACAGTTCAGAAATGTAGCAGTGTGGTTCAGAGAGGGGGGTTGGCGTAGCTTTGTATATTTTCGTACGCTCATTTTACCACTGTCAAAATACGGGGAGGGGGGGGGGAGCAGAGAAATTGTATATTAGTATGAAAAGGCTAAGATAAATAGCAGTATTCAATCTCGTAATTCCTATAGAAAATACAAATCAGGGAGATGGGCAAACACGGACCCCTGGCCATACCAGAGGTGAGATCAGGTGCCTAGGAGGAGTAAGCATTCCCTGTCGACCGGTCACACCCGCCGCGAGCCCTAGAAAACCTGTCATTGTAAGGGAAAGGGAGTAAATAAATAGCCCAACTATATGAAACACGTGCTGCGAAAAATACAGTGTTTGCAGATGGTATTGTGCTTGGCTAAGTAAGTCTATGTGTTACATGCTATCGAAATTGTAGCGAATGTTTCAACAAAACCTACACGATAACTACAGAGAATTCAGAGGTGTGCTGAAAGTAATTTTTGTTTGGTTTTCTTAGCATTTCTGCAATGACGACCAAGACCCGTGTGACTTAGTGAAAAGCACTTTTCGGGATAACGATCGGACACAAAAATAAATCCAACCAAGTTCTTTAAATATTTCATTAGAAAATTCCTGTCAATCTATTACACAGTATCATTTAATACTGGGTATTAATCCTGTATTCACAATAAATAATTATTCAACCATGTTTAATAGTATATTTTATGCCGAGAGTGAATTTAACTCTTTCAAAATCTTTAGGAGAAGAGATCCATTGTAAGTGATTGTTGAATAATGACAAATTTTGTATAATTGATTATGATTGATTGATTATGATTGATTGATTACGTATTGCTTTCCGCCACACTCAACAATTTTTCTGTTATCTGGTGGCGTCCAGGTTTTGTTGGTGGAGGAGAGAACCCAGATACAATGTACCTGGGAAGAGACCACCGACCTTCCGCAAGTGAACTGGCAAACTTGCTCACATAACGCCGCGGCCGAGATTCGAACACGCGCCGACAGAGGTGAGAAGCTTTGTGATTTTGAGCCCGATGCTCTAACCACTCGGCCACAGGGGAATTGAATGAAATGGTAAAGATACCGAATAGTTATAAATCTCATAACTCCTTCAAGAAATACAAAAGCTAGAACGTTAGGCAAACACGGATCGCTGGATGTATTCCGAGAGGAGGAATCAGGTGTCTAGGAAGAGTAAGCATCCGCTGTTGACTGGTCACACCCACCGTAAGCCCTACACCTTGATCAGGTATCATCAGATTTTAAAGAGAAAACAGTAAATGAATTGACACTAAGTTACAGACTAATGATACTCTACATATGTTGAATCTTAATTTTATAATTTTATATTTTGAAAAGAATGAAAGTAGGGACACTCACTCTTTATGAAGTAATGAAATTATTCAATTATGATTTTATTAATTACAGAGTATCAAAAACATTGTTTTTGGAAGGTACTTTATAAAATATTGATAGTATGAATCTACCATACAGACATATAAGCGTAAATCTCTCTAATGCATTGTTGGAAAATTCCGTACCATAATTCAATGGTTGTTATGATTGTGATCTATATTATTGCTATTATTATTTTAAATCTTCTCGCTCGAGGTCTCATATGACGTCACAGGATTTTAAAGAATTTTTAGGAATTTTAAAATCGCATAACTTTTCTCAAATCAATAACATCAAAACGTCTGACTTTTCAACACTTTACACTATCATTCCTCACGATGAATTAAAGACGGTTGCTTCTTCAACAAAACAGTAAAAGGAAATATTCTTATCTAGAGATTAATCATCCAAAACATTCCTTTGTTAAATATCTCTCTTATTCCACGCACTGGTACTCTGAAGTTGAATGTAGACACTCCACACACCGATATGTAATGCATAACAAGAGAACTGTAATTGAAGTTGCAATGTACACTTTTAGCATCTGAAGGCTTAGAAGAGTTTCCAAAGGACAGAATCATTTTCAGACACTTTTATCATCTGAAGGCTCGTAAAATATCAAAAGTAAATATGCATATCGCAAGATTTGAATTTCATCGCTTTCAAACTCGAAAACTACACAAACTATTTCATTTAAAGCCCATATGAGGTCATTATTAGAAATAATTTTGCTGAAAAAAATTAAAAGTTTAGAAACATGATATGTGTCTTTTAGAGTGCCTGGATTTGCTATAAATGTGAAAAGGCTAAGATAACTAACAGTATTCAATCTCGTAATTCCTATAGAAAATATATACAAATCAGAGAGATGGGTAAACACGGATCCCTGGTCATACCAGAGGTGGGATCGGGTGCCTAGAAGGAGTAAGCATCCCCTGTAGACCGGTCACACCCGCCGTGAGCCCTATATTCCGATCAGGTAAACGGTGCAATCCGTAATCAGAATCAATGTGCCAAGAACGGCCTAACAATTGGTAGGAAACATCATCAGACAGCATTTGACTTAATGGTAAGTTGTATTGGCAAACTAGATCGTTATAACGACCATAAAATGTGCGAAATGCTGACTTTAGACGAAACTGTACAAAACCCTGTAACATCAACTTCTTTGTAAGTAGCCCACCTCGATTTAAAAACTGATCATAAGCAGAACAAGGTCTTGAGTATCGAATCAATTGGGAGATATAAACACCATATGCAGGTAATGATGGAATATTGCCCTATAAATAAGCGAAGATGAGGATAGAGAAATTGAAATCATCCCGTTTGTCATAAAGTTGAGTTGATAGTTTGCCGCCGGTATCTATTTTCAGTAAAATATCTAAGTACGAAGCAGAAGTGGAAGACTCTGTGGTGTATCGAATTTAACGAGACGGTGACTTTTTGTTTATGCTAATCATTCAATATGTTTTATAGATCTACTAACTAAAAATTGTAATTATTGAATAAATATATAAAAGAAACTCTCAACAGCCTGTTTGAGAATTGTAAGTGATAAGATCATTATAAAATCTGCTGAAAGATTATCTGCTCAGCCTCCAAAGATTTTGTCAGTAGAATGGATTAACTTAAATAGATAACCATGGAATATAAAAATAAACCCCCTTCCTTCCCACGGGATAAATCAAAGACACTTTTAAAGTAATTTAACAAAAGCTCCCTCAAAAGCGTCACCCGTCGCCGCCAGTGTTTACGTTTTTGTCCGAATCTCCGTTGTTGCTAGAATGTAACTATGGTGGGCGGAGTTAATGCTGCGGCTGTGGATCAGTAAATTCTATGGTCGTTATAACGATCTTGTTTGTCAAAACAACCTGTCACTGCGTCAAATGCTGTCTGACGTGTTTCAAAGCAATTGTATGGCCGTTCGTGGCACACAGTTCATATGGAAAATTGTCTACCATTTAGATAAGTTCCATGCCGCCATTCCCATTCTCCATGTTCGTATCTTTTCAATGAACCAACTTTCAATGTAACTGGTTCAATATTCGGAGTTCTCTAATTATAATTAAAATTTTGAAGCGAAGAGCCCCAGTCAATTCATTGTCAACATTTTAAGAATGATTGAAACTATCGAAAATCCACTTTTTCACTTCACAAAACAAAGGATATGAAACAAGGGTCACTGATTCCAGCATCGGAAACGAAAAATTAAGAAGTGTTTGTCCAGAATACGGAATATGCTGACAGATTGACCGATTGATTGCCATAAAAGTTTTTTTTTTAAACAAAATTACCATTTTCGGCATATATGACATTTTGGCTTAGGGACATCAACTTAAGAATTTAGAAGATGTAGTCATGCACATCATATTTATTCTATAAATAGAAATTTCAGGTTTGCTGTACTGATGTCATGAGCCCCCCCCCCCCCCCCCCCCCCAAAAAAAGGGGATACCCACAGAATATTTTAATGATTTCGGAAACCCAACATAATTTAATAATAAATTAATACGATGTCTCAGTAAAACGTGATGTAAGATCTTCAAAACATTGATCAGTGAAGATGTGTATGTACCGGCTGTCAAAATAAACATTTATACTAGATAAAATTGACGGGGTAGGGGTGGAATCATCGGATAGTTATGGTTTTTAATTTGTGGCGGGGGAGGGGGGTACTCATTCCCTTACCTAACGGGATCTGTAATTAACTTTGTAAGTGCTGGACAACATTTCTAATTTCTTTCGTTGTTCATTGTCACTATTGTGTTGTTCGAAATTTGTAACTACTCTGAAATTAATTTTTACACCGCTAGTCGACAACAGATGTATGTGGGACAATAATTCTTTAAAGTTACGTGCGTAATGATTATTCATAACTTTAAGGTCATCTGATAGCATGCTCAAGAACAGAGTTATGACTACGGATTGCTCTGTTTACCTGATCGAGATATAAACTCACGGCAGTTTGACCGGCCGACAGGGGATGCTTACTCCTCCTTGGCTTATAATACCACCTCCGGTATATCCAGGGATCCGTGTTTACCCAACTGTCTAATTTGTATTCAATATAGTAGTTGTGAGATTGATAGCCGTTCGTTATCTTCACCTTTTCATACATACAATAATAGTGTCACCATTTTCAATATATTAAGATATTTAGGCAACGTTTTAACTATAGAAAACTAATGTATTAATGTCACATAGGAATTTGACAGCGGCCACAATTGGTGAGTAAATTTATGGGGATTGCTTAAGAATTTCGTGTTATGTACAGATATGTTAATTGATTCTAAAAGACACTTATCATTCAGGGAACAGCCTTAAAGACATTTATTTATGTGGTAATATTCCATCATCACCTGCATATGGTGTTTATATCTCCCAACTGATTCGATACGCAAGAGCTTGTTCTGTATATGAACAGATTTTAGATCGAGGTGGGCTACTGACAAAGAATTTGATGTTACAGGGGTTTGTATAGTCTCGTCTAAAGTCATAATTTCGCACATTTTATGGTCGTTATAACGATCTAGTTTGCCAGTACAATTTACCATTAAGTCGAATGCTGTCTGATGTGTTTCATACCAATTGTAAGGCCGTCCTTGGCACACTGTTTCTGACTACGGATTTCTCTGTTTACCTGATCGGAATATAGGGCTCACGGTGGACGTGACCGGTCGACAGGAGATGCTTACTCCTCCTAGGCACCCGATCTCACCTCTGGATGTCCAAGAGTCCTTGTTTGAACACAAGAGAACATTATCATAAAATAATCTGATTTACTTATAACACACAATTTGATTGGTTCATCCACATTCGTCATATTGTATAAATAAAGTTGTCATTTATTCCCCTTATCTGATATCCTTGGACATCAGACTTCGTTTGGAATTTCTTTTTTCCATTTTGCTGATACCGCCATATCGTTCGACTTCATCTAAAATTCACATGTTCTGTAGAATTATTCATTAAATAATATCAAGCGCGGTTTAGTGAAATGAAAGTAATTTTTATACATGTACAATGCAAATACATGCCGTTTCACATTTTTCTTGACCTTTTCAATGTAATTGCTCCCCGTGGGGATCCGGGTTGTTAGAATAGATCCTCAGTACCCCTTGCGTGTCGTAAGAGGCGACTAAATGGGGCGGTCCTTCGGACGAGACCGCTAAAACCGAGGCCCCATGTTACAGCAGGTGTGGCACGTAAAAGATCCCTTCCTGCTCAAAGGCCATTAGCGCCAAGCATAGGCCTAATTTTGCAGCCCTTCACCATTAATGGTGACGTCTCCATATGAGTGAAAGATTCTCGAGCGGGACGTTAAACAATATTTAATCAATCATTGTAATTGCGCCATCCATCGTATGTGGAATTTTCCTGTGTCAGTTAACCAGTTAGCCTTGGTTAGTTTTAGGGATAAAGTTACTCACAAAATTATTTAAAATTTGATTATTCACGAAATTGACGTCCGCAAATACAGAAGATTCCACAGTATATATCAATATCTGTAATACAGAGTCGAAGAGTTTAACAGGATTTGACAGTAACATTGCATACATGCATGTTAACAATCTAGTTAAAAGTTTTTCAAGTACATGTCTTTTTGCAAACTATTGATCCTTTGAATGAATATGTGGACATTGCAAATGAGGAACCGTGCAGCAAGTATTGATATGTACATATCATTAACATTAACTTGTTACCGGGAATAAAATCTATATTTGATTAATATATGCCCCTCAGCCGAGGGAAATCGATTTTGCAGGAAGCAAATGTTAATATTTATTGATCTGCAAGTCTCTCTATGTTGTAAATAAACACAAGTGAAGATAACAAATGAGGTGACATTTTCAGACTCTTTAAGTAGAAATAGAGGAGTAGGTCTGTTTCTGAATTCAACGAACACTGATTGTTTCTACTAAATTCTTATGTTGTGAACTTTCAGGACATTCGTTCAAAACTAACATTCAAATCATAAATAGTACTCATAGTAGGGGACGCAAGTATATCAACAATTACCAGTACTCTGATTTATTGGTACTGTAATTTACTGGTACTGTGATTTAATTGTACTCAGATTTACTTGTACTCTGAATTATTTATACTCAGATTTATCTGTACTGTGATTTGCTCGTTGGGACCCGGGTTAAAATAGGTCTTCAGTACCCTTGTTTGTCGTAAGAGGCGACTAAATGGGGCGGTCCTTCGGATGAGACAGCAAAAACCGAGGTCCCGTGTCACAGTAGGTGTGGCACGATAAAGAACCCTCCCTGCTCAAAGGCCCTGAGCGTCTAACATAGGCCTAAAGTTTGCAGCCCTTCACCGGAAATGGTGACGTCTCCATATGAGCGAAAAATTCTCAAGCGGGACGTAAAACAACATTTAATTAATCAATGTACTATGATTTAGTTGTACTCTGATATACTTGTACTCTGGTTTACTTGTACTCAGATTTACTTGTACTCTGATTTGCCGAGTGGTTAAGCGTCGCACTCAAAATCACAAGGCCTCTCACCTCTAGTCGGCGCGGGTTCGATTCTCGCTAGCGCCGATATATGTGAGAAAGTTTGCCAGTTTACTTTCGGAAGGTCGGTGGTCTCTTCCCGGGTACATTGTATCTGGGCTTTCTCCTCCACCTACAAAAACTGGACGCCACCAGATAACTGAAAAATTGTTGAGTGTGGCGGAAAACGATCAATCAATCAATCAATCATTTACCTGTATCCTAAATTATTTTTACTCAGATCTACCTGAAATCTGATTTAATTGTTCATAATTGTTTATTTTTACTCTGGTTTACTTGTACTCATATTTACGTGTGCTATAATTAAATCTGATTTACCTGTACATTGATTTTATTGTACCCTGAATTACGTGTACTCTGATTTATTTGTACTTTGAATTATTTATATGTGATTTAATTTACTCTGATTTACTTGCAGTATATATTTTCATTGTTTTTGTGGTGTGGCATTTCTTTTTATTTATTTTTTTTTTGTAGTAGTTATTTATTCATTTATTGATTATTTATTTGATTATCATTTATTTATTTATTTTTGCATAGTAGAGACTGATAATCGTAGGAATGTCAAAACACTGCACGTTTGTAAATGCAAATACTTGTAGCGCAGCCATATGTGCTGAATAAGACAAAGTTTCACTTGCAAATAAGAGGTTTACACTGACGTAGATACCCAAAAAGAGATAAATGAAAAGGTGAAGATAACGAAAAGTGATCAATCTCATAAATCTTATATGGAATGTAAATTAGAGAGTTTGGTAAAACACGATATACCAAATGTTGGATTTAGTGCCAAGGAGGAATAAGCATCCCTGTCGACCGGCCATACTTGCGTGAGCTCTTTTTCTCGAGAACGTAAACGTAGTAACCCGTAGTTAAGACAAACAGCAAAACAAAGTATTATAAAAAGTGAGATTTTTATTCAGGTGAGCTGAAGAATCTCAGTGTGGCATTTCTGGTGTTGAGACCATCCACCAACTCTCTCTGATATGTGTATCAATTTCTAGGCAAGTCACCATAACAACAGAAAAAAATCTTATTATTGGTAATGTAATTCAAAATCTATTTCATAGCTATATTCATTTCTCTTAACATTTTTGTTATAGATAAACAAAAAAAAAACAAAAAAATTGTACAAACATCTGTAAAATCATGTGTCATGTGGAATCGTATATCATTTTTTCAAGGTCTTTCGACGATAAAATCATTTATCATTGGACTGAGATATATCGACCGAAAATCGCATAAATCGCGTATCCATTATGTATTCTTAAATTGTCTATGTGTTCAGCATTTTTAAGAGCTGTTTTTGTGTTCTGGTTGTGTTTGAATTGTTTTTGCGTTCTGGGCGTTTTTGAATGATATTCGCGGTGTTTTACATTGTTTTTGCGTTCTGGGCGTTTTTGAATGATATTCGCGGTGTTTTACATTGTTTTTGCGTTCTGGGCGTTTTTGAATGATATTCGCGGTGTTTTACATTGTTTCTGCGTTCCGGGCGTTTTTGAATGATATTCGCGGTGTTTTACATTGTTTTTGCGTTCTGGGCGTTTTTGAATGATATTCGCGGTGTTTTACATTGTTTCTGCGTTCTGGGCGTTTTTGAATGATATTCGCGGTGTTTTACATTGTTTCTGCGTTCCGGGCGTTTTTGAATGATATTCGCGGTGTTTTACATTGTTTTTGCGTTCCGTATTTTTTTTAATTTTAGTTTCTTTTTAATGTCATTAGTTTGTATATTTGTTTTTGAGTTCTGTATATGTATGTTTTCCGACATTTAGATTTACACAGGTTTTCACGTGTTACAAAAGAACACAATAGCACTCTATGATATATTGGACTTAGTATGAAATGGTGAAGATAACGACCGTTGATCAATCTTATAACCCTAATTAGGGATGCGAAGTGTGTTGGGTAAATATCAATATTTAATTCTTTTATTTTTATCTTCTTTGCATTATAATTAAAACATGCACACTCTTGAAGAATATATTGATAAAAAACACACGGATCCATTCAACAGAATAAAGATCACCAATAAAAAAAAAAATCTTCAGACCAAGGGTAGTTCAATATATCAAGCAAACATTAATGATTGGATTATTAAGACTAGTCACAAATTTATCAAATTGAAATATTTTCCGAAGTCTATGGACAACATCGCTCACCCGAGTCACCTTGGCTCATATTAAAAAAAAAATCACTATATATCAGCATCCAAAACTTTGATCCCCTATTGTGGCCTCACCCAAGCCCCCGGGGCTATAATTTTAACAAACGTTAATCTACACTATGCCATACAGTTCTCATGTAATTTGAACCTGACCCAGTGGTTCGTATGAAAAAGTTATTTTTAAATAACCAAACCACATTTTTGCATTTTTGTGATTATCTCCCCTTTCCAGAGGACATGGCTATTGATCTGAATAAACTGGATTCCCTATCCTTAAGGATGGCTTTTACCAAGTTGCATTGGAATTTTCTCTGTGGTTCTGGAGAAGATATTAAAAATATTTTCCCTATATTTTCACATATAAAACTTTGATCCCCTATTGCGGTCCCACCCTTCTCCCGGAGTTATAAATTTAACGAATTTATATCTGCACTATGTCAGGAAAATTCAATGTGAAGCGAATTTTTTCTGTCTGGAAGGTTCTTGAGAATACCAATCCCTATTTTTGCATTTTTTGTGATTATCTCCCCTGTGATGAGAACATTCCCTTTTCCTAGTGATGGTTTGTATTATTGTGATTATCTCTCCTTTCTTGTGGTTCTGGAGAAGATTTTGAAAGATTGTTTCCCCTTATATTTTCACATATTAAACTTTGATTCCCTATTGTGACCTCACCCTACCTGCGATGGCGATGATTTTAACACATGTAATACTGCACTATGTCAGACAGCTAGCACGTAAATTTTAACTTTACTAGTCCATTGATTCTGGAGAAAAAGATTTTTAAATGACCCAACCCTATTTGTGTGATCCCCCTTTCAAAGTGAAGATGACCCTTCATTTAAACAAACTTGAATCCCCTTTACCCAAGGATGACTTGTACCAAGTTTGATTGACATTGGTCTGATGGCTCTAGAGAAGATTCTCCAACATAATGTCAGTATTGCTCTTATATCAATAAATGTCATTTCCATTAGCTCAAGGATGCTTTTTGCGAAGTGTGTGATTGAAATTGGCCCAGTGGTTCTGGAGAAGAAGATGAAAATGTGAAAAATCCACGTCGCCACCGACGACAACACCGACTACGGAATGATTTGATCAGAAAAGCACAATTGAGCCTTCGGCGCAGGTGAGCTAAACTTGAAGAAGGTACAGAATGAGTGTATACAGTATGTACAGACATTTGTAACACAGTGAGATATGAAATATATGAGATATACCTAGAGATATGTACAAGTAGCTGGATAATCAGCCTGTTTAAAAGCATTGAAGGTGTTTGGAGAGGATGAACTGGAGAGAAATGTTGAATGACGACTTTGTGGTTCTAATAAATTAACTCTCTGAAAATAAATTGAGGAAAACTGCCAAACCAAGGAAGGAAATATCAGGAACATATGTAGCTAACGAGGGATGAACTCCTCTAAATTATCTTTAAATCCTTCAAAATTGACATATTGTATCTCACTATCAACGTAAAATTTATCAAAATGTCTATTGATCTATTTTCTGGTGAGACAAGCACAACATTTTTTTCATATAAATTTTAATAGACTGTGTTTTATTAATTAATTTGTGTAATTTCCACATCATACCCAGTGTAGATATTGGTTTACCGAGAGTCGGCTCTGCTGGATATTTCTATTCACCGAATCTCGAAGCAATCCTTCATAAATCCTGTCTGGAAATCCACATTCAACTTTGTAAATATACACTTTAAGTGACACCGCCTCCCACTTCATATACATTATTTGACTGTTAGATCTTTATCATTTTTAATGATAGGTATATAAATCCCAAAAATAAAAACAATCACTAAATTTCTAATGAAGACTTATGATTTTTTACCTCCAAAGTTCCGATAGTCTGTTTATTTGATGTCCTCCAGGGTCAGGGTTAGAGCAGGTCCTCAGTTCCCACTGCTTGTCGTAAGAGGCAACTAAATTGGGTGGTCCTCCGGATTACACGGCAAAAACCGAGGTCTGTGTCAAAGCAGATGTGACACGTTAAAGATCCCTCCTGCTCAAAGGTCATAAATGCAGACCATAGGCCGAAATTTTGCAGCCCTTCACAGCAATGGTGTCGTCTTCATATGAGTGAAAAATTCTCAAGGGGGACATTAAACAATATCAATTCAATCTTTCATCAATGATATATATTAGCTGCAGAATTGCTCCACATCATGGCCGCCTTAATGAAAAGGCTAAGATAACTAACAGTATTCAATCTCGTAATTTCTATAGAAAATGTAAACAAGAGAGATGGACCATACCAGAGGTGGGATCAGGTGCCTAGAGGGAGTACGCATCCCCTGTAGACCGGTCACATCCACCGTGAGCCCTATATTCCGATCAGGTAAACGGAGCAATCCGTAGTCAGAATCAGTGTATCAAGAACGGCCTAACAATTGGTAGGAAACATCATCAGACAGCATGTGACTTAATGGTAAGTTGTACTGGGAAACTAGATTGTTATAACGCCATAAAATGTGCGAAATGCTGATTTAAAACGACACTTTACAAACCCCTATTACATCAGCTTCTTTGTCAGTATCACGCCTCGATTTAAAAACTGATCATAAGCAGAACAAGGTCTTGCGTATCGAATCAGTTGGAAGGTATAAACACCATATGCAGGTAATGATGGAATATTGCCATATAAATAAGGGACGATGATTATAGAGAAATTGAAATCATCCCGTTTGTCATAAAGTTGAGTTGTTAGTTTGCCGTTGGCATCTAATGTCAAATTGATTAAATATTGTTTAACGTCCCGCTCCAGATTTTTTCATTCATATGGAGACGTCACCATTGCCGGTGAAGGGCTCCAAATTTAGGCCTATGCTTGGCGCTAATGGCCTTTGAGCAGGGAGGAATCTTTTACGAGCCACACCTGCTGTGATACGGGACCTCGATGTTTGCGATCTCATCCGAAGGACTACCCCATTTAGTCGCCTCTTACAACAAGCAATGAGAACTGAATACCTATTCTAACAACCCGGATGTCCTCGGGTTCAGGTTTAATGGTAAATTTAATGAAGTATATTTTTTAATGTTGAGGTGTATGAAAGAATATTTAGATGAAAAAAGCGAGCACCACTTACTATATATCACTGGTGTTCTCTTTAAAAATTATATAATTGATTTATAAACGGACGAATAAAGTGAGAAAATATACTCTGCAAAAAAAGAAACGCATAATGGATTTTTTAAGATTTTAGTAGATGCATTTTGGATTATGATTTTACAATAAAAAATGTAGATATTCACTAGAATTGTTTCAATTGAAAAAAATTACAGTCCAAACCTTAGATATTGGTGAAAAAAAAGTCAGATCATCACAGTTAAGAACACTTCCTGTCACGTTTAAGTTAGGACCGTGTATGACCACCTCGAGCTGCCAACACAGTTCTGCATCTCCTTGGCATAGAGTCAATCAATGTTCTTACGTTATTGCGTGGAATTGTTCGCCATTCCTGTTGTAACATTTGACGGAGCTGATCGAGGGTCTGAGGCGGAGGTTGGCGCAGGCGCACACGTTTATCCAGTTGGTCCCATAAGTGTTCAATCGGATTCAAATCCGGTGATTTGGAAGGCCATGGTAGCACATTAATGTTGTTCTGCTGAAGGTAGTCAATTGTTAAGCGGGCTATGTGAGGCCTAGCATTGTCATGTTGGAATAACTCCCTCTGTCGGTCAATTACGCGCATAAGGTGAGGTTGGAGAATTTCGTCTATGTACCTTTGAGCCGTTAAATTGCCCGGGACATGTGCCAGTTCTGTTTTACGGTCATTAGAGATCGCTGCCCACATCATGACGCTACCTCCACCGAAGCTATCCACTTCTTGGACACACGAGGAAGAGAAACGTTCATTCCTGCGCCGGTATACACGGATTCTTCCATCACGTTTCTGTAGCAGAAAACGGGACTCATCGCTGAACCAGATTCTACGCCAGTTGCGGAATGTCCAGCCCCTCAATCTGTTGCACCATCGGACTCTTTCTCGTCTGTGTAACGGTGTCAAAACTGCTCCAAAATACGGTCTTCTGGGTCTAATGCCATATTGTCGAAGTCGGTTGCGGACTGTCTGCGAGCTGATTCTTCTCAATCCAGGTATTCCGACTGCAGTAGCTGTTGCAGCAACGGTTCGATTCCGTAGATGAAAGACCCGGATGTAGCGATCTTGTCCAGGAGTCGTAATGCGAGATCGCCCACTCCTCGGTCGGTCATTAGTAGAGCCAGTCTGCTGGAATCTGTTCCACAGCCGAGAAATTGTGCTCTGATTTACGTTTTCAGTTCGTGCAATCTCACTTTGGGATACTCCGGCCTGGAGACGGCCAATGACGATATTTCGAGTAGCAGGGTCCAACCTTGGCATGGCAGCATTTTAACGTTATGATGAATTCAAGCTTCAAACTTCGTCCTTTTATACGCTTTAATGTAGTGGTTGAATTAAGCACAAAGTTCTCGTGAAAAACGTAAGCCAAATTCCATGGCATAGAGCCAAATCAAATGAACAGACCTTTAAAGTTTCATACTTACCTGTAAAAAATCAATTACTCAATTGACCATTTCAGTTTACCTGGTAAAATACATAATTTGCATTTTTAAAATTTCAAAAGGGCTATGCGTTTCTTTTTTTGCAGAGTATATTACAATGAAATTATGACAGACCATAAGCCTTTGACGCGCCATTCAGTAAAGCTGTACGCAGTGGATTGAATAGGTTAACTCACAATAGGATGTTGTAAAATAGTTTTCAATGCATTGGGTAGAGGTGGATTGATCACAAAAAGGAACCTACGGACATCTTGGTCAATTCCTTGTGCCTCAGTCCGATAGAGCGTACCGTCGACTCGGATCCCTCCTTTTAATTTTATTATAAACTTTGTACATTCATTATTATGTTATGTATCTATGTTGTCCCTTGATTGGCAAACGTCACCCATCTGCTACAGTGAAGAAAAGTTTGAAAAGAATCTAACACTGTTTTGGGAGTTAATGTCCTTTATCAATACTGAATAGCACAGCTAGTTCAAAAATAGTTCACATTGTGGTTCTGAAAACAGACAATAATTTTATACAGATACAATATAATGTTACATTGATACGCTATATTCATACATAAAACAAATCTACATGTTTTCAATTTTCAGTTTAATAAAATCTAAGATGAGCAGATTTAAATCTTTTCAATTATGGTTAATTTATCTAAAAATATTGTGGCATATTATTCCAAAGCTGTGAATAGTTTGTTTGTTTTCCCGCCACAGTCAACATTTTTCAGTTATCTGGTGGCGTCCAGTTGTGGAGGAGAGAACCCAGATACAATGTATCCGGGAAGAGACCACCGACCTTCCGCAAGTAAACTGGGAAACTTTCTCACATATATTGGCGTGAGCGGAAGTCGAACCCGTGCCGACTAAAGGTGAGAGACCTTGTGATTTTGAGCTCAATGCTTTAACAACTCGGCCACGGAGGCTGTGAATCGTAAATTAAGATCTTTTAATATACTGTGTCTTTGTCCTCTGGATATGCAATTAATTACCTTGAGTCAATCTGGTTGAGGTACTGCTAATTTGTGAACATACTGAAAGAAACCTAACTAATCGGGAGTTAAATCACAGAAAACTTTGAAGACAAGAATCACAGACGGCTGCATAGAAGCATCCACCTAAGCTGCTGCAGGTGCATTAAATCACTGTAACAGCTCACGTTTGAATTTTATATAATTTGTCAAGACAGTTGTTAAAATAAGGAAAGAGAATTGCAATTAACCTTTCAGTAATAATGAGGTTATAAAATATAATACAAGAGTCAACGTAATATAGATAATAAACCTATTCATCTTAGAAGTTTTTACGACAAAATTTCATGACATTCATCTTAAAGATGGTTTATTAGATTGGATGTACAATGGTCATGCGCATTCACCCGAGAGATGATCAATATTTTTGTAGTACACGGAATGTCTGATGAAATATATTTTGTTGTATTACTCGGAATGTCTGAGTGATGAGGTACAGATGGCAATGAACGATTTCAGTGAAATACAATATGTTTTCATTTCAGTTTATGTCTTACAACTGTGTTCACGTCAGTTTATATTTTATAACTGTGCTATAAATAAGTGAGACCTGTCCTTTGTACTGTCGTACATTCTACTGAAATCATGGGTTGGGGGCAGACTCTCGATGTGTGGTGAATGGTAAGACTGCATCGAACTAGGCCGGCTCGGAAGGCTGTCTTTACTTGTATTCTTACAGTTGAAGTGGTTCCATTGTCCAATTTGATTGTCAGACCTAAAAGCTTTCACTACCGTTTTCCTGAAATTGAGAAATATATAGACAAATAAATAAAATATCTACATAGATTGATTGTTTGTTTTAGGTCCCGTTGAGAATTTTTCATTCATATTGACACATCACTAGGTGAAGTACCACAAATCTAGACCTATGCTTAGCGCTCAGGGTCGTAGCAGTGTCAATGCCTGCCGTGACACGGGATCTCTGTTTTTAAAGTCATATCCGAAAGACCCATGATTCTCACTTCTAAATGCCGAACGTTTGGCGAAGGAGCAATCACTACCTATGTTAACGCCTTAGGTTTGACGCAGCCATGGCACGAGCGGAGTAAAATATATATATATATATATATATATATATATATATATATATGTGTGTGTGTGTGTGTGTGTGTGTAAAACATAAACGTACCAATTCTGTGCACCAGTGCGCGTTTCGACAAATACTGTCTCTTAAGTGATGCGCAAGTCAAAAATGTTGGAAATCCAAAATAACAACAAACTTGGATGAATTGAATGTACCACAAATACCAAATAGTGGAGTCAAATCCGGCAAGGATCAAAACTATGCACGAAGGAGATAATCCTTAATTTTGAAATGAATTCCTTAAGTGTATCACCGCAACTTTATATCCGTAGTATATGCCAGTACTGAAGTACTTAGCAACTGGGCTGGTGAATACCCTGGGGTACTAACAGTCCACCAGCAGAGGCATCGACCCAGTGGTTGTAATATAAAACATAAACGGTACCGATTATTTTGCACCACATGCGCATTTTGACAAATAATGTCTCTTCAGTGATACTTAAGTCAAAAATGTTGGAAATCTGAAATAAGAACAAACTTGGAAGAGCTGAATGTACCACAATACCAAATAGTGGAGCCAAATCACACAAATGTCAGCGCATATATATATATATATATATATATATATATATATATATATATATATATACAAAATATTGTCAAGGAATATATTGCAGGGTTTTTGTTTCTATAAGCCACGAGTTGTAAGAAGTTTACATGTAATTATGGTAGCGTCAATCAGTATGTGGGATACTAAACTGAAAAGATATGTACTCCTTTGGTAATATTATCTCAAAACTGACTAAGTTAAAGAACCTGCAATTTTCTTTAAAAAAGATTAAAGAAAACCAAAATCCTTGCCATGTCACATCTCCAATGCCCATACCGGTATTTTGTAAAAAGGAGAGGTTCTCACCTGAACATTCTAGGATGTGTTAGCTGGCTAAATCGTGTACCCGTCATATAATATTAAGATTTCAAATAAAGTGGCAAACCTCTACCACAGGACGTTGAAACAGATCAAGATTGCAATATGATCAGCCAATACCGAGGTGATCTACACAGACAATACCGAGGTGATCTACACAGACAATACCGAGGTGATCTACACAGACAATACCGAGGTGATCTACACAGACAATACCGAGGTGATCTACACAGACAATGCCGAGGTGATCCACAGAGACAATACCGAGGTGATCTACACAGACAATACAGAGGTGATCTACACAGACAATACAGAGGTGATCTACACAGACAATACCGAGGTGATCTACACAGACAATACCGCAGACAATACCGAGGTGATCTACACAGACAATACAGAGGTGATCTACACAGACAATACAGAGGAAGTATCAGCGTGATATGTTACGGACGGTCGGAGGGACAACGATGTACACATATAGCTGTACCACAATGCATCCCCTCTAAGAAGTACAACAGTGTAGTCAACACATCCTTCAGTATATTTATCTTAAACCTGTAAGATTCCCAATTCAATAATGTGATTGGTAATCTATTCTCTGCAACATTGTGGCTCAATCGTTAGTGTATACTAAGCAAACGTTATGCACTAAATGATATTTAAACTAACCCGAAACAGTATTTCTTTATCAAAATACTAGTTATCACTAGAGTAATGACACCTGCGGCGAGAGCGCCCCCTATAATATATGCCAGTTGTTGTTCGGAGTCAGTTTTCTGTGCATTGTTTGGGATTGTTGTCGCACTTAGAAGAGTCGGATTGGAACCAACAACAGATGATGTCGACGATTCTGATGTTGAGATTGTTGTGTCTATAACTGCTTTCGATATTGTCTGTTGCGATATTGACTGTGACGTTGTTGGCCGTGTTGATGTTGTTGACTGTGACGATGTTGGCTGTGACGTTGTTGGCCGTGTTGATGTTGTTGACTGTGACGATGTTGGCTGTGACGTTGTTGGCCGTGTTGATGTTGTTGACTGTGACGTTGTTGGCCGTGTTGATGTTGTTGACTGTGACGATGATGACTGTGACGTTGTTGGCCGTGTTGATGTTGTTGACTGTGACGATGTTGACTGTGACGTTGTTGGCCGTGTTGATGTTGTTGACTGTGACGATGTTGACTGTGACGTCGACGCTGCATCCATTGTACTAGTCGTTTGATTGAAGCAACCTAATAAAGATATATTGAAGTAACTAACAGGGAATTTTAGATGATACAGAAAACAATAGCCCCGTGTACCGGTCACCTGAGCATTAATTACAAGTATCACTAGCCCTGGGTTCTAATTTCCTCTACTGCATATATTTGATATAAATCATAATATTTGACAGGTGTATAAAATGTGTTCTTGAATTACAAATGTCCACAGAAAATGTCACACTGATGAAGGTCTTTACAAATTATCCTTATACGCAATGTTAATACTACATGACACATTTTGGACACGCCTTAAGTTCAGAACCTGGGATTGCGAAATTCACAATTTTGGTACACCCTTGTTTATCCTAAATATGCATTTACTTTAAAATTAAACAAGACGACTTTCAAATGATAGAGAGAACAGTCACAGAATATTTCTGGCTCCAACCTGGATCCAAATACCCCTGAGATCATGAAATTTACAATTTTGGTTAAGGGCTAAGTACTCATTTATCAAATTAAAGAGGATTGTCCCCAAATGTTTTACGCATAAACACTATGCACCAAGTTTAGCTCCGCTCCGGAGTCAAACCTCTATTTTTTAAAATATGAAATTTATAACTTTAGTAGAGATCTTTCTGTTCTAAATTACTATACATTTAGGTTTTCTTGTAGGTTTGCTATGTCGAGATTATGGTGGATTTTTATGAAAAGATAATTGTCAATTTTTGACAGTTATTGTCCCACTCTTAAGGCCTATGGGGTGCAGGAGTCCTGGATTTTACAATTCATGTCTACCCTTTCCCTCAGATCCTCCATACAAATTAAATTTGAAAAAAAAGTTAAATGACAGTTATCAAGAATCAAAAATGTTCAATTGTTAAGGCACGGCGACGGACGTAGACCAGTTCCAATAGGTCGCCTGACTTTGCTAAAGTGACCTAAAATATTGAAATATGAGAAGTGATAGAAAAGTGCACATATATATATATATATATATATATATATATATATATATGTGTGTGTGTGTGTGTGTGTGTGTGTGTGGAGAGAGAGAGAGAGAGAGAGAGAGAGAGAGAGAGAGAGAGAGAGAGAGAGAGAGAGAGAGAGAGAGAAGAGGTGAAGAGAGATATATGTAGAAATAATGAGACACAGAGGAATGAAGAGATATATAGAGAAATAAAGAGTCACAGAGAGATGAAAGGTTATATAGAGAAATAAAGAGACACAGAAGGATAGAGATATATATAGAGAAATAAAGAGATACAGAGAGAAGAGATATATATAGTTAGAGATGAAAATAGAAAAGAAAGAGAGATGAACATAGAAAGAGAAATAGAAGAGACACAGAAAAATTAAGATATATAGACAGAGATGGAGATGGAGGGAAAGAGGGACACATACAATGAGAGATAGAGCGAGTAAGACAGAAAGATGATAGACATAAACAGGAGATAAAATAAAACAGAGGAAAGGCGGACGAGCGAGAAAGGCAGATAGAGATAGTGGAACATAGCGAGAGAGTAAACAGTTGGACCATAACAAGGGGTACGCACCGTCTGACCAGTTATGTTTGTTAACCATTGTGTCACATTTCAAACACGAAGAATTTGATTGGAATACGTTGTTCCGGACACATTGACCGTCGATAAAACAAAACCCTTCCTACAAGGTAAAAAAGTCAACAATAGAAAAGTAAAGATGACAGCCTTGCAAATAATTTAATTTGTCAAGATCTATTATTACAAAATTTGATTGAATTGTTGTATATCATTGTTTTCAGCACTAACCGGTTACACATTAATTATTTTTGCCGATAGCCACACCGAATTGTCAAAAAGTTTATATACGGTAAAATAAGCAGATTTATGGTAGTTGTACGTCACGGCAAAGATTAAGAACTCAAAGAGCACTGCATGTATTTAAATGCCTTACCTGTAATTTGAAGACTTACCTGTAATGTGAAGACCTACCCGTAATGTGAAGACTTACCTGCAATCTGAAGGCTTACCTGAAATGTGAAGACTTACCTGTAATGTGAAGACTTACCTGTAAAGACTTACCTGTAATGTGAAGACTTACCTGTAATGTGAAGACTTACCTGTAATGTGAAGACTTATGTAATGTGAAGACTTACCTGTAATGTGAAGGCTTACCTGTAATGTGAAGACTTACCTGTAATGTGAAGACCTACCTGTAATGTGAAGACTTACCTGTAATGTGAAGACTTACCTGTAATGTGAAGGCTTGCCTGTAATGTGAAGACTTACCTGTAATGTGAAGGATATGTCGCCAGAGTTCTTGTTGAATGTTTGACACTCAGACTGGTAAACATAGGCTAAGAAAGTTTGGGAGAAGAATGTCCCATCATTCGACATATTAAACACAAATTGTGTCACCCATGTATTGTTCCTTTGATAAGCTAAGCGACAGAATCCCTCAAACAAAGTTCTCTCTTCAAGCGGAGTTTTGTAAAAGCTCACTCCGGTAACTGTATTATCTGCAGATATCTAAAACAGAGATTGAAATAAATCAAGTGGTGACTTGAGCAAAATGTACACAAATAGCACTTTTGAATACAATAATTGTAGTCAATGGCCTCAGTTTCACAGGTCGCGAGTTCGATACCGAAATGGGGTGAAAAGAATATATTTATTATGGTAAAGTGAAATTCTCTCTCTCTCTCTCTCTCTCTCTCTCTCTCTCTCTCTCTCTCTCTCTCTCTCTCTCTCTGCTTTATTTAAGTTGGTGTGCTATAACAAAAGGGAATCATAAGCTCCAGAGAGCCTTTAGACTGACATTTCCATATGAGAGTAAGGCCATTAAACAAACTGGCTAGAAAAATATTTCAGCAGAAATTTCCAGATATGTAAAATAAATATGGTACGTTACTAGTAACCAAGATCGAAATTTAAGGTAGAACAATTTTACACATTGATGAAAACAGACAACAGAAAATAACATGCAATACATCACAGATTGAATTGGTTAAATTAAACTAAATCGTGCAGAATTCATTTGCTTATGGCTATAGCTAAATTAAACTTTGAAAGAATGAAAAGGCTAACATAACTAACAGACTTCTATCTCGTAATTCCTATAGAAGATACAAATGAAATAGAAGGGCAACACGGGCCCCTGGACATACCAGAGGTAGGATTAGGTGCCTAGGAGGAGTAAGCATACCCTGTCGACCGGTCACACCCACCGTGAGCCCTACATCCAGAACTTTTAAACGGAGGAATCCGTAGTCAGAATCAGTGTGCCAAGAACGGCCTAACAATTGATATGAAACACGTCAGACAGCATTTGACCTAACGGGAAGTTGTACTGACAAATCGTGATAACGACAAAAAAATTGCGAAATGCTGACTTTAGATGAGACTGTACAAGCACCTATAACATCAACGTGTTTGCCCGTATCCTGCCTCGATTTAAAAACTGATCATATGCGGAACAAGAATATAAATACAAATAGAATTTGAGTAGAAAAATTGTGTACAATAAACATTGTAAGTTACTATTAAATAATATCATATTTTGATGAGAATAATTTTACACATTGACGAAACATAAAACAGACAACAGCAAATAAGAGAGATATTACATAACAGATTGAATTGTTTAAACTAAACCACTGTATGAAAACACCTTATATATATGAATGAAAAAATGAACATATTTACCTCATTTATTGTAATGAAACAGGAGGTGTTCATATTTTCTACAAAATATTGACCGAACATCGTGATGTCATCACATAAATCTTCTGTGACGTCACATATTCCGTTTCCAAGGAGACTTGTGACGCTAGGAGGTTGCGATATATCAAAAGAACAATCCGAACCTCCATATCCCGCATTGCATATACAACTTCCTAAAAAGCAGATGGAAAACAGTAATGAAATAAAGTTAGCAACTGTTTTTTTTTCCCCCACAAAGTTGTCAAAAAAGTTATACATCAGACCGGATCAAATTCAGTGATAAACCCACTAATTACCGACTAATAAATGGATCCCCCTAAAAATAGAAAAGAAAGAAATAAAAAAGTCATAACGCCACCCCCCCCCCCACCAAAAAAAAAAAACAAGAACAAAAACAAAAAACAAATAAAAGAAAAACTCCCAACAGATTTTTTGTACTGTCTACATCATGTGAAAGTCACATGTAAACATATTTTAGCGCATTATACTGGCACAATCGAATCTGGTGGTCTCTTTGGCGTAATCATAATTTATCGCCTCGTCTGTGCATGATAACTATTAGCGCTCATGCTTCCCACAGTACAGTAGGCAGCCCATGTCGAAAACATTTACCCTGGGATCTAGACACAGGTCAAGGAGTGAGACAATAGACGCAAAATTTTATTTCAATATTTCATTACCTATTATGACAAAACGAGCATTTCGGTGTTTATATCATCTTAAACACAATAAATTTTATCATCTGATCTAAAAGGTTTGCAACAAATGGCATTTAACATCCGTTTACGTGGAGTGAATTGCTCTTTAATGCAGTACTTAAGGTAAGAAACAAGAGAAAAGATCTGCAAGTATTTTGTTATCAAATACATGACATCCACGTAGTTACCGGTAGAACACTCCCCCTGGCCACTGCAGTTATTCTGACATAGATTGAGGATTTCGTATGCAATCGTGGAGTTTTCCTCCTGTAGAGTCAGGTTAAGGCCGACTAATGTCTTACAATCGTTTAAGGCACTTTCAATGTGAATAGAAGTGAGACTGGCGTCTCCAGTTAACTACAAAGACAGAAAAATAGCATTTCAGCAGTCATTTATGATAATACAACACTAATTCAATATATAAATAATGATAATAATAATAACAATAATAATAATAGAGATAGAGAGATGCATGTCCATGAGTGATAAAGAGAGACAAAAAAAAAAAAACAGAAGGAAAATTCTAATTGTTTGATTGATTGATTTTTCATTTATTGCTTTCCGCCACACTCAACAATTTTTCAGTTATCTGGTGGCGTCCATTTTTTTGGTGGAGGAGAGAACCCAGATACAATGTACCTGGGAAGAGACCACCGACCTTCCGAAAGTAAACTGGCAAACTTGCTCACATAACGCCGCGGCCGAGATTCGAACACGCGCCGACAGAGGTAAGAGGCTTTGTGATTTTGAGCCCGATGCTCTAACCACTCGGCCACGGAGGCCCCCTAATTGTTTGAGGGAGTACTCATATTTACATTTGTACGAAAATTGTTGGGAAAATATATTACTGATATGGGAATAAATAAACTTTCATATGAAAGTTCTACACACAACAAAGCACTACACACAACAAAGTAGTACAATAGCATTTACAATGCTAACATTTCAAATCATTTTCACTTTTCTTGCAAGAAAATCCTCTTTTTTCGATTTTGCTTAAATGTTCTGTCCATATTCGTCCAAGCCAATTAATTTTCAAGGCCACGGGAATACATGCACGAATCTGTCTTCGCCGAAAGCGCCCTCCCTGAATCACTTGCACCTCGAAACCTCATGTCTACAAACCTGTTCCATATGTAATGTGTATAGCACAACAGCGCGATAACGCTTTGCATGATTTCGTGGATAATGATACTCGTGAATAGCTCTATTCAATACCTTTCCAATGGTATAAACACGACCCTTCAGCTCCACATAGTTTTAAATTTATAGTCATTTCAATAGAGCCAGTCGTTGACCACTGTTATAAAAATAGTTGGAAATTGGTTGGGAATATTGAAGAAATTGGAACTCTGGTATTATCAGGGATCCGTGTTTGTCCATCTCTCTGATTTGTATTTTCTATAAGAATTACGAGATTGAATACTGTTAGTTATAAGGACTTTTTCAGCTTATATAAAAGTTCGCGTAAAACTCGGTCATTCGGTAATGCAGATTTTTACTGAATTGGAAGACGTTTATGGGTCTAATAAGGTATATTATAAGATAGTTCGTAGGTGGAGACAAAATGTCTGACCGGCACAGAGTCCGTCAAAGATGAAGCAAAATATGGCCGACCTGTGACTGTAACAGGCAAGGCAAATGTCTCAAAAAGCAGAGAAATAATTGAAAATCATTACTGGTACACGATACGTGATATTGCCAAAGCTGTTGGCATATCGATAGCGTGGGTGCATTTCATTCTGAATCGTAGTTGGAAAGTACATATGATTTCTGCCAGCTGGATACCGCATATGTTGACAGATGACAAAATTCGTGTACGAGTACAAACTGCTAACCAATTCCCCAAAATGTTTCCTTAAGTTCAATCCAAGACAATATGCAAACACTGTTACTTGTGACGAAATATGAGTTCACTATTTCGAACCAGTAAGAAACATTGGAAACAAAATATGGCTAACAAAACACGGTAGAGGGCCTGTAGTTGCCAAAAGAACCATAAGCACATAAAAGGTTCTTTATTGCATATTCTTCCCATGTGATGGAATAGCCGTACAAATTCTAGTGTCGAAGGGCAAAAGTGTTACAGGTCAGTATTACCGAGATGTTATACTAACACAGCACAAGAAATATCACAAACGACGCCCTGTGTCAGGATTTAGGCACAATATCGTACAATACACATTCCATATCGAAAAATCTATGCAAGATACCTAGACACCTTGTATATATGTAAAATAGGGGACTCAGTGGTCGAGTGGTTCGCGCTCAAAATCACAAGGCCTCCTACCTCTATTCGGCACGGGTTCGAATCTCGCTTGCGCCGATATATGTGAGAAAGTTTGTCAGTTTACTTTCGGAAAATCGGTGGTTTCTTCCCGGGTACATTGTATCTGTATTCTCTCCTCCACCAATAAAAACTGGACGCCACCAGATAACTGAAGAATTGTTGAGTGTGGCGGAAAACAACAAACAATCAATCAATATATGTAAGATATTTATAGATACAGCTTGTATATATGCAAGCTCTCTCTATCTCTCTCTCCCTCTGTATATATATATATATATATATATATATATATATATATATATATATATATATACATACATCTTGTCTATATGTAAGATACCTAGACACCTTGTCCATATGAAAGATACCCAGCCATATCTTGCATATATATATATATATATATATATATATATATATATATATATATATATACATACATAGACAACTCTTGTCTTTATGTATACCTATACACCTCTTGTCTATATGTAAGATACCTAGACACGTTTTGTCCGTATGAAGATACCTAGACACATCTCGTCTACATGTAAGATACCTACATGAGAAAAAAAAAACATCTTGTTGAGGCCTTCAATTCGATTAATTGATTTATTATATATTGTTTAACGTTCCGCTCGAGAATTTTCCACTCATATGAAGACGTCACCATTGCCGGTGAAGGGCTGCAAAATTTAGGCCTATGCTCGGCTCTTATGGCCTTTGAGCAGGGAGGGATCTTTAACGTGCCACACCTGCTGTGACACGGGGCCTCGGATGTTGCGGTCTCATCCGAAGGACCGCCCCATTTAGTCGCCTCTTACGACAAGCAAAGGACACTGAGAACCTATTCTAACAACCCGGATCCCACATTCAATTCGACATTGGAATTCCCAGTTGCATAAATTCTGCCCTTTTGTAAGCTGACCTATTTTTATATTCTTATCAAGCAGAATTCATTCAAAAGCTTCTACATGAGAAGAAAAAATCTTTTGCTGTGACCTTCAATTCGACATTTAGATATATCGACGACGTTTTGTCTATTAACAATGACCCTTTTCATTCATATGTCGATTCGATATATCTCAGTGAACTTGAAATAAAAGACACCACAGAGTCTTCCACCTATATGCTTCGTACTTATATCTTTTACTGAAAAAAATACCAGCGGCAAACTTATTACTCAACTTTATGACGAACGGGATGATTTCAATTTCTCCATAATTAACTCCCCTTATTTATGTGGCAATATTCCATCATCACCCGCATATGGTGTTTATATTCCCAACTGATTCGATACGGAAGAGCTTGTTCTGCATATGATCAGTTTTTAAATCGAGGTGGGCTACTGACAGATGTTGATGTTACAAGGGTTTATAAAGTATCGTCTAAAGTCAGCATTTCACAAATTTTATGGTCGTTATAACGATCTAGTTTGCCAGTACAACTTATCATTAAATCAAATGCTGTCTGATGTGTATCATATCAATTGTTAGGCCGTTCTTGGGACATTGATTCTGACTACGGATTGCTCCGTTGACCTGATCGGAATATAGGGCTGACGGTGAGTGTGCCCGGTCGACACGGGATGTTTACTCCTCCTAGACACCTGATCCCACCTCTGGTATGGCCAAGGTCCGTGTTTGCCCATCTCTCTGATGTGTATTTTTTATAGGAATTACCAGATTGAATAATGTTAGTTATCTTTGCCTTTTCTAAACACAGCTGATCTATATGTAAGATACCTAGACACATCTTGTCTATATGTAATATACCTAGACACTTTTTGTCTACATGTAACATTGCTTTAAATTTCCGATTATATGCCATATATACCTAGCCACCTCTTAGGAAGATCGAGTACTGTATCCCGTTCCTAAACAAATGTCGATGAACAAAGGAGTTAGATACTGTATATGAAAATATCGATCTAATGACCAGTGATCAATCTCGTAACTCCTATAACGAATACAAAATATTGAGTTAGGCAAACACGGACGTCTGGATACACCAGTGGTGGTATCAGGTCCCTAGGAGGACTAAGTATCCCCTGTCGACCGGTCACACTTCTTGGGCTCTATTTAATCAGGTGAACAGAGTAATCCGTAGTCAGAATCAGTGTACGTCTATCATATAAAAAGGCCGCCTTCGAATTTCCAAGCAACTGCTCTGCGCATATTCTAGAAATAAGGTATCCTTATTTTTACATTGTTGCCACAAAATATCAATACCAAAGAATTTCTCGAGTTCATCCACAATGAAACCTGTGTCAAACATTTACTCGGATTTGAATATCAATTGTTACATGGGTTTTGCAGTTTTACACCCGTTCGTTCGAAACTTTGGCTGTCTTTTGAATACTTACAGTCAAATCTATGATACAGTCCTGGATGGAATCATTCGAAAAGTCGGCTATGTTTTGTATGCAGACTTGATATGGAAGTGAGGCTTGAAAGTCTGCGTTACAGATAGCAGACGCTTCCTCGTCAGAATATCCGGCCTCCCTTTTATGGATCTGAAAGGTTTAGTTTAGTTTAGTTTATTGAAACCTTAAGATTAAATGATAAGTATTTTGTCCTTATTATGCAAAGAATATCTAGAACGTGTTCCATCATCTGTATACAGAATCTGACATTTTACAGTTCTTTCCTTTCCGTCAAATTTACAATTTGCATACATACGTCTTTAATAGTGATATCAATGCATTTATCAATGGAATTCCTACCTATTGTATTTATAGAATGTAAACACTGCTCGCTTTATATAGATAGAAAAAAAGAAAGAAAGAAAATGCCGCGAGCTGAAAAAAAGAATCAGTACCTAGACTATTGAACAAAATTATTGATATCCCCTCGGTAATTAATATTTAGCTGACAGTACATAACCGATCCTTGAAATCTAAATTTGGAGTTATCTTTTTTCAAAGATGTATGTAATAGTAAAGTATTTGATGGGACTATAGCAGAGCTGGATATGATTTACGCTCATGAGTTGCAAATCTCAGGGTTCATGTGAGATATCAAATCTTAGAGTGGTTAACAAAACTGCGTAGATCCAATATAACCCAACAGATATCACTTGTAAATTAATTACTTATGATCTAATTAACTCCCTTGATAATTATCTTACTTTAAAATATAATTGATATATTTAGTATTTTAGATTTAAAAAACAATGTCTAGCCTGACTGACGTCATGATACGTTACGTACCAGTCATGCCATCAAAAACAATGTCTAGCCTGACTGACGTCATGATACGTACCAGTCATGCCATCAAAAACAATGTCTAGCCTGACTGATGTCATGATACGTACCAGTCATGCCATCAAAAACAATGTCTAACCTGATTGATGTCGTGATACGTTACGTACCAATCATGCCATCAAAAACAATGTCTAGCCTGACTGATGTCGTGATACGTTACGTACCAGTCATGCCATCAAAAGCAGTGAAACAAAAACTAGCTGAAATGATTAACAATACCACGTGGTTCACGTCTGGGTCAGTGTTCATCGAACTGACATGCTCAGCGTGTCGTTTCCGTCGACTGGCGCTACTGTGTAGGAGACATGGGTACTTCTTCCCTTTAGTAAGAGTACTACAATTATTAGTGCTGTAACTATCGTACGTGCACACAGTCTCCTTATTTTCGTCACACGTACAGAGTTTCGATTTGATTTGAGACAATGAATTAATAGCCTGAAAATTCATCGATTCCGAAAGGAGGTCCTGCTCTGCTGGCACTCTGAAAAGAGAATGGGATATCATATTTTCATCCTATCATAATGAGATAACAAAATTGATTATTGAGAAAGAAAATGTTTGTTGTTGAATTACTAAACAAAATTTTCCTCTCAAATGTTGCCTTTGGTATGAAAGGATGTATAATAATAATAATAATAATAATAATATATGCATTTATATAGCGCCCTATATAAAAATAAATTTACCCTAAGGCGCTGAACATGATAAAAATTATATCACATGACCACATTAACAAAAAGCCTGTGATACAGTAAACATGGTAAGGATTAAAACGCTTCAATTCAAATTACACAATTTTACAGACACTAGAATACAAATGAAAGTAATATTAACAACAAAAGATTCAGAAGGACACCAAGATGACTGAAGGTTAAAAATACATGAAATAAAATTGATATACGTCTAGGTAAAATGATTAAACACTGTATGCTAATTTAAAAAGATACGTTTTTAAGTCCCGTTTGAATGTAAAAATTGATTTCTGGAATCGCAGCGAGTCTGGTAGATTGTTCCAGAGTGTCGCTGCTGCGTGGTCAAACCGACGAATTCCGTATGTCTCAGTGCGCACACGAGGTTTCGTAAGTAGCATTGACTTCTCAGAGCGCAATGCTCGTGACGGCGCATAAATCGTCACCAGTTCCTTCAAGTAAGATGGCGAGGTATTCTGTAGTGACTTGAAGGTGTAGAGAAGGATCTTGTAGTATGTTCGAAATTTAATCGGTAACCAATGAAGAGATATTAATACCTCAGTGATGTGTTCGTACTTCTTGGTTCGAGTTATGATTCTTGCTGCTGTATTCTGAATTTTTTGGAGTTTTGATACGTTGGTTTCAGGAATTCCGTAAAGGAGTGCATTTCCGTAATCAAGTCTTGATATTACTAAAGCAATCACCAAGGTTTTACAAGCTTCTTCAGTTAAGAATGGGCGAATGCGGCTAATATTGCGCAGATGGAAAAGACTTGATTTTGACACGGCGCTGATATGATTCTTCATGCTTAGTGGTTTATCGAAAAACACACCAAGATTTTTACGCACTCTGATTCGGAAATGGCAACTCCCTCAAAATCAATCTGGTGTAACACTGATTTTTTAAGTTGATTTTTAGGTGTGAAAACAATAAATTCCGTTTTATCTTGGTTTAGTTTGAGTAGATTTGCACGCATCCAGCTTTTCACACTAGCTAAGCAAGTCTCAAGTCGATGTTTCAAGTCGATCCAGATCTGATTTGGTTTAATAACGAGGTAGATTTGTGTGTCATCTGCGTAGCAGTGGAACAACATGCCATGGTCTCGACAGATTTTACCAATTGGTTTCGAGAATAGGCAATATAACATTGGTCCTAGGACCGAGCCCTGCGGTACACCAAAACGCAGAACTTGATCTCTTGATACGCTTTCACCGATGACAACTTTTTGGGTACGATGAGTTAGATATGACTCAATCCATTTTAGAGCCGCCCTAGAGATACCGAAAGAAAAATTGAGACGCTTCAGCAAAATGGTATGGTCAATCACATCAAATGCAGCAGATAAGTCTAACATCACCAGGGCCATGCAGGAATTGCTATCAAGCTCTGATACAATGTCATGGTGAACTCTAAGTAATGCTGTCTCTGTAGAGTGACATGACCTGTATGCGGACTGCAGTGGCTCCTGCAGATTGTTTAGTTCCAGGTGATGTTTGATTCTGTCAGACACAACCTTCTCGAGTATTTTCGAGATAAATGGCAGGTTGGAAACAGGCCTATAGTTTTTCAGTTCTTCGGGATCAAGGCCAGTTTTTTTCAGGAAAGGGCGAATAATAGCCTCCTTAAAGGACTCTGGTACGCACGAATCCAAAAATGACTTGTTTATTATTCCTGTCACCATAGGAATAAGCTCGTCAATACATGATTTCAGTAAAGTCGTAGTTATTGGATCTAATTCACAGGACTTAGTTGGTGCCCCCATGATGATATTGTAAACTTCCTCCTGGGTGGTCCCAGTAAAGACAGCAAGTTCTTTACCCACATATCGAACATCACTCTTAAGTGCTTCGATGATGTTGACACATGTTGTATCATTAAGACTGGATCTGATGGTTTCAATTTTCCCAATGAAAAACTCACAAAATCTGTTTGCTAGCGATTCTTCATCATCGTGCTTTGGAAGGACCGTCTCTCGAGAGCTTCCCATTAGATTCTTACTGAGCTGGTAAAGCTTCTTTTGGTCATCTCCAACCTCTAATATTTTGGTAGAGTAGTAGTCAAGCTTGGATCGTAGCAGGAGCTTTGAATAATCTATACACTTTTGTCTGTGTATTTGTTTGTGTATTGTTAAGCTGGTATTCGGAATATTAAAAGAATTTACCGATAGGAGAGAACGATTTCCCGGAAAAATTCACTTTTGAAAATAAATTTTCATTTCTCATTTTTTTTTTTACCGTACATATTTCTAAAGTTTTCAAATTTTCAATTTGGGGGGGGGGGGGCCTCCGTGGTCGAGTGGTTAGAGTAATGTGCTCAAAATCACAAGGCCTCTCACCTCTAGTCAGCGCGGGTTCAATTCTTGCTTGCGCTGATATATGAGAAAGCTTGTCAGTTTACTTTCGGAAGGTCGGTGGTCTCTTCCCGGGTACATTGTATCTGTGTTCTCTCCTCCACCTACAAAAACTGAACGCCACCAGTTAATTGAAAAATTGATTAGTGTGGCAAACATCCATCACCTATCAATAATAATTTTCAATTTGAATTTAAAATTTCGTATTAGCAAGTTTTAAAAGAACCTTTAAAGTTGGCTAAAACAGCATTTCCTCAATAAAAACGCCTATTTTTGTATAAATGTTGGCTTAGAAGTCCTTCAGGTTGGGCCTATTCCTAATAAAAAACTATAGTATTTTTATAGGTATTGATCTAAGAAAATAATTCAAAATAGGATTTTGTATGGGCACCCCTGTCCTGGGTTCGAAATTTACAAAAATAAAATAAACTACAAAATGTGAGAACCTATTTCGTGGTTCATATTTATGCCGTTTATAGTCATAGTATAGTTCAGATTGTTAGACCGCAGACACTCTAAATCAAATTGTTTAGTGTCCGAGTTCGAATCCACCTGTTGGCACCCTTTTACTGTTTTAAATTTTCGCCTGTATAGACAACACTTTTATTTTATTTATTTTTGTTTTTGTATGCAGGCTTGTGTATTTTACTTCAATTATCTTCCTTAAATGTATGCTTGCTCTTATTATAAAAGACATTGGTGAGAATGCAGAACATAATGTCACTATAACTAAAAGCTATAACTCAATATAAGCACATTTTGTTCGAGGAGATGAATCATTCACTCTGTGTTACTTGATACATGTGTCACGAAAAAAAAAATCATGCCTAGCAAAAATTGCTGCGTTTTCCATTCAAGATCATCACTGGGAAATAGTTGTACCGTTGTTGGAAAGATGCTACAGAGTAGATGCAATTCATCCCTCGGGAAAATGTAGGCATTGGCGATATTTTATACCAAAAATGCAGGAGGGAGATTTACAGATTAGAAAAGAGTGGGGTTTGGTCAGTTAAGGTTTTATGTCCCGTTGCCATTATCCACACATCAGGTAAGGACCTCCATACAAAGGATGTATCTGTAAATACTGGAGGGGTCAGATGAATACACAGTTCATGCCAAATATAATAAAATCACATTTAAAAATTATATACCTATACTCTATACCGTGATAAGGTTTTTTTTATCTTTAGGGCTACATTTCAGTAACAACGGTTAATTCTAGAATTTCATTTTCATAATTTGTATTTCTTACACCATTGACTTTTTAAAATATCATTTCCAAAGAAATGGGTTGTAAGTTAACGCATATGAAGTAATTGGATTGTTAAAAGTAAACTGAGAAATACGAAATGAAAAATCAAGATACGAAACTAAAAATGCCACCACAATTCAAGCTGCTCAGATAACTACTGTGAAATGGTATTAACTAAAATATCGAATGGCGAAGTAAACAATGTGTAAATCGTAATCATAAATCCCCAAGACATATACAACTTCGACTGTAGGACAACACGGTATTCCGACAAAGCGAATGTAGGATCAGGTGCCATGGAGGAGTAAGCATCCTCTGCTGACCGGTCACACCCGCCGTAAGCCCTTTGTCGAAATTAAGTAAACGGGATTATCCGTAGTCAAAGTTAGTATGAAAAATGACAGTCTAACAAAGGGTATGAAACATATCATTCAACATATGTCCCAGAGACACTTTATAATCGCAAACAACGTCATTATAGCGACCGTAAAATTTGCGAAATGATGACTTCAAACGAGATTCGTTATAACCCTGCAACGTCAATTTTTTTGTCAGTAGTTGACCTCGCTTCAAAATATTCTCATACGCATGGCATGCTCTCGCGTATCGAATCAACTGGGAGATATACACACCATAAGCAGGCGAAAGTGGTATATTACTACATAGATATGGAAAGTTGATGATTGCAAAGTTGAAGTCATCACGCTTGTCATATAATGTAATTGTCAGTCTGCCATTAGAGTCAATATTAAGTAAAATATCCAAATATGAAGCAGACACGTCAGATTCTGTAGTGTCCTTTATTTCGAGTTCATCGAGATATATCATTGGACATAATTATGAAAATTATGATTGTTGATTGATAAGACGTCATCGATATATCTATATGTATGGTTGAAGGATACGGCAAGTAGAACTAAAGCGATGCATGGGAAAGAAATAACTACACACATGTGGCCCAAAGTCATCACCGGGACGATTGATTGATTATATATTGTTTAACGTCCCGCTCGAAAATTTTTCACTCATATGGAGACGTCACCATTTGCCAGTGATGGGCTGCAAAATTTAGGCTTATGCTCAGCGCTTAGGACCTTTGAACAAGAAGGGATCTTTAACGTGCCACATCTGCTGTGACACGGGGACTCGGTTTGTGCGGTCTCATCCGATGGAGCGCCCCATTTAGTCGCCTCTTAATACAATCAAGGGTTTACTGAGGACCTGTTCTAACTCGGGTCCTCACGGGATCGACCGGAACAAAAATCAATAAACTTTTTGTAAAGACTGAAAACAATTCTAGCCCTATAGGTCAATGGTATATTTACATAGAAGTGTTTCATTTGGTCCAAAGTGTGTAAAGAATATTTGGAATGTAGTTGACTGTACCTCCATGATAAAGAAAAATCATCTGGATGATTAGCAGGATCGAAATTTGCTGGGTCATCCTCTATTCCATTTCTTCTAGTAAGATCATTCTGCTGACCGCCTCCTAAAACTCCACACAAACCAGATGTGTTACCAACATCCGCCATTGATGGCAAAACGTTCACATTCATGAACCAGTCGATATATAAGTAAATTGTAACTTCAACATACGTTCCCGTAGGGAGAAATATCTGTGGAAGAAATATACAACAAGTAAACATGAAATCTACTACAAGTAAACAAGATTGATTGATTGATTGATTACATTTTGTTTAACGTCTCGCTCGAGAATTTTTCACTCATATAGAGACGTCACAATTGCAGGAGAGGGGCTGCAAAATTTAGGCCTATGCTCAGCGCTTATGGCCTTTGACAGGGAGGGGTCTTTTACGTGCCACAACTGCTGTGACACGGAGCTCGGATTTTGCGGTCTCATCCGAAGGACCGCCCCATTTAGTCTCCTCTTACGACAAGCAAGGGGTGCTGAGGATCTATTCTAACATCCCGGATCCCCCTGGGGTACAAGTAAACAAGAAATATACAACAAGTAAAGAAAAATACAACAAGTATAAATAATAATCGTTACAGGAAAGTATATCATTAATGTATTTTAGATAAACTGACACACCGTTATTTTTATCTTATATGTACAATGAACACAGCTGCAGAATCCGACACTTTTTCACACCAACGCCTCCCTATATTTCCTCCCTGAGTATCTTTTTCCCATCTTCTTTGTATTATGTTATCCAACTCTGCGTTTATTTTTACATTCAGGGTAACAAAAGTAAAGACCTATTGGGTCACATTTAGTTTAAGTCCACTTATATTCGTTCTAGTTTATGACTTTAGACCAAAGAAATACACATCGCAGGAGGACACTTTAAAAAGGCCTGTTACTCCGATGTAGCATAATACACGATGATTGTTCCATATGTAATGTGTATTGATTGATTGATTTTTGATTGATTGTTTTGTTGTGTTCCGCTACACTCAATAATTTTTCAGTTATATGGTGGCCTCCAGTTTTTATTGGGGGAGGAGAGAACACAGATACAATGTACCCAGGAAGAGATCACCGACCATCGGAAAGTAAACTGGAAAACTTTCTCACAAATATCGGCGTAATTGAGAATCGAACCCGCGCCGACTAGAGATGAGAAGCCTTTTGATTTTGAGCGCGATGCTCTAACCACTCGGCCACGGAGGCCCCATGTGTATTGTACGATATCTCAAAAGCATTCGACTCAAATGGGGAAATGAGCATTTCATCCCTTCAAACTATTCTCCGCGGTTTGAAATGCATACTTTAAATCTCTTAATCCATTTCCGAAATGCGTCACAGTACGCTGATTTAGGTAGACCTCTGGGGTACTGATTAATGACTAATGACTAATGCCTTGTCGGGACTTGTAACGACGACCAGATACGAACTTTTTAAGTTTTGGAAAAAGGAAAACGTTGCATAGGAATAGATCTGGAGAGTATGGTGGATGTGACAAGACGGTAACCTCCGATTTCAAAAATTGCTTTACAAGTTCAGATGTATGTGATGGAACATTATCAGGAATTAGACGAACATGCCTAAATCCTGACACTGGGCGTCGTTTATGATATTTCGTGAGCTTTTTTAGTATAACATCTCGGTAATGCCGAACTGTAACACGTCCCTTCGACGCCGACATTTTTACGGCTATACCATCACATTAGAAATATGCAATAAAAAAAACCTTCTCTGTGCTTATGGCTCTTTTGGCAGCTACGGGCTTTCTACCGTGTTTAGTTAGCCACATTTTGTTTCCAATTTTCCTTACTGATTCGAAATAGTGAATCCATGTTTGATCACAAGTAACAATGTTTACAAATTGTCTTTCATTCAACTTGGGAAACATTTTGAGCAACTGCTTAGCGGTTTGTACTTGTTCCCGTTTTTGGTCATTTCTCAATATATCCCGTGGGGATCCGGGTTAGAATAGGTTCTCAGTACACCTTACTTGTCATAAGATGCGACTAAATAGGGCGGTCCTTCGGATGAAACCAAAAGAACCGAGTTCCCGTGTCAGATCAGGTGTGGCACGATAAAGATTCCTTCCTGCTCAAAAGCCGTACGTGCCCAGCATAGGACTAAAGTTAGCAGCCGTTCACTGGTAATGGTGACGTATCCAAATGAAAGATTCTTGAGAGGGACATTAACAATATACAATCAATCAATCTGTCAATATATGCGGAATTACTGTCCGTGGAATAAATGTACAAGTGTGATCTATCGATATCAACAATAACAAAAACTGTTAGGAGCATGTCTGTCTTGAAGAACTTCAAACCTCAAACCAAAATTCAAGCTCGGTTTTTAAAAGGACATGGACGCAATTTGAGCTGGGAATTTTCAATTTTTTTTCCCAATCTTTCTTTAAACAATGATTAAATAGGATATTTCAGATCATCAGCAAAAAGCAAATTTGAATGTTAGTTTTCGAGGTACAAGAGAGATACTGAGCTCACAATTCTTTGTTATGTAAACAAGGGTTGTTTACATGAATTAGACATACTAATGAAAGTGTTGTTTAAAGCAGATTTTCTTTTCAATTTACAAGTAAATTCTGAACACAGTTAAACAGTTTCTAGTGTTGGTCACACTTCATTTTGTTTAAATATGGTATTTTTAATTAAGCAATCTATATGTAAACAAAAAACATGGCACGAACCTCGTTTACATAGGGATATTACTATTAGAAATATCTTAGTGAAGCATTGTAAATTGTAAAAATGGAAAACTAATTTTCAGCTCAAATCGTGTCCTTGTCCCTTTAATTGGCGAATTATACGTTGGAAATGAAAATATGAAATTCATTGATTGATTGTATGTTTTACGTCCCGTCCAGAATTTTTCACTCATATTGAGACGTCACCAGCTGTAGGTGAAGTACCACAAATCTAGACCTATTCTTAGCGCTCAGGACCGTAACAGTGAGGATTCTTTAACGTGCCAACGCACACCGTGACAAGGGACCTCTGTTTTTAAGGTCATATCCGAAAGACCCGTGATTCTCACTTCTAAATGCCGAGCGTTTGGCGGAGGAGCAATCACTACCTATTTTTCGTCGTAGGTTTGACGTGGTCATGGCAAGAGTGGGGCTCGAACTCACGACCTCCCGGTTACGAAGCGAACGCTGTAACCACTGAGCTACCGCAAATAGTCAGAAATATGTACAGCAGAAAGTAATTAAAGAAACTTTATACAACAATGTGACTTTCTTTCAGGATATTGTTTTTCCTTATAGGTTTTCTAATTAACTAATTTATTTATTCATCTTTTTTTTTTTAATTATTTTTATTATACTTTTCTTTTTGTTACCCTGAACTGATGTTCGAGCTGATATCGGATTCGCAGACGTCATGGTATTTGTGAGAAAATCCTCCGCGCGCATTGTCACTACTCCCCGCTACCATACACATAAAATCAATGATTTCTCCACAACATGCGATTTCCCCGCGGATCATAAGTCATTCTGAATAGTCAATTGCTATTTTCTGTAACCTTTAGAGGTCGCGAATTGTGAGGCACTCACATACCTGCACATTACCGTCACCACCTCTCTTCGTCTTACCTTGTATGACCTGTCCGACGCTTTCACCACTCTCAGTGATTTATCCTTACAGATAGGGAAGTTGATGTAGCTTGTGTTATTGTGAATGTCAATGATAAACACGTCACTTCCGGATCTGACCGCCAAAGTATTAATGCACCGTGCGTGCGGATAGATACATTTATGATGCCTCACCTGAACCTGTATAAAGAGCATTATCATGTGAACGGCTTAGCCAATCTCAGAAAGTAGTACATCGTTAACATGGTTATTTAGAAATAATTCAAATTTACTTGTAACATGCAATGTGATTGGCTGAAACTCGGATTATATATATATATATATATATATATATATATATATATATATATATATATATATATTCCATAAGTAAAAAAAAAACCCTCCAATTCAATCTAACATCATTCAAAATCGCGGATTATAAAACGTTAATTGCACCAAGTTACACTATATTGTATAACATAGGTCGAAATTACCTTCATTCTTTAATTCAAATTATTTTGCTTTATCTTGTTTCATAATATAAAACACAAACGATACCAATTTTGATGCACCAGATGCGCATTTCGACAAATTATGTCTCTTCAATGGTGCTCAAGTCAAAAATGTTGGAAATCCGAAATAAGGGCAAACTTGGAAGAACCGAAAGAACCAAAAATATCAAATAGTGGAGCCATTTCCGGCAAAGGATAATGTACTGTCTTCAGAAATATCAAAAATAAAATTCAATTTAAGGGGCCCTATAAGAAGTAGTTGATTGCTCTTGACACACGAGACCAACCAAATGAAGAACAGAGCGCTCAAACTTATACTCAGCACTTCAAATCATATTCAAGTATGAGCATGGCTAAGGAGTAATGATTTTGAGTTTGAGTTTTATAACCCCCAGGCCAGAAGAGCGAACTTGGTGAATTTAAATACTCAAGAATTTCGTCAGGAATTCAGATTACCTCTTGATCATGAGCTTTATTTTCGTACAGTACCATGGTAACACCAGTCTCACATCCAACACGCTGACATTCATATAATCTGTAAAAGTACAAAAAATCATTTACTGTAGATACGGTTTGACTTGGTAAGCTGATTTGAGCTGTATGACGGTCACGTGGAAATTCACTTCGCTTTATGGACTGATTAAATGGTTGTTTATTGTAGATCGTCAATTCGAGAATCTTTCCCTCACATGGCGACGTTGCCCGTGGGGACCCGGGTTAGAATAGGTCCTCAGTACTCCTTGCTTGTCGTAAGAGGCGACTAAATGGGACGGTCCTTCTGATGAGACCGAAAAAACCGAGGTCCCGTGTCACAGCAGGTGTGGAGGATAAAGATCCCTCCCTGTTCAAAGGCCATAAGCGCCGAATATAGTTTTAAATTTTGCAACCCTTCACCGGCAATGGTGACGTCTTCATATGAGTGAATGATCCTCGAGAGAGACGTAAAACAATTAACAACCAACCTATCACATGACGATGTCACCATTGTCAGTGAAGGACTGCAAAATATACATTTTACGATCTCATCAGAAGGACAGCCCCATTTAGTCTCCTCTTACGACAAGTTAGGGTACTGAGGCCCTGTTCTAAATTGGATCTCCACAGGACCATATCTGATTGTGAGAGATTCTGCGATATACCTTCATACGTAATAACTGGTTTTGAGACACTCATTTCTGCAGTCGAGTAGAAATGACGAAAACGCGGTCATTAACTAGTACTTCTTAAAGAACAGCTGTATATGACTGTGACAAAAATAATAACAGATACTAAATACCGAGAAATTTTCGCCCTGTTTTTATTTTCGCCTTTTTCTCCCTCGCACTCAATAGGCGTATTCAAAAGTTGAGCAATTATATTTTGTTATATTTTATTTTGATTTCATTATACACACGCTGTACAGGAACTATATTTTTGGCTAATTTAGAACAGGCTAAAAAATCAATGCTCATCACTGGACGACAAAAGGCAAGCGTATTTTCTGTATTTTGGTGATCATTGCTGATACTTGTCTTGCGAGCTGAAGAATAAGATTGCTGTTCTGGTTTCCAAAACTTGCATCAATCTTTTCAAATATATTTGTATGCTCAAGTTCGTGCGTTCATTTGTTTATCTTTTTATATAATCCGGAACATTTGTTTTGGTTCCCTTCGATTTTCAGATATGTAAGTTGAAATTAAGAAGTTCAATTGCTTAACTTGAAATCATTTTTTCCTGATGTGCACCAAAAAAACGAACTCTGCAAATGTTTGATGGGAAACTTTAGCATCAACCATAATAAGAGGGATAAAATAAAAGGAGAAAAACAAATCACTTACACGCCATCAAACGTTCTCATATGAGGGTCCGCTTTTGAGTAGCAAAACTTCCCCTTCCATTCCGTGGAGTTATCGTGGACGTTTATCTTTCAAATATAGATGTATTTTCATGATCAAGTTAAATTCAGAGGAACAACAAGACAAAACCGTTTGCCAATAAATATTTGTTGTCTTAAATTGAAGTTTTCAAACAGTAAAATACAGAAATGATTGCAATGATAATATTTTCTTATAGAAATGTTTATGCTTAAGGGGTGGATCCACCATAGATTAAAAGTGGAGTGCAACCCATGTTTGTGTCTCTTTAGCTCAAAGATGAGACTGAAGATCCCAAAATAGCACGAATTTGCAGAAAATACCCATTTTTCTTAAAGATTAAAAAATTGTGGCTGCATTCCTTATAACTGTTCCTTCTAGTCCCACGAATACATAAACAACTCTACCAAAATGTCTGCTAACTATAGATCCGCCCCTACATATAATTACACTACTAGAATGTCTGCTAACTATGGATCCGCCCCTACATATAACTACACTACTAGAATGTCTGCTAACTATAGATCCGCCCCTACATATAACTACACTACTAGAATGTTTGCTAACTATAGATCCGCCCCTACATATAATTACACTACTAGAATGTCTGCTAACTATAGATCCGCCCTTACATATAATTACACTACTAGAATGTCTGCTAACTATGGATCCGCCCCTACATATAACTACACTACTAGAATGTCTGCTAACTATAGATCCGCCCCTACATATAATTACACTACTAGAATGTCTGCTAACTATGGATCCGCCCCTACATATAACTACACTACTAGAATGTCTGCTAACTATAGATCCGCCCCTACATATAACTACACTACTAGAATGTCTGCTAACTATAGATCCGCCCCTACATATAACTACACTACTAGAATGTTTGCTAACTATAGATCCGCCCCTACATATAATTACACTACTAGAATGTCTGCTAACTATAGATCCGCCCTTACATATAATTACACAACTAGAATATCTGCTAACTATAGATCCGCCTCTACATATAACTACACTACCGGAATGTCTGGTAGCGTTGTTCCCTCGAACACCTTGGTGGCATCTACTCCTCCCCCTGTTGTTTTCAGGCGCAGTAACATGCTGTTCCGTATGACATATCCCAGATCGTCTTTATTGTAGACTGTCATCGTGTACTCTTTGTACCACAGGCTTCTATTATTGTACTTGTGTCTCTCGCTGTACTTGAAACTTGGAATTTGGATGTCACAGTGTTTGGGACTAGTACCCGCAACACTGCAGGCACTTGTGATAGTGGAAGGAAATTCTAAATTGATATTAAAGGGAGATGAAGATTCATAACCGATATCTTGGAATTCTAGAGTTTGACTCGCATACGGAATGGTGGGTCGAACACGAAGCGTGGTTTGACCTTTTCTTGACAAGTTTAGAACTGGTGTCAATACCTGCAATACATTCATCATTAAATGCTTTAAGTATTAAGCTAAAAGGAAAACACACACACACACACACAAACACACACAGACAGAGAGAGAGAAAGAGAGAGAGAGAGAGAGAGAGAGAGAGAATCACTATATTTCTATCATTCAGCCCACCTCTATTCCAGCATAAAACAGTGAACTTGATGAGGTGTTACAAGGGGATTCCACGATCGATGTCTTGGCTCCAACTATGCAATGTATCTACAAAACACCAGCATACTCCATTGTTATGTAATTCATGATACAGCTGTCCAAGAGATCACACACAGTTATAATAAAAAACATGTTTTCATGTTTTCATGTAGGCTAAATCAAGTTATCATATAGAATATAATCAGTTGTCCTTTAAAACACACAAAGTTTTCATGCCAACCACAAAAAGTTGTCACGCAAAACATACACAGTTGTCACGCAAAACATACACAGTTGTCACGCAAAACATACACAGTTGTCACGCAAAACATACACAGTTGTCACGCAAAACATACACAGTTGTCATGCAAAACATACACAGTTGTCACGCAAAACATACACAGTTGTCACGCAAAACATACACAGTTGTCACGCAAAACATACACAGTTGCAGGCAGAGCAGCCATTTGTTATTCCTTCTTTCAAATCCATAGATTTACTATCTTTTTACTATCGCAGGTGTTTAAGATAACATAAAGTTCCACTTTCATAACGAAATGGGTTGTCACAAAAAATATATGTGTGTGTGTGTGTGTGTGTGTAGGAAATCGTGGGGAATTTGATGGAAGTTTTACTTCAAAAGTTCACTCCCTTTAACAACTTACCGTAGATATTCACTATAGTGATATAAACCTACTAAACGATTTACCGTTGTAATTTACTGTAAAAATACACTAGAGATTTACTGCAACAGTTTATTGTAGATAGTTAGAGCAACAAATTATTACAGAGATTTACAGCAACAATTTATTGTAGAGATTTACAGCAACAATTTATTGTAGAGATTTACAGCATCAATTTATTGCAGAGATTTACAGCAACAATTTATTGTAGAGATTTACAGCATCAATTTATTGTAGAGATTTACAGCAACAATTTATTGCAGAGATTTACAGCAACAATTTATTGTAGAGATTTACAGCATCAATTTATTGTAGAGATTTACAGCATCAATTTATTGTAGAGATTTACAGCAACAATTTATTGTAGAGATTTACAGCATCAATTTATTGTAGAGATTTACAGCATCAATTTATTGTAGAGAATTGCAGCATCAATTTATTGCAGAGATTTACAGCATCAATTTATTGCAGAGATTTACAGCAACAATTTATTGTAGAGATTTACAGCAACAATTTATTGTAGAGATTTACAGCAACAATTTATTGTAGAGATTTACAGCAACCTTTTATTGTAGAGATTTACAGCAACAATTTATTGCAAAGATTTACAGCAACAATTTATTGTAGAGATTTACAGCAACCTTTTATTGTAGAGATTTACAGCATCAATTTATTGCAGATATTTACAGCATCAATTTATTGCAGAGATTTACAGCAACAATTTATTGTAGAGATTTACAGCAACCTTTTATTGTAGAGATTTACAGCAACAATTTATTGTAGAGATTTACAGCAACAATTTATTGCAGAGATTTGCAGCATCAATTTATTGCAGAGATTTACAGCAGCAATTTATTGTAGAGATTTACAGCAACAATTTATTGCAGAGATTTGCAGCATCAATTTATTGCAGAGATTTACAGCAACAATTTGTTGTAGAGATTTACAGCAACATTTTATTGTAGAGATTTACAGCAACCTTTTATTATAGAGATTTACAGCAACCTTTTATTGTAGAGATTTACAGCATCAATTTATTGCAGAGATTTACAGCAACAATTTATTGTAGAGATTTACAGCAACAATTTATTGCAGAGATTTACAGCATCAATTTATTGTAGAGATTTACACCAACAATCTATTGTAGAGATTTAATTGTAACAATCTATTGTGATTATTTCATATAACAATTTGTCGTAGAGATTTACTGTAACAGGTCATTATAGTGATTTAATGTAACATTTTATTATGGCGATTTAGTGTAAACATTTATTTGATTTTCAGGAACAATTTGCTGACAACAATTGATGTAATTATTTACTGCTGCAATTTACGATACTGTAGTTATGATTTAAAAATGTGTTTAATTTTTGCCTGTTTATTTATGGAAAACACACATGTTTTTTATTTGTTTATTTGTTTGTTTTACGCGACATCCGTAACAGTGTGGGTTCTTTAACGTACCAACGTCTGTCGGGACACGGGACTTCCGTTTTGAAGGTCATATCCGAAAGACCCGTGATTCTCACTTCCAAATGCCGAGCGCATGGCGAAGGAGCAATTACTTCTTCGGATTAACGCGGCCATGGCACGAGTGGGACTCAAAATCACGACCTCCTATTTACGAAGCGAACGCTCTAACCACTGAGATTGCTCGACCAGTGGAATATGTGTCAGGGTGTGACATATCATATGTATCGTCTATGTAAAATAATATGATAGACGGTCCATACTCAGCATGAAATTTTAAAAGCTAATTTTGTGCACAGGTGACAAAAATAAGATCTTTTTCCGTTTGGTTGTCCCCTCCTTCTTTTAAAAATGATAAGTGCTTTGTATATTATATATAGATATGCGATCTTTACCGGTCTCAAATTAACTCACACTGTATTGGTCTTGAATACAAAACTCTTATACAGTATAGTAGTATGGAGTCTGTAAAGGACATTATTTTTCTTCGCTACACATAAATAGATATTCTCACCGAAGAACCTATCTTCTTCCCGGCGTCATACAGATCCTGCGTCGTAAGTACGGCATTGTCTAGAGTGGAGAGGTCCACCGTTTGATCCGCTATAACTCGGGCGTTGTCAACATACCAGTCAATGTGATAAAACAGTGTCTCATCTGACAGGGGTGTGAATCGGCAAAGCAAATTAATCACGGGTACATGTTGAATCATAGAATTAATTGTTTCCGAAGTGTATGACACGTTGTGATACACAACCTCGATTTCTGTGGGAGTTTCTGCTACACCTTGAATATAGAAGTTATATATAAAAACTTTAAACTATGTTTATTTTAGGACAATTAACACATTCTACAACTTAATTAAGTTAATGATTTTTGTCGGCTCAGAATTTGGCGTGAAGGGGTCATTGATGAGGGAAAAAACCGGAGTACCTGGAGAAAACCCACGTGACTAAGTGGGCAATGACAAAACCCTTTCCCATACAAATACCGCCGATCCTGAGAATGGAACTCGGGTCGGAGCGGTGACAAGCGATCTATTATGTTAACCACTACACTACCCGGAAGAAAATTCATTTCCGCTGGACTTTGTAGGATCATAACTGTTTGATGCCATATCTATCTATCTATCTATCTATCTATCTATCTATATATATATATATATATATATATATATATATATATATATATATATATATATCTTATTTATGTAATTACCTGCGCTGGGTGCGGTGAAAATTACATCGGCCAGACAGGAGATACCTTAAGACACCGACATCAGATCCGGGAACCCAAGTACCAGTGCACCCATGTAAGTGAACACAGTAGAAATTGCGTCAAAAACAGTAATCCGGGTTTTACCGCTTTATAAATTCCACAAAGACACAGCAGAAAAAGAACGTGAAACCAAAGAAAAACTATTCATTCAAAAATATAAACCTTTCTTAAATGCTACTTAATTGAATTTTTAAAAAAAGCATTAATAATTAATCCCCCCCCCCTTTGTAATATTACAATTTTCCCGTACTATTTTACGGATGTTATATTATGACGTCATAATGAACTCTGCTTAAGCGTAACAATATATTGGGGCTTTATATCACTTTTTCAATCCCTGTGGACATATGTATTCAGCATTCTCCTGAAGAATTGAAGAAACTAGTCGAGTATATACTCAATCGGCTTTGTGATATATATATATATATATATATATATATATATATATATATATATATATATAGTTTTGTACGTCACTAGTTGTAAGTGAAGTACCACAAATTTAGATTTATGCTTAACACTTACTGCCGCCGCAGAAGCGCAACAAGAGACCTCCGTTTTTAAGGTCAGATACGAAAGACCCATAGTTCTCACTTCTAAATACCAAGAAGCAATCAATATCTATGTTTATGTCTTAGGTTTGATGCGGACATGGTACGAGCGGGGCTCGAACTCATGACCTCTCTGTTACGAAGGGAATGCTCTACCACTGAGCCCCCGCGACGGTCAGATTTGTTGATTGTTTTTATTAAAGGGACTTTGTATTTTTGTTTGAGGTCACTAAACCAAACAGCTGGACTGTAGCCTTAGCCACATTTTATTGACGTCACATTTCAGAGGAAATTCGGAAATAACTACCTTGGCGTACAATTTCAAAAACGTACATTTTGAAATTAGCACATTTAAAGAATGCGGATTTTACTTGTAAGCATGAAATCATAAATTAAGTGATGACATATTGACCATACAGACAGTGATGACATATTGACCATACAGACAGTGATGACGTATTGACCATACAGACAGTGATGACGTATTGACCATACAGACAGTGATGTCACATTGACCATCACTGATGTCACATTGACCATACCGTGATGCCATATTGTCCATAGAAACAGTGACGTCATAATAATCATACAGAGAGTGATGTCATCTTGACCATACAAACAGTGATGTCATATGGACCATACAATAATGCTATATTGACCATACCGTATGCTGGGAGTTGGCAAAGTTACAAACTTTACCATCTTGTACAGAATATACGGTACTGGCAATGTGTATATATATGTACTATTCAAAAAAAGTAGGGGATACTGTATTTTGTGATCAAAATGTTCACATATACAAAGGGATACGAATCCATGTTGTATAGTTCCTTAACGAGGAAGCATTTCCAAAGAAATTTATCACCCAAACACATCAATCACATTCTATCGATCTGCACGGGATGCTACTGATGATCAAGGATGTTGTGCCACAAATTTGCATGCCTCTGAATTGGAAGGTTAGAACCACTCTAAAGGAAGATTTTGAAGAGAAAGCATCAGGTTATCAGTTGCAGTCGTTAATTAAACAGAGACCATGCGCCGTCTAACACAGGATGAGGTTACGTGCCCTTGGCTACAGGTTGTCACAAGACAGGTCGCTGTGGCAAGGGCAATGAATGTTTCCCAGTCTGTTATCAGCAGATTATGGTCCAGGCATCGTGCTACAGAGTCTGTTCAGGATAGAGCACGATCCGGACGACGAACGGCAACAGCTTAGGCTCACGACAGATTCATCCGCACTATTGCCTTGAGAAATCGTCTGGTAACTGCAGATCAGATAAGGTCTCAACTTCAAAGGTATACTTGCTTGGTAGTAAGCGGCCAGACCATTAGGAATCGACTGCACAGATTTCACTTACACGCCTGATGTCCTCGTGTCATTCCCTGTTTGGGGGATCGTCACATTAGGGCCCGACTCCAATTCTGTCGTCACCATCAACGCCGGGATAATCGCTAACAGAACCACGTAATGTTCTCAGATGAGTCGAGGTTCACTCTGACTTCCTGGAGAGACGCAGGAGGGTTTGGCGACGACGTAACGAACGTTTCCATGACGTTAACATCATTAGACATGATCGGTATGGGGGTGGATCTGTAATGGTGTAGGGTGGTATCACTGTTGCCGGCAGAACAGACTTGCATGTTGTTCCTGGACGTGTCACAGGGCAGTACTACCGGGACAACATCTTGGTATCCCATGTTGTGCCGTTTGCGTGTCGTTATGGCCGCCGTTTCATTTTTCAAGATGACAATACCAAATGGCATAGGGCCAGGATCGTTACAGATTATCTCCAACAGCAGAATATCACCACATTACCATGGCCCGCACTCAGTCCCAACCTTTCCCCCATTGAGCATGTCTGGGACATGCTTGGACAGCGGCTACGCCAACGGCAACCTCCTGCCAATGTCCAAGAACTTGCTGCAGCATTGCAATAGGAATGGAAATAACCTTCCCCAAAATGACCTTGGACGTCTCGTTAGGAGTATGCCATGCCGAATCCGAGCTTGCCTGGCCAACCGAGGGGGTTTTACCCGCTAATGACTCTGTTTCACAATGGTGGTAATTTTGCTGTGTGACCCAGCGTTGGTGTCGACCCTTATTCTGGAGAATCTGTCCTTTTCTGACTGTACACAGGGTTTCGAATAAATTGACAATTTTTTTTTCTGTCTTGTTTCCTTCCTGGCCTCATGATCTGCATTTCATTGTCCTTGTAAATCCAATATCGCCTACTTTATTGTATTGAATAGTATATTTAATTGGTAAAAAAATAAAACCCAGTATTTGCTACACAAGTATATTCAACGATAAAAGTCAAGAAATAAAAAACTCGAATTCATTACATTCCACTGTAAGCGCGTTGGGCTTTAATGCCTCTTCAGACTGTTATGAAATGAAATTTTGAAAATTAAGGCAGATTACTGACAAATAAGTTGATGTTACAGGGCGTTCAGCGATCTCATTTAAAAATCATTTCATAACTGTTTGAAGAGGCATTAAAGCCGAAAGCGCTTACAGTGGAATGTGATTAATTCGAGTTTTTTGTTTCTTAGCTTTTATTATTGGATATATATATATATATATATATATATATATATATATATGTATAAAAGCACTAGGAAACCAACAACACTAGAAATCCTAAAGTGTCGGATCTAACGAGTAGATACTTAGTCACGAAATCGAATATAAAAAGCACCAAGGATGACTAAACGACACGAACAATCAAAATTGTCAATTTTGATTGTTCGTGTCGTTTAGTCATCCTTGGTGCTTTATATATATATATATATATATATATATATATATATATATAGTGTGTGTGTGTGTGTGTGTGTGTGTGTGTGTGTGTGTGTGTGTGTGTGTGTGTGTGTGTGTGTGTGTTTTCACGTAATTATGAGCACTTGCAAGAAGAAATCTCTTTTTGCCAGCGTTTTCTCCATAAATAATGTAAGGAATTTTAATTTGTACTTACAATTTCCAGTATTCTCTGTAAAGAAATATACATTGACTGGGAATTCAGAAATTTGAAATGTCGATAAAATTGTTTGAAATAATTACAAAATTGAAATAGTTTATAACCAAAATACATGAGAGATAGATAGAGAGAGAGAGAGAGAGAGAGAGAGAGAGAGAGAGAGAGATTATAATCAATACAAAACTTCTTACCAAAGCAGTATGCCGAATTGCAGGAGTCGAGAGGCAGAAGTTTGTATACTAAGTATGATGGGCATCTTTTCACTCTGATTGTGAAGCTTTTTTCACAAGAAGACGAAAATCCCACTCCGCAAATCTCAACGTCTATTTCTTCCCCAACTTCGGCCGGTGGTGTCCCTTGAAAGAGGCATTGTGTAACTAAGTAAGAATTTTCCAAAACGTGCGGCCAAATATTATGAACGTATGTCAGAGTTTCTGTAGAAGTCGGATAGTGCACGTGATTTTATAGTCAATGTAACTGACTACCTGTAATATGTTTTACCCGTAATTTAGCTTACCTGTGATACTTTCCGGTAATTTAGCTTACCTGAAATGTTTTGCCCGTAATTTAGCTTACCTGTAATATGTTTACAGGTATTTTAATTTACCTGTAATATGTTTTACCTGTACTTTAGCTTATCTGCACTTCCTGGTCAAGAAAGCAATAACAACAGACATCTGTTTCTGTAGAAAAAATTATGATGTATGTACACTACGAATTCTTAATATATTACGACATCATAGTATTCTATTTACAGAAACAGGAGTCTCTGGTGATAACATCTAAACGTTCATATCCGATATATCAGATTTGTTTGTCAATACAAGAAAGACTGATTGAAAAACGAATAAAAAATTAGATATAAGAAACATAATAGACAGAGGGTGTGTATAAGGGAGAATGGCAAATGACGAGATGGGAATTAGTGACGTCATCTAATTTTCTTAGAATTCACAAAAGCACTATATTCAGGAAAACTAAGGTAGTTTTGTTCTACACTTTACATAATTGCTTTTATCAAGGAAAACAAAAACAAAAAAAAATGAAAAAATTACACATTGCCTATATGAACTCTCTCTCTCTCTCTCATATATGTATATATATATATATATATATATATATATATATATATATATATGTCTCAAGATTTTAAGTCAAGCTACCTTTCATCCAATACGGATAGAGAGTATTGCAGACTCCCAGTCCTGGGGCAGACCTCGGCATGAGGAATGACGGAGCTGCATACCACTCCTCCAGCAGGTAGTAGTCACAGATCGGAACAGCGTCCATGGTATAATCCGGGCTTCTCTTCAGCAAGTGCTCCAGTTCTTGATGGTTGCCAGTCTGACACGGATCAGTAGCCGCAGTTATTGCTAAACAGAAAGAAAGAAATTAATATGATACCTTTTTTTTTTTTATTTGTGCGGCTCTATTTTTTATTCCTGGGGGGGGGGGGGGGGGGGGGGGTGTATTATTATTATTAATTTGTTTTTGGTATTTTTGTTTGTTCGATTGTTTTGGGGTTTTGGCTTTGTTGTCATTTGTTTGCATTGTGGTTGTTTATTTGTTTGCTTTTGTTTGGTTTTTAAAGTCATATCCGAGAAATCTATGATTCCCACTTCTAAATTCCGAGCGTTTGGCGAAGGAGTAATCACTACCTATCTTTACGTCTTAGGTTTGACGCGGCCACGACACGAGTGCGGTTCGAACTCATGACCTCACGGTTACGAAGCGAACGTTCTAACCACTGAACTACATCTACTGTAACCGGCATAAGTTCTATTCCAAAATATCATCAGTATTATGAATATATAATTTGATATCCACGGTTGCATGTTTAGAACAGGCAAGAATTGATTTCGTTTCCCGAAATAATTTTGTTCCCACAAGATGAAAGTAAATTTTATTTCCGTAGGACCGAATTATATATCAGTGAAAAGAAATCAATTTCGTGGGAACAAATTTTATTTCGGGAGAACGAAATATTTCTTTCATTTCTTCCATCTCTCCGAAATCAGTTACCGTAGATATAGAGTATCAGGGAAAAAGCGCCATATGCTTCTTGGATATTTCAAAGGAATATTAATATCAAAAATTTATGTGAATATCCACTAGATATCTATCCATGTGTTATGGTTATCAACAACGTTTTAGAATACAAATCATAATATCATATTTTTGGCGAAAAAATGATAAAAATGTTGTATTCCCATTTACTACACCTTACAACAACAACAACAACAACAAAACAAAAATATAAAAAAAAAAATAATAACTGAAATTAATTTTAGGGATCAAATAACGATAAGGCTCAAATGACCTGAAGTTTTGTATGACATTCAAATCATTGAATACGCCTTCATGGCTATGTAACAGCTCGTTCTTAATGACTCAGTGGCAATCTTGCTCTGTGTATGCAATCATTATTACTATGGTAACTGTGCGATCATTAATTATGTACATTTACATAGTTAGATGATCCAAAATCTTACGACAGACATGTTTAGAAATTCCTTCAAAATCTTGAAAATGTATATTGTTTGTTATCTATTTCTATTGCTGGCTACTATTTTAACCAATACCAGAGCAACACTTTAGTCCGAAGCAATAAAGAAAAGCAAACAGAAGAGCACACACACACACACACACACACACACACACACACAAAGAAAGAAAGAAAAACACAAACAAAAAAAAAACCCTTCCTAAATTCAAGATTGTTTGATATATGCTATATAGTATGTTTTTTTTTCTTCTTACCCACTAGAATAAATCCATATATCAGCATTGAATATAACACATGTTGACCGATGGATAAATAACAGTAACAAATGTTGACCATCGTGGCAGCGAATCCAATCGTTTGGAATACCTAGAATTATGAAAACAATTCTCAGTACAGTTTTTCTCAGTGCAGTACTAATAGGCGCTCGTTTATACAGGACCAGAAGAACTTCCCAATATTTTTCAGGTTATGAAAAGTGAACTTTAAATCTTGGGTTTACTCTATTTATTCGAATTGGTAAACCAATCATTCTCCTCCGGAGAGGTGTCGTCATCTGTTTATTTCGAACTCAATTATGACTAGTTTACTAAATAACAGATCTAAATCGAAAGTAGCGTTAGAAAACTTTGGCCTAAAAGCAGGGTCACATCCTGAATTGTAAAATCACATATATAAATCATATTCATATCATAATTATTGTTATAAATTTATATCATATTCATTTTTATAAATTTGTATCATATTCGTATTTTCATTCTTATATATTTATATAATTTTTCGTATCATATTCGTTGGTATAGATTTACATCAAATTCTTATCATATTCATTTGTTATATACTTATATTAAATCCATACCATTTCCGTTTACTTATATCATATATCAGACGAAATATAAAATCTTAGGCCTGTTGTATATTTTCAAGGCTCTACATGGATCAGCTCCAGCATACATCCAGGAACTAGTTCAAGTCTACCGCCCTCAGCGACCCCTTTGTTCTGCGGATTTGTAAGTCACGTGTACTAAACTGTACGGTGAAAGACGGTTCGATTTGTCCCAATCACCCTTTAGAACTGCCTTCCACTGGATCCTCGATTCGGAGGTTCACTGGTTGTCTTGAATAAATTTAAAATTTATCTTTTTAAACTTTCATTTCATTTATAATTCTACAGTTGGTACCAAAATAATCAAATAAAATAAATAATTAAATTGCTTACTTAATTAAAAAAGATCCTTTCTCATAAACATATAGCATGTTTTAAATAATGTACTCTGTTCATCGTAGCTTAGCATTATTTTATGTCTCATTTGTCAATTGTTCTTTGTGTCCATTTGTTTGACACCTATACAAGTACTTGTATATCATATTCATATCATATTCATTTTTATTTATGTCATGTTTTATTATTCCACATTCATATAGTGCTTTATCTAATTAAGACAATTACTCTAAAACGCTGTGCATGTAACACTATAAAACAAAGAACAACAAATGCATAAAAAAAAACTTAATACTAAACTGACTTCAAAATAGAAACTAAGAGTAGGTAAAACTATATTAGTGTCGTATATTTGTATTATTATCATATCATATTTATTTTTATTTATTTATAGCATTTTCATATCGTATTTAATTTTTATATTATTTTCATATCATATTTTATTACATTTATAACATATCAAGGACATATTTTCCAGTTTGAATTAGGAAAATTTACCAATCTTATCAATAGCTTACTTATCATCGTTTCACAAGATTGTGCAATTTGAAATCAATGTAATTTTGTGATTAATGACGTTTAATCGTGCATACTTTAATTGCGATTGCGTATTGAATACTCTTTGGATGATGATAAAATCTTTCAATTAATCACTTCGCGTCAATCCTAAGACGTAAACATAGGTAGTGATTATTCCTTCGCTAAACACTCGGCATAACGGCTCTTTCGGATAGGTCCTTGAAAACGGAGGTCCCGTGTCACGGTAGGCGTTGGCACGTTAAAAACCCCTCGCTGCTAAGGCCCTGAGCACTAAGCATAGGTCTAAATTTGTGGTACTTCACCTACACTTTGTGTCGTCTCCAAATGCGTGAAAAATTATCAATAGAACATAAAGCAAACAAATAATCCGATCATTTTAAGTCTTACTTAAACTTGTTCTACAGATTATAAATAAAATCTACATACCTTCATCAGTAGTACATATGGTGACTAGTAAATCTGTATATTGTAACTAGTAATTCTGTATATTGTGACCAGTAAATCTGTATATTGTGACCAGTAAATCTGTATATTGTGACTAGTAAATCTGTATATTGTGACTAGTAATTCTGTATATTGTGACTAGTAAACCTGTATATTGTGACTAGTAAATCTGTATATTGTGACCAGTAAATCTGTATATTGTGACTAGTAAATCTGTATATTGTGACTAGTAATTCTGTATATTGTGACTAGTAATTCTGTATATTGTGACTAGTAAATCTGTATATTGTGACTAGTAAATCTGTATATTGTGGCTAGTAATTCTGTATATTGTGACTAGTATGTATATTGTGACCAGTAAATCTGTATATTGTGACTAGTAATTCTGTATATTGTGACTAGTATGTATATTGTGACCAGTAAATCTGTATATTGTGACTAGTAATTCTGTATATTGTGACCAGTAAATCTGTATATTGTGACTAGTAAATCTGTATATTGTGACTAGTAATTCTGTATATTGTGACTAGTATGTATATTGTGACCAGTAAATCTGTATATTGTGACTAGTATGTATATTGTGACTAGTAATTCTGTATATTGTGACTAGTAATTCTGTATATTGTGACTAGTAAATCTGTATATTGTGACTAGTAAATCTGTATATTTTGATTTGTAAATCTATGTATTCTGAAAAATAATACATATATCAATAAATTCTGTCAAATGTAAATTCTAATCTACTGCATCTAGCTAGTGAAAAATTTTCAAAAGAGGCCTTAAACGATATACTACCAACCAACCACTGTTTTTATACATCTGTCATCTGTTACATGGTGGGGTGGGGGGTAAGGAAATCTGCTTTGTATGAATTAAGCAGTCCTTTCTTTCTTGTTTTATATAATCATTCTTTCTTTATTTTTAGACGTCTACAATCCCCATAGTCCACAAGAATAAGAAGAATTTTAGGATGACTTGATGAGATTGCATTTGACGTCTTTATCATTCACATTAATTTGATTTATCAACTGTAGCGTACAGAATATTGCCTCGCTTGTGTGTTAGCTTCTTTTCTCATTTGACCTCGCAAATAAAGCAACAGGGAGTGTGATCAGCGCTTGGATGGGTGACGCTTCACAATAGAGAAATTGCGTAGGTTAAATTCCGTGTCTGCTGCTATTCAATTTGTACGGATCATTAATTTTCATATTACGGTGCATACAGGAAGAAGAGCCTATATTTTTAAATTATGTATTGGAGTGGTTCTATTTCTGAGATTAGTTTCAATGATTTCACCCCCAACACGTGAATTACGTCTATTCCACGAAAATTTTCTTCCGCATTTTCTATGTTTTCTTTGTGCCATTTTTAATATTGGCAACATTCATGCTTACAGTGGCCAAGTTTGGAATATTTAAGTCATTCTCAAAATCAGAATATGTTCTGGTTAACACAGTCCCTTTATTTACATTAAAACAAACGTGCTTTGACTGCATGTAAACATTTACACATAGGTCAGGGGCAAGCTGATATCTTACCTGCCCGTATCAAAGCCCTGTTTGTTGTTGCTGTTCCAAAACAGAAAATTATGAAATTGTATATTTGATTTTTTTTTTCTTGGTGTTATTATTTTCCTTGTTTATTTATTCTACCCAACATTTTATGGGGAAAAAATAAAACAAAACAAAACAAAAACAAAAACAAAAAAAAAAAACACAAAAAAAAAAAAACCCACACAAAAACAAATAAAAAAAAAGAATAAAAAAAAAGAAAAAAAAAGCCTACATTAGTAATCTTCGATGTTTTCTAGCCCGATGTCATACGATATCCTATCAATTTTATTTCCTAATTCAGTGATCTTCGATGTTTTCGTAGCTAGATGTTTATTTGTGTTTTTCTTAAATCATGCAAATTTATTCACATAATGTAGGATAGTCCTCGGACTTCGAACTCGGTATCTAGAGATCCATATTACCATCACCACGTTTTATCATTAGTGGTATTACCATCACCACATTTTATCATTAGTGGTATTACCATCACCACGTTTAATCATTAGTGGTATTACCATCACCACGTTTTATCATTAGTGGTATTACCATCACCACATTTTATCATTAGTGGTATTACCATCACCACATTTTATCATTAGTGGTATTACCATCACCACATTTTATCATTAGTGGTATTACCATCACCACATTTTATCATTAGTGGTATTACCATCACCACGTTTTATCATTAGTGGTGGGGCCTCCGTGGCCGAGTGGTTAGAGCATCGGACTCAAAATCACAAAGCCTCTCACCTCTGTCGGCGCGTGTTCGGATCTCGGCCGCGGCGTTATGTGAGCAAGTTTGCCAGTTTACTTGCGGAAGGTCGGTGGTCTTTTCCCAGGTACATTATATCTGGGTTCTCTCCTCCACCAACAAAAACTGGACGCCACCAGATAACTGAAAAAATTGTTGAGTGTGGCGGAAAACAATAAATAATCAATCAATCAATCAAAACACCATTGTACCAAGGAATATTCAGCTAAATGTAGTCGTCATTATAATCAATCATTAGTGGTATTACCATCACCACGTTTTATCATTAGTGGTATTACCATCACCACGTTTTATCATTAGTGGTATTACCATCACCACGTTTTATCATTAGTGGTATTACCATCACCACGTTTTATCATTAGTGGTATTACCATCACCACGTTTTATCATTAGTGGTACAAGCCGATTTTAATGATATCCTAAAGATTGCATCTCATTATGTCGGGATATTTTATGAGATCAAATCAGTATCGCATACCAATACATGTCGACTTACAATTCACATATGTGTATAAAACAATGTACAAGAGTAAAAGCATTGGCGTCCAGCCATATTGAATTATGAGACACTATCAATGAAATACGTATGATAATACTACTATTATGTAAAATATAAACAGAAATAAACTGCTCAAATACGTCATATACATATAACAAATAGATACACTGATTAATTACGTCGAATGCTCACACTGCTAGTGGCATTAGTGATACATGACGATATCCTAAAAAAAATTCATTTTGCTATCTTGGAGTTTTTGATGTTATTTCGTTAGTGATACATGTTGATTTAATGATTTCCTAGAGATCAACGAGAGAGAGAGAGAGAGAGAGAGAGAGAGAGAGAGAGAGAGAGAGAGAGAGAGAGAGAGAGAGAGAGAGAGAGAGAGAGAAAGAAACTGTCTGTAAAACGTTTACAGTGAGACAAATTTTAACCATTTGAGAGAAGTTGTGAGGACAGAACTGCACTATAGGGACAACAATCTAGTCCTCACAATTACGTTATCATTAAAATTACCTACAACACGTAAAAGATGTAGATATAGAATATTAGATTAGTGAAGACCTGTCATTACTAAAATTCTGTCTTAAAAACCAATTTTTCACAATTCGAAAGAGGGTATTATATAAACTTTCATAGGTGTCCCTATAGTTATTTCTAGCATAATATTATTTTGCTATATAATAATGTATATGTGTATTCTTTTGTAGACAATGCGATAGCGTCCTCACTTCACAGGTTTGGGCGGCTAGAGAGAGAGAGAGAGAGAGAGAGAGAGAGAGAGAGATCACTGGTGAGGATACACTAGAAAAAATACGACAGTGAAGGTCGATGTGATCCGATAGGGTTAGTGCACTCATTTATCAATTATTGTGTATTGAACACCATCTTTCACTTCCGGCGCGCGTCAAACCTGAGACTAGTGACTGCTACTTCGCCAGGTATCCAGCATCGGCAGGGAAAAGGTCCCGGGTCTTTTAGATATGTCGTTATAAACGGAGGTCCCGCGTCAGGGTGCACGTTGTTTTGGTCCCTGTGTTAAATAGTGAGATTTCCCCCATAGCGAGGCGAGACTTCCCACGGAAGTTTCGTTATATAGTGATCTCTCTCTTTCTCTCGTGAGCTTCCCTCCCCCCTTTACGTTGTTATAGTCCTTTTCGCTATAATTTACGTGTGTTTATTGAAATACACGTACAGTTTCTTTCGTGCACTATTTTGATCAGTTTATCACAACTTGCTTTTCGGAAAGTGCATGAGGTTGTGTTAACAATGAATATTTTCATCTTTTGTTGTCTGTAGGAAATTCTCAATTTGAAGTGTCACAGTATATTTAATCTACATAATCATAGATCAATTAAAGATTAATCAGATGGCCTATCATAACGCACAATCAACTTTCAACTTTAAAAAGGGGTAGGGACAGGAAGGGGCGTGGCACAATCGTAAGAGGCAATAGATCTGAAGGGTACGCCGTTATGTCTCCAGTGTATACTGCTGGGGGCATTGGCCGAATCCCCTTGTGGTACAGAGTATACCCCTCCCCTCAGTGGGTTCCCCCTTCGGAAAATCTACTTTCTATATGGCCATTTATTATTACTTTAGGAGAATGTAGACTTTGGAGGACCCAGAGGGGAATTACTGTACTCTATGGGGAAAATTCAAAAGTTATTCTCCATTCACCATTTAGTTAATTGTCTATTACTGTATAGAAGTTCCTTTTGATTAAAGTAGTTTTTATGTGCGTAGCGGAACCCATAATTATTTATGAAGACGTGTATGTACCCGTGAGAAGGAAATAAATTTAATATTACAACGCAAACATTTCCCAAATATATTGCTACTTTGTCTTTTTAAGTCACCTAGATATTAGATACAAGCAAGAAAATTTTTTCCAATGTACGATGGTATATTTAGGACACTTGCTTCTTAACAGTTTAGTAAATGTATGTTATACCTACAAAATATTATCTTGTGCGCGCGATATTATCTCTTATACACGACATATTATTATCTTGTGCGCGCGAAATTATCTTTTATACACTGTATTTTATCTTGGACGCGCGGCATATTATATCATGCGATCGAGATCATTTTGTGCACGTGACATAATTTTTTAGAAAGGTTTATTTATCATTCGTCATTCATTGAATCAAGAAGCGGTATCTCTTATTTATACGTTTCTTGTCAAATTATATGAGTTGGTTTTTATAATTTTCATTGAAAAATGTTGACAAGTAAAATATATGAATATTTAAGATTAAAATAATGAAAAAAGGTTCTGCTTAAATCGTGTATTTGTGTGTGTGTGTGGGGGGGGGGGGGGGGGGGGGTGTGAATCAAACTATCATTTACAAGTACTAAAATAAGGAGAGGAAATCAACCAATGTATCTGGCACTATAGTAAAACATAGCTTCATGCTCTCTACAATGAAATGAAATGAAAGCATTGATAACGTTTAAAATACTTCATGCTCTCTACAATGAAATGAAAGCATTGATAACGTTTAAAATGCATGTCAAGGGCATTTAAATCGGTAGACATGCACAGTAAACATGTTATTTTCGTTCTGGCATATACCGGTCGCGGTAGCTCAGTGGTTAGTTCGCTTCGTAACCGGGAGGTCGTGAGTTCGAGCCCCGCTCGTGCCATGGCCGCGTCACACCTAAGACGCGAAAATATGTAGTGCCACACGCTCGGCATTTAGAAGTGATAATCACGGGTCTTTCCGATATGACCTTAAAAACAGAGGTCCCGTGTCACGGTAGGCGTTGGCACGTTAAAGAACCCTCACTGTTACGGCGCTCTAAGCACAGGTCAACATTTGTGGTGCTTCACCTATAGCTGGTGACGTCTCAATATGAGTGAAAAAGTTTTGTTTGTTTGTTTGTTATTTTTCGCCACACTCAACAATTTTTCAGTTATCTGGTGGCGTCCGGTTTTTGTAGGTGGAGGAGAGAGCCCAGATACAATGTACCCGGGAAGAGACCACCGACCTTCTGAAAGTAAACTGGCAAACTTTCTCACATATATCGGCGCTAGCGAGAATCGAACCCGTGCCGACTAGAAGTGAGAGGCCTTGTGATTTTGAGCGTGATGCTGTAACGATTAGGAGGAAAAATATGATGTTATGTCCTCGATTCAGGAAAATTTTCTTCCTCAAGGTATGCATTGCATAACATCAACGGCAATTCTTTAAAAAGGCGACACACTCTTGTTAATGACGAGGTTATGAAACATTTATGACGAGGTAATGACGAGGATATGACACGTTAATGACGAGGTTATGATACGTTAATGACGAGATTATGTCGAGGTTACAACACGTTAATGACGAGGTTTTGACACGTTAATTACGAGGTTGTGACACGTTAATGACGAGATATTAACACGTTAATATCGAGGTTTTGACACGTTAATGACGATGTTGTGACACGTTAATGACGAGGTTGTGACACGTTAATGACAAGGTTATGACACGTTAATGACGAGATTATGACGAGGTTACGACACGTTAATGACGAGGTTTTGACACATTAATGACGAGGTTGTGACACGTTAATGACGGGTTATGACACGTTAATGACGAGATTATGACGAGGTTACGACACGTTAATGACGAGGTTACGACACGTTAATGACGAGGTTATGATGAGGTTATGACGAGGTTATGACACTGCTGACAGGTTTACGTATAACCAGAATTCTTTCAGTCATTCTCAAAGTTCTTGATCAACTCAATAAAGAATGCATTTTTTTGTGGCGTCGGTGGCCTAGTGGTTAGGCTGTTAGACTCCCGACCGAAAGGTTATGGGTTTGAGTCAGGGCCGACGTTGTGTCCTTGGGAAAAGCACTATACACGAATTTGCACACTCCGCCCAAGTCTAAAAGTGGTACCTGGCTATAGACAGTGAAAGATACTGTTAGTGTTCTAGCGCCTTAACGGCAGCTTGCACTGAGAAAGCTCTGAAATGTTATAAAGTCTGCTGGTTTAATGATGTATTGTGAAGCGCTTTGAACAGCATATACTGAAAAAAGCGCTATATAAAAACGAATCATTATTATCATTATTATTTTGGAATATTTAAGTAAACATGTTTCTCCATATTTACAAGCATGCTGTTATTGCATTTAAATATTTAAATGTGGTTCAAAGATAACAGTCTATTGACAGTCCGTATCCAGAGCCCCTGTATGTCTCGTACAGATTGGTAAGTAATGTACAGGTACCAGCTTGTACATTGTTTACATCTGTACATTGTTTACATCTGTACATTGTTTACATCTGTACATTGTTTACATCTGTACATTGTTTACATCTGTACATTGTTTACATCTGTACATTGTTTACATATGTACATTGTTTACATCTGTACATTGTTTACATCTGTACATTGTTTACATCTGTACATTGTTTACATCTTTCTGGAATCTGTACACGTAAAGTGTACATTTAACATGTACATTTCACATTGACAACACCTATATTGTAAACGGTTTTGAAATTTGTTTATGCAAAATGTACATTTTGAAATTTGTTTATGCAAAATGTACATTTTGTACAGCGATCATGCTGTTTCAACACATGTAATTTAAAAAAAGGAGGTATTTGGCAAGAAATGAGCCACGCGCCTCAACAATCACTTTACACCAGTTAAGTGCTTCACCGATGTGATACGAGGTTATAATATTGATATACAAAGTTGATTAATAGATGGCATTTTAGTTGTATGATAATCCGCCTCGTCATGAGTCTATTTTCACTTTACAATTAAATGAGAAATATCCCCTAACATTTTACTGCGTTTATATGCCACTATATAGAAGTAGAACAGAGAAACGTCTAGTTTGTCTTTCTGGAAAATTTGCCACTATTTTTAAAGCTTTTGCTTTATTTCTTCAAATTTCAGTGTTGTATTTGGAAACAAACAAAAACAAGGGGTATACCCTGTTTTCTATTATTTTTCCTTCTTCTAAATTTTGATTTCGTTATAATTTTGGATTCTTTAAGAATTTCTTTATTCCTCAGATAGTGGATAGTTTCACCTTTAAAATACTGAAGGAATAATATAATGTGCACTTATTTGTTCCAAATATTGGAACGTGTTTGTAGGTTAAAGCAATACAAGCTGTAACTGATGGCAAATAAATTGAAAAATAAGGGAACAAATATGATAACATATTTATGATTGAACATATATAATGATAAGGCCAAGATATCTAATAGTATTCAATCTTGTAATTCCTATAGAAAATGCAAATCAGAGAGATTGGCAAACACGGACCCCTGGTCATACCAGAAGTGGCATCAGGTGCCTAAATGAATAAGCATCCCCTGTCGACTGGTCACACCCTACATTCCGATCAGGTAAACGGAGCAATCTGTAGTCAGAATCAATGTGCCGAGAACGGCCTAAAAATTGGTATGAAACACATCAAACATCATTTGACTTAATGGTAAATTGCACTGGCAAACTAGATCGTTATAACGACCATAAAAATTGCGAAATGCCGACATTAGAAGAGACTTTACAAACACCTGTAACATCAACGTCTTTGTCAGTAGCCCGCCTCGATTTAAAAACTGATCATATGCAGAACAAGCTCTTGCGTATCGAATCAGTTGGGGGATATAAACACCATATGCAGGTGATGATGGGATATTTCCACATAAATAAGTGAGGTTGACGATGAAGGAATTGAAATCATCCCGTTTGTCATAAAGTTGAGTAGTTACTTTGCCGCCGTCATCTATTTTCAGTAAAATATTTAAGTACGAAGCAGAAGTGGAAGACTCTGTGGTGTCTTTTATTTCAAGTTCACTGGGATATATCGAATTGACATATATGGAATCGATATATGAATGACAATGATCGTTGCTGATAGACAAAACGTCGTCGATATATCTAAATGTCGAATTGAAGGCCACAGCTTCTCATGTAGAAATTTTGATTGATTGATTATTTGTTTGTTTTCCGCCACACTTAACAATTTTTCAGTTATTTGGTGGCGTCCAGTTTTTGTAGGTGGAGGAGAGAACCAATGTATCCGGGAAGAGACCACCAACCTTCCGAAAGTAATCTGGCAAACTTTCTCACATATATCGGCGCGAGCGCGATTCGAACCCTTGCCGACTAGAGGTGGGAGCCCTTGTGATTTTGAGCGCAGTGCTTTAACTACTCGGCCACGGAAGCCCCTAAGAAACTTTGATGAATTCTGCTTCATAAGAATACAAAAACATGTCAGCTAACAAAGGAGCACATTTCGTGCACCTGGGAATTCCAACAGACTGTTGGAAGACCTGATCACCAAAGACTACGAAAATATTGTCAATGAGGAACTCTAGCATCTTTTAATATCAACTTCAGAGTACTTGTGCGTTGAATCAGAGTGGTGTTTAACAAAATAATTTTTGGGATGACCAATCACTTTATATGACTATTTCGTTTTACCATTTTTGTTGACGAAGCAACTGTCTATGATGTCAAAATGTCTAGTCTTTAATCTATAGTGAGGTATGGTCGTGTAAAGTGTTGTAAAATCAATTGTTTTAATGTTATGAGTTTCAGAAAAGTTTTGTGATTTTAAACTCACTAAATGTTCTTTAAAATTTTTAAGAATCCACATTTGATTTACACCACTTTAGGCAAATGTAGTGGCACAGTACGTTTGAAGTTTCTCTTTCACAGCTGTTAATATTTTCGTAAGGAACAAAGATAAGGGACCGCCGGATAGCTGAAAAATTGCTCAGGCGGCTATAAACAAACAAACAAACAAAGATAAGGGCTTGGTAAAGCATTTACTGGATCCAGCAATGTGGCTTTGTTTGTAAGGGTTTTTTGTGGAGTTTGGGGATCCAGTATAGGTATGGTAACTTATATTCATCCGCTTCATTGACTGGGATATTAAAGGTATCTAAAACTGAAGCATGATTTTGAAAAATTTCGTCTTTTGAAAGGGCAGTTAGAGTATACGTGCGATTAATAAATGTGGAAATAATGTTATGTTCGTTTAGAATGCAGTTGTAATAATGAGCCTTACTAACAAATGCAATGTTGTTGCCAGCTTTGTCAGCTGGAACCGAAACATATTCCTCGTGTAACCTATCTAACTCGTTTATTATTTCATAGAATCACAGTGAATCTGAAGCCATAAACCCGTCAAATAAGCAAATAATGTCAATTCAGGAATCACTGTGATCCCGTCAGTGTTATCGCGGATGTGCATTGACCTGGGAGGTCACAAGCTCGGGGGAAGAAAGCGAAAGCGAGTCACTGTGCACGTGTCAGATTTGTAAACAATTTAATATGCTAACTTTATACCTAATTAAATAATAATATTTCACTTGAGTGATACACTTGCGTAATTAGATAATTTCTTACATTTATAATAATTAAAGTCATTCATGATACGATTTAATATTGTAAAACAAACGCAACACGACAGTCTCCATCTTTGTATGACCTCGGTCTCGGTGCAACACGATTCGGCATTCAGCGTTGCCATGTCCTTCCATATGGCGTAATGCCAGTTTATACGAAACGCTCAAACACTATCCCCTTGTTTATTGTGCTGAGTTTTTCTTCAGATCTTGGGGATTTTATTGTATAATGATATTTGTCAATTGGTGCATGATTCTATAGTTGAAAAATACCGCCAGTTACAGCTTGTATTGCTTTAATTTCGACACTGTTTACAATATAGGTGTTGTCAATGTGAAATGTACATGTTAAATGTACACTTTACGTGTACAGATTCCAGAAAGATGTAAACAATGTACAGATGTAAACAATGTACAGTCTGGTACCCGCCATCGTAGTTCATTGAATTCATTCTTTTAGATCCGATAGTGTTCTGCGCTTCTTATAAACCACAAAAAACAAAATTTGGATTGAGTGGTTGTGGAAGACCAATGCTTCTGTTTTACACCTAAAGTTTGGATATCCTTTATTGTAAGAAATAAGGATTACTGGTTGCTAATATGTTGTTTAATGTCCAACTCCATAGTCTTTCACTCGTATGGAGACATCACCATTGCCGGTGAAAATTTAAACCTATACTTAGCACTTACGGACTTTTAGCAGGGTGGGACCTTTATCGTGCCACACCTACTGTGACACGGGTCCGAGGATTTTACCGTCTCATCTGAAGGACCGCCCCATTTAGTCGCCTCTTACGAAAAGCAAGGGGGCACCGAGGATCTATTCTAACCCGGATCCCCATGGAATAATCACGATTGGTTATCCTCACTTTTTCATCATTACGTATATAAATAAACCTAGGCTTCCATTGTCTACCTTTGTCCAAATGATACTAACAATATAGACAAATATTACAAAGCTTATATACTGTTTTAGCGGTGATTAAGGAGCAATGCGCTGTTTATATTGAGTTCATTACATCACGATTATCATTTTAAATTCTCTCTCTCTCTGTAACTCACACACACACACACACACACACACACACACACACTCTCTCTCTCTCTCTCTCTCTCTCTCTCTCTCTCTCTCTTTCTCTCTCTTTCTCTCTCTCTCTGTCTCTCCTCTCTCTCTCTCTCTCTCTCTCTCTCTCTCTCTCTCTCTCTCTCTCTCTCTCTCTCTCTCTCATTTGTTTCTTTTTTCATGATTTGTCCTATTTTGAATTTTAAATACAAATACAAAACATACCACGTTTTCGTCAATTAGAATGAATGTGTGGATTCTATTCAAAGTTTAAGTGCATTTAAATCAACATCTGATATTTTGCAGACAGCTTCTTTATTTCCATTTCAGTAAACCATTTTTCCTTTCGGTCTTGGGGGGCATGTTCCGAGAAAAATTTTCTTCCTTGTTGTAGGTGTTGAGATGTTTGTGTATTCAGCAGGAATTCTGTAGATATTCAGCATTCCTTGAAACGTAAATATTTACTGCAGAACAGTTCGAAAAGCGACGTCCCTTAATTCTGACACTGCTTAACAATTTACAACAAACTACTCAACCATCAATAACAACGCACAAGAAGCTACTCAAACATAAATAACAACATACAACAAACTACTCAATCATCAATAACAACACACAACAAACTACTCAACCATCAATAACAACACACAACAAACTACTCAACCATTAATATCAACACACAACAAACTACTCAAACATCAATAACAACGTACAACAAACAACTCAACCATCAATAACACCACACAACAAGCTACTCAACCATCAATATCAACACACAACAAGCTACTCAACCATCTATAACAACACACAACAAACAACTCAAACGTCAATAACAACATACAGCAAACTACTCAACCATCAATAACAACGTACAACAAACAACTCAACCATCAATAACAACACACAACAAACTACTCAACCATCAATAACAACGTACAACAAACAACTCAACCATCAATAACAACACACAACAAACAACTCAAACATCAATAACAACATACAACAAACAACTCAACCATCAATATCAACACACAACAAGCTACTCAACCATCAATAACAACGTACAACAAACAACTCAACCATCAATAACAACATACAATAAACAACTCAACCATCAATAACAACGTACAACAAACAACTCAACCATCAATATCAACATACAACAAACAACTCAACCATCAATAACAACATACAACAAACAACTCAACCATCAATAACAACATACAACAAACAACTCAACCATCAATAACAACATACAACAAACAACTCAACCATCAATATCAACATACAAAAAACAACTCAACCATCAATAACAACACACAACAAACAACTCAACCATCAATAACAACACACAACAAACTACTCAAACATCAATAACAACACACAACAAACAACTCAAACATCAATAACAACACACAACAAACAACTCAACCATCAATAACAACACACAACAAACAACTCAACCATCAATAACAACATACAACAAACAACTCAACCATCAATAACAACACACAACAAACAACTCACCATCAATATCAACGTACAACAAACAACTCAAACATCAATAACAACACACAACAAACAACTCAAACATCAATAACAACACACAACAAACTACTCAAACGTCAATAACAACACACAACAAACTACTCAACCATCAATAACAACACACAACAAACTACTCAAACACAAATAACAACACACAACAAGCTACTCAACCATCAATAACAACACACAACAAAACTTTTCAACCTTCACTCAAATCAATTCTAAGCATTAATATTTAAACACCCCCCTTTTTTTCTCTTTTTTTGTATTACAATTTTCCCGTACTATTTCACGGATGTTATATTATGACGTCATAATGAACTCTGCTTAAGCGTAACAATATATTGGTGATATCACTTTATGATATCACTTTGCAATCCTTGCGTACTTACGTTTGAGTGAAATAAATGACACGGAAGTGAACCTACACACAGATCGATACTGGAGCACAATATAGAACATGTTTACCAGTCGCAATATCGAAAGCAGTGCACATGTTTACAAAGACATGAATTCATTCAGATCAAACGTAGGATTGCGAATTAAAACTCATTAAAATTCATGCACTTCAGACCGCTTGCGGTAGCTCAGTGGTTAGGGCGTTCGCTTCGTAACAGGGAGGTCATGAGTTCGAGCCACACTCCTGTCATATGTGCCAAACCCATTTACCCATTATGGCTCCTTCGTTAAACGCTCGGCATTTTGAAATGAGAATCACGGAACTTTCGGATATTACCTTAAAAACGGAGGTCCAATGTCGAGGCAGATTTTGGAATTAAAGACAGATTAAATTCAATAAATAAATATAAAACAATCCAATTAGAAAAAAATACGTTATAGAAATTGTATATGGGTTTAGAGATGGGATGGATGGATGTGTATTGTTTAACGACCCACTCGAGAAGTTTTCACTCATATGGAAACGTCACCATTGCCGGTGAAGGACTGCAAAATTTAGGCCTATGCTCGGCGCTTATGGCCTTTGAGCAGGGAGGGATCTTTATTGTGCCACACCTGCTGTGACATGGGACCTCGGTTTTTGCGGTCTCACCCGAAGGACCGCCCCATTTAGTCGCCTCTTACGACAAGCAAGGGGTACTGAGGACCTATTCTAACCCCGATCCCCACGGGGCTTTTAGAGATGGAATATTGTATATGGGTTTAGAGATGGGGTATTGCATATGGGTTTAGAGATGGGATATTGCATATGGGTCTGGAGATGGGATATTGTATATGGGTTTAGAGATGGGGTATTGCATATGGGTTTAGAGATGGGATATTGTATATGAGTTTACAGATGGGATATTGTATACGGGTTTAGAGATATGATATTGCATATGGAAGAGTGATGTTTTTGTCTTCATAATTCAGTGTTCATGTACAGTGTGCATACAGAGGAACTGTAGGTTTGCTAATGTATGAAAAAAATCTTAATGTTACAGTGATATTGAAAATTGATATTATACAAATATGAAACAAATAATAACTAGCCGAAGAAATTAAATAGTTTGGAAAGCAGGTATCCCAAATATCTATGGAATGATTTTACCTCATCAAATCTTCATAAGTGTTTGGCATGTTAACCCTTGGCAGTTTGCAAAATGTGCATTTGGATTCATGTGTTGAATGATCCCAGTAAAGATAAGTGTGGGTAGCATACATAGATCTTATGGCCCCACCCCCCACCCCCACCCACCCCATGCGAATTAAAAATATAGACCTACTCCCACTCATTAAATTCCAGTGTGAATCAAAATAAGCCTACCAAAACGGGACTAGTTGGAAGTGTTTGAATAAAACTATATTTATACTATCTGTAAACATATATATAATTGTATGTGTTATTTACCGAAAAGATTCACGACGCCGAAACATGCTGTTTTTCTATCTGTTTATTCTATCAAAAGTAAACAACAGCATTCTCCCGATTAGCGGCATTGGAGGACAAAACCTCGATACCATAATTATTATGTAAACTGTAGTAGTATAGATTTTGTTATTTTATTCGATATTTATGTCAATTATCAATTTTATCAAGAAACATGGGAGCGTTCAGTGCCGCCCAGTGGCTACACCGTGCATGAATGTATGGAGTGCGACGCTTTACTATATACAGAGAGAGAGAGAGAGAGAGAGAGAGAGAGAGAGAGAGAGAGAGAGAGAGAGAGAGAGTCGTCCTTGTTTACAATACATGTATATTAACACTCTCATTTTCACCCCACCCTCTCTAACCCCTCCACTCCTTTCTCCCTATTAATACTACCCAGTACCTCTGATATAAACACTATGATTCACACAGTTAAGATAGGGTGACAGCCAAGGAGTTCCGATGGCCTGCTTGTAATGAAGCATGTATTGTTTAGTAAATGTGCAAAAATGATATAAGTGTGAGATATTTAAATACAAAATCGCACAATCATCCAGTGCATTGAAGCATCACGAGGTTTCTGGAGTCATTACGAGAGCACATTGTCAATAAGTATTTAAAAAAAAATACACTGCCGGTGAAATAAACCAATTAACATCGATCTACACCCTGTCTAGCTTTTGAAGCTCAATAGATTTCAATACCAAGTGAAATTATCACACGTGCTATTGGTTTGTAGAACTTGTATGTGGGAATATTTAATTAGCTAAAAGAAGTCGGGGGGTCCCCGTCTGACTGAGACAAATTATTCATGTTTTCTTTGATTCTTTCCACGAATATTTTCTTCCGATTTTTTTTCCGAGTGATATAGTTTATTCTAAGTACATTATGACTCCCAATCTTCACATAATATGCTGAGTAACACATAAAGCCATTAATTGATTTGCGTATAATACAATTTCAACTATATATATATATATATATATATATATATATATATATATATATATATATATATATATATAATGAAAAGTAATGGAGATTGTAAAGTAGACAGAAGTCAATATATGTATATAAATAAAAAATGAATTTCATCTTTTGAAAATGCATGCGACGCTCTCACTGGTTTCCTTTTCATCGAGCGCTGACTCTTATTTAAGGAAAGTTAAATTGATTTGTTAATTGTACATTGATAAATTTAGTACTATGGTCAAATAACTTCCGGAAAAAAAAAAAAATGTTTAACAGTTTCCCCTCACAGCCCGCTGTAGTCAATAACGGTATAGCTAAAACCTACAGACCTTTAGCCCGCTGTAGTCAATAACGGTATAGCTAAAACCTACAGACCTTTATTGAATATCATATTCTCACCTGTAAACGTGAGAAGCCAGGTAGCTCAGAACATGTACATAACACTGTGGGGGTTTTATTATTGGAAGGTGTTCTGTTTGACGCATTATCAATTTTTTTGTTTACTATTGTTTAGGACTACAGATCAAAAAAAATGTTTTGCACTTGTATGTTAGATTTTTTTTATCTTTATTTGAATAAATTATTCATAAGTCAATCAGGCAAGAATAGCTTTTTTTTGCTTTTATTTTTTTTTTTGTTTTTTTTTTTGTTTTTTTGTTTTTTTCCTTTTTGATTAAGTAAGACAATTAGTGTAAACGCTATATAATTAACATCAAAGCAATATGTAAACACATGAACAGAAATACGTATCACCAGTTATATACCACCCATATACCGCTCAATTATATACCACTTATATACCGCTCAGTTATATACCACTTATATACCGCTCAGTTATATACCACTTATATACCGCTCAATTATATACCACTTATATACCGCTCAGTTATATACCACTTATATACCGCTCAATTATATACCATCCATATACCGCTCAGTTATATACCACTTATATACCTCTCAGTTATATACCACCCTTATACCGCTCAGTTATATACCACTTATATACCTCTCAGTTATATACCACCCATATACCGCTCAGTTATATACCACTTATATACCTCTCAGTTATATACCACCCATATACCGCTCAGTTATATACCACTTATATACCTCTCAGTTATATACCATCCATATACCGCTCAGTTATATACCGCTTATATACCTCTCAGTTATATACCACCCATATACCGCTCAGTTATATACCACTTATATACCTCTCAGTTATATACCATCCATATACAGCTTAGTTATATACCACTTACATACCGCTCAGTTATATACCACTTACATACCGCTCAGTTACATACCACTTATATACTGCTCAGTTATATACCACACTGTTATATACCACTCAGTTATATACCACTCTGTTATAAACCACTCTCTTATATACCACTTCCTTATATACCACTCAGTTATATACCACTCTGCTATATCCCATTCAGTTCTATACCATTCAGTTATATATTACTCTGTTATATTCTACACTGTTATATACCACTCAGTTATAGTCCACTCAGTTATATACCACTCTGTTATATACCACTCTGTTATATACCACTCAGTTATATACCACTCTGTTATATCCCACTAAGTTTATACCACTCTGTTATATACCACTCAGATATATACATCTGTTATATACCACACTGTTTTATATATATATATATATATATATATATATATATATATATATATATATACTGGACAAAAAAAGTTAAGGATCATAATTTTGACCTCAAAAATTTTTATTAACCAAATAATTATTTTGTCAAATTTTAGCATGTATAGTTTCTCCAATGTGTCCTTAACACAATAGATTTACCTGGTTTCATATTGACGTCATAAGTGCACGATTTTTTTTCGCCCAAACACAAAGAAGGGGTGAAAATCAAAGTGTGGCAACGTGTATATTGAAATTGAAAAATTTGTAAAAGCCATGAGGCGCCATTTAACTGCTCTGGAAGCTGGTCAGGCAGTAGGTATGCTTCAAGCTGGCGAAGTCCAGAGAACTGTCTCTAGACATTTTAATGTGTCACAAAGTGTGATTTCAAGGTTGTGGAATCGTTTTAGGCAGACAGGTAATGTTTCTAAGAGACCGAGATCAGGTCGTCCAAGGTCCACAACCGCTCGCCAGGATCGCTATATGTCACTTATGGCTCGTAGACACAGGTTTCAGATTGCTGTCCAACTCAATACTGACTTTCATGCAGCAAGTAGGGTGCGCATAACACCACAAACTCTCAGACAGAGACTTCATGCTGCTAACCTTCGGGCTCATCGACCTGCTGTTCGTCCCATTTTGAGGAGAAGACATCGTGTAGCACGACTCAATTGGGCTCAAAATCACATTAACTGGCAACTGCGTCATTGGACGCCTGTTCTTTTCACAGACGAGTCACGGTTCTGCGTGGACTTTCATGACGGTCGTAGGCGTGTATGGCGCATGCGTGGAGAGCGGTACGCTGTGTAGCAGAGCATGATTGTTTTGGAGGTGTCTCTGTGATGATTTGGGCCAGAATCATTAATGGTAATCTTACCAGTGCAATTTACAGGGACGAGATACTGCATCCAATTGTGAGAACTTATGCGGGAGCTATAGGCAACGAATTTGTGTTAATGGATGATAATGCTCGTCCCCACAGAGCACGTATAGTGACAGACTACCTTGCTACAGAGACAATTGAATGTATGGATTGGCCGAGTTGTTCTCCGAATTTAAATCCAATAGAACATGCCTGGGACATGTTGCAGCAAGCTGTTTCCAGACGCCCTCTACTTCCGACAAACCGCCAGGAGCTTACGTTAGCTTTACAGCAGGAATGGGCAAGGTTGCCACAAATTGCGTTCCGCAGGTTCATCAGAAGTATGCAGAGGCGTTGTCGTGCCGTTATACAGGCTCAGGGTGGACATACACCCTATTGATATTGCCATTATAAAGATTCAATCATTTGTAATGAAATTTGTTATTGTTGCTCATACCGATTTTCAAATTGTTTTGGGGAGTTACGTGACAATGGTTGCTCTGGCTGCTTAACGTATTGATTGATTGATTGATTGATTATTTATTGCTTTCCGCCACACTCAACAATTTTTCAGTTATCTGATGGCGTACAGTTTTTGTTGGTGGAGGAGAGAACCCAGATACAATGTACCTGGGAAGAGACCACCGACCTTCCGCAAGTAAACTGGCAAACTTGCTCACATAACGCCGCGGCCGAGATTCGAACACGCGCCGACAGAGGTGAGAGGCTTTGTGATTTTGAGCCCGATGCTCTAACCACTCGGCCACGGAGGCCCCCTTTAACGTATTGATGAATTTGTAAAAACAGGTTTAAAATGTATTGTTCGATTGTCGTTGAACATTTTAAGTATACATTTAACATAATTTATTTGGTTTTGTTATGAATAAAATAATTCTGAAATCATGATCATTAACTTTTTTTGTCCAGTATATTTTTTTTAATTCCATTTATTCATTGTGAGGATAATTAAATTTGTATGAATTTGTTATCATACAATAGGTTCATGTGTTTGTTATTCTTATTTTTGTTTTTGTTTTTCTTTATTTTTGTTTGTTTGTTTTGGTTTGTTTTGTGTGTGTGTGTGTGTGTGTGTGTGTGTGTGTGTGTGTGTGTGTGTGTTGTAAAACAGCACCAAATGTAATATAGGAAGGGAATCACTTCTGGACTGGTCAGGTGCTCTAACCACTGATCTACCCCAGTCGATAATCCCGGTCCGTATAGTCCTTACTACTACATGTCTTCTCCCATAAAGACACACAAATCAGATTATTTTGCCCCCGGCAGGACGTTCACCTGCTGAAGTCCAAGGGTTGTCATTGGACAGAAAACATAATATATGAAATAAGAAACTTGATGACTGGATCATGAATCGAACCCTGGACTCCTGCATTATTAGCCAAGTGTTTTAACCACTCAGTTACCTTGTCGATATCCGCGATTGATACAGACCTATCTGCTACGCATGGATGAGATTTGTTGTACTTAGGTACTGTAGCTTTGCATATGTATACCAGAAACGTTTTACCGATATTCAGCAATTTAATAAGCGAATTTGTTTCATACAAAAGAACTGAAATATGCATACCAAAATTATTTTATTGTTTACAACTGGAAAGGAGAAATGTAGGGAACCAGACAAGCTGTGAACCAGAATCTGCAAGTGCTCTAACAAATAAGCGAATTGGCCAACCCCGATTGAACCCGTCAGAAGACTACACAGAGTTATCTTCCTTTGTCCAATATACACACAATTTAAACACAGTCGCTCGACCTTTTAAATATCTATAATAAAAAAAAACATCCTCTTGCAAATAAAATATTTACAACGTTCATCACGCCTCCATTTTGGTTTTCTTTTTTGCCAGCTGCATCGATTGCAATTGTCGGCGAAAACTTTGATATCAAGATAAGTCAAGGACTGACAAGGACCTCTAAAAGATCAGTAAAGGACTGACCAGGGCCCCTACAAGATCAGTGGAGGACAGACTAGGGCCGCTACAAGATCAGTGGAGGACAGACCAGGGCCGCTACAAGATCAGTGGAGGACAGACCAGGGCCGCTACAAAATCAGTGGAGGACAGACCAGAGCCGCTACAAGATCATTGAAGGACTGACCAACCAGCTATAAGATCAGTGAAGAAATGATAAGGGCTGCTATAAGATCATTGAAGGACTGACCAGGGCCGCTACAAGATCAGTGAAGATTGATTGATTGATTGTATATTGTTTAACGTCCCGCTCGAGAATCTTTCACTCATATGGAGACAGGCCTCTACAAGATCAGTTAAAGAACTGACCAAGCTGGTACAACATCAGTTAAAGAACTGACCAAGCTGGTACAACATCAGTTAAAGAACTGACCAGGGCCGCTACAAGATCAGTGAAGGAGTGACCAACCCCCTACAAGATCAGTTTGTAAAACGAAGAAAATAAAGAACAAACTATATAGATAAAGTTACTTACGAACTTTATCACATTTAGGAAGACGGTTTCAATGGTAATCGTAAATACTGATGAAGAGTTGCTAGAGATTCAACATTCTTATATACTTAGTTATACATGGTACGTGCAGTATAATTAATGGTACGTGCAGTATAATTAATGACACGTGCAGTATAATTAATGGTATGTACAGTATAATTAATGACACATGTATTATAATTAATGACACATGTATTATAATTAATGACACGTGCAGTATAATTAATGACACATCAGTATAATTAATAGCATATAGAGTATGATTAATTACACGTGCAGTATAATTAATGACACATACAGTATAATTAATGGTATGTACAGTATAATTAATGACACATGTATTATAATTAATGACACGTGCAGTATAATTAATAGCATATAGAGTATGATTAATTACACGTGCAGTATAATTAATGACACATGCAGTATAAGTAATGACACATGCAGTATAATTAATGACACGTGTATTATAATTAATGACACGTGCAGTATAATTAATGACACGTGCAGTATAATTAATGACACGTGCAGTATAATTAATGACACATGTATTATAATTAATGATACGTGCAGTATAACTAATGACACGTGCAGTATAATTAATGATACGTGCAGTATAATTAATGATACGTGCAGTATAATTAATGACACATGTATTATAATTAATGACACGTACAGTATAACTAATGACACATCAGTATAATTAATAGCATATAGAGTATGATTAATGACACGTGCAGTATAATTAATGGCACGAGCAGTATAATTGATGACACATGCAGTATAATCAATGACAAATGCAGTGTAAATTATTATACATGCAGTTTAATAAATGACACATGTAGTTTAATTAATGACACGTGCATTATAATTAATGACACATGCAATATAATTAATGACACGTGCAATATAATTAATTGTTCTTGTTAAGACTTCTGTCGTCTTCCTCAGTAATGTCGACGTGTAAGCAAAATGTCCTTAAAATGTTTGTAGAGTGATAGATATTATTTATTGTAGATGAATGACGTGACCTTTGACCTTTTAGTTTAGTCTAGTTACCGTTTACAGGTGTATAATTTTTTACCGCTATTGTTAACATTTAGAATGCTTTCCTTCTAGGTTTATCAGGTCACATGCATTAGCCTGACCCTCTTACTAGGTCACCTGATGTTGTCAGCTGACTTACTGGTATTACTTGAACGTCTGACGAAATAACTGGTTCTCACCATATTCAACTATCTTTAAAATAAGGGAAAGATATAGAAAAACATTGGGGAACAACACGTTTAAAATTAGCATATCTTCTTTCCCAGTACATGTGGCGATAGTTGTAATCTTGTAATATTAATATTTTATACAGTCGGTGAAATGATTTTTTTGTTTGTTGTTTTTCCGCCACACTCAACAATTTTTCAGTTATCTGGTGGTGTCCCATGTCATTATAGGCGTTGGTACGCTAGCGAAAATGTGAAAATAACGAATAGTGGTCAATCTCACAATTCCTATAGGGAATACAGAATGGGAAGTTGGGCAAACACGTATCACTGGATATACCAGAGGTGAGAAAAGGTGTTTAAGAGGAGTAAGCATCCCCTGTGAACCGGTCACGCCTGCTTTAAGCCCTATATTTTGATCAGGTGAATTGAATAATCCGTAGTTAGAATCATTGTGCTAAGAACGGCCTAATAATCGGTATAAAACACACCAGACAGCATTTGTGTCAATGCAAGGTTGTATTGGCAAACTAGATCTAACGGTCATAGAATTTGCGAAATTCTGATTTTAAACGAGACTGTTGAAACTCCTGTGACATTTACTTGTTAGTCAGTAGCCTATTTTGATTTAAAAACTGATCATGTGCAGAATAAGCTCTTGCATATCAACCCACTTTAGAGATTTAAACGCCGCATATTATATAAAGTGATGAAATACAAATATCCTGTGTTAGATAGTATAGATTTTAATATCAAACAAAAACAATGAAAAATCTAATATCACAAACAGAGATTAGCCTCAAGAAAATTTGAGGATAACGAACAGTAATTAATCTCATAAACCCTATACAGAATACAAACTGGAGACTGACATCTAGTGAACATATTTGAAATAGCAATATAAGAATCTTTGAAAACCCCTTTTCAGACGGAATGAAATTCTGAAGGTGACATCTGCCTATTGTCCATTGAAAGCATGTTTTCAGTGTTCATGACAGTGCTCTAAAACGCAGAAAGTTACAGTTCTATTACTACAGTATAAATCCAATTTTGAAAGAAATCAAAAACTCAAATGCTACAGAAATAAAAATGGAAATGGACGTTTACTTTAGCATAAGGCTAGAGGATGAACATTTACGTGCATTGTGAACATATATATTAGAGCGATTATCATATTTTGGAGCTGTTCTTGATAGCCTTTGACCGCAAATCCGTTTACTGACGCACGGAGAATACGTTGAATTATCAAACGCTAAAATATGCATATCCGCAACGATAAAGGATGTGTAGTATACCTATTTTGAATTATATATTGTTGTAACAACCCTGATCAAATCTCATTATAATCTTAAACATCAATTTCTAATCTATTAATATTCTCAACAACACCTCCGATACACACTTACACGAAACTATACGTGCACTTTGCAGCAACAACCAGAGCGGCGGAATTTTAGAAGATTGAAGACCCTATTGCTATACTCATCCCAAAAATCGACATGAGAAACAAAAGCTGTGAAATCTTCCAGAAAAGAAGCCATTGTTAATGGTGCTGGGAAATGTTTGTTGAACATCTCCCTGGAATGTTGTTCGTCGATGTCAGCAAGAATTCTCCAGAACATGACAAAGTCATCTTCACCAATTATGATATTTTTCTTGCGATACTCGTCGGTTGAGAAGAAGTTGAAAAACCCCGTGATAACTGGTTTCATTTTGTTGGCATTTTCACGCGACTTATCTAAAGACACCATAGATCCCTCCAAATAAGAAATGTAATCATCCAAAGATATAGGTTTTCCTGGTCCGCTTTTAAAAATGTGGTTGTTCCACCATTTCGTTTGTTTTTCTGCTTCCAAAGGTGATCTTCTAACTCCGACAAGTCTGCGGATTTGTTCCAGCTTGGCGTTGGTTTTCTCCATGTCTCCTGTACTAATGATGCCATCATGGTCCGCGTCAAGAAGTCTTACCCACTGACGCCACTTCCGGCGTAGAAACCATTTCTCTGTGAGATGAAAGATATACTTTAAAAATAACTACGTTTTTCAATTATTTTGACGGCGTCATCAGTTTTCCTTCGTGTTTAGTAAAGTTGTTAAGGACTATATAGGATTTAAATCACTATAAATTTGTTCACATATAAGGTAATGATATATTGAGCAATGATTATTATTCATATTACAAATGTATTCTAAAGAATTAGGACTTTGGGTATAGTTCTGGAAACTTTAAATCGCACTCGTCTGATGATGTATGGTATTAGATAAGAACAAAAATAACATGAAAAGGTGAAGATAACTAACATTATTCAATCTCCTAATTGTTATAGAAAATACAAATCAGAAAGAGATGGGTAAACACGGATCCCTGGATATACCACAGGTGCGACCAGGTGCCTAGGAGGAGTAAGCATCCCCTGTCGACCAATCACACCCGCTGGTCGCTCTATATCTTGATCAAGTAAACGAAGTAATCCGCAGTCAGAATCAGTGTGCCGAGAACGACCTAAGAATTGGTATGAAACGTGTCTAACAGCATATCACCTAAAGGAAGATTGTACTGACAAACTAGATCGTTATAACGACCATATCATTTACGAAATGCCGACTTCAGACGAAACTGTACATACCATTGTAACATGAACTTCTTTATCAGTAGCCCGCCTCGATATAAAAACTGATCATATGCAAAACGTTCTTCCATATCGAATCAGTTGGAAGATATAAACACTATATGCAGATGATGATGGAATATTGCCACATAGATAAGGGAAGTTGACGATGGAAAAATTGAAATGATCCTGATTGTCATAAAGTCGAGTTTTTAATTTGCCGCCAGCATCTATTTTGAATAAAATATTGAAGTACGAGGAAGATGTGGAAGACTTTGTGGTGTCTTTTGTTCTTTAGTCTTCTATTTCGGAGTCTTTTATTATGTACAATGATCAATGATGAAATAAAGACGATATACATTAAAAATATTGTCATTGTATAGTATGGTAAACACAGACAGTTAGGTACACTTAAGATCAGGTGCCTGGGAAGAGTGAGCATCCCCTGTTGACCTGTTATACCCGCTGTGGGCCCTCTATCGTAATTATGTAAACGAAGAAATCCGCAGTCAACTGTATAACCTTTGGTATGAAACACACCAGACAGTACTCAACCAATGGTCAGGTTTTATTTTATCAATCAATAGTTATAACACCCAATTTGCGAAGTGCTGACCATAAACGAACCTGTTTTTGTTATAGTCATTTTTCAGCAAGACTAACAAATGCATGTTTAAGATTGATAACCTCACTATTCCTGCATGGAATTGACCTGTATATGTCTTGGCATCAAATAATAAGATATAATTCCAACACAGCGAGTGTGCATTAACACTACGTCATCATTACCGCGCCAGTTACAGTGTAGCGTTTCGCAGAGGAGCTGTTTACGTCCGTGGTTGTATCTTACATATGCTGGGACTTTATTCGACATCATTCCTCTGTCTACGGATTTGCGGATGATCACATTGCAAATAACAAAAATGTACAGGGATCATCAATGACTGGATGAATTCAAATAAACTGAACATATCAAGAACAGAATTTATAATATTTGGCAGTAGGAAGCAACCGGACAGATGCAGCACAAAGCCTTTAAAGAATAATAGCAATGAAATTAAATTGGAACATTGTATACGGTATTTGGGAGTATATTTAGATGAAACTTGTAACATATCAGAAGAAAATGCCGTACAGCAATGATCAATTATCTCAGAATTTGTTTGGGTTTTTTTTGGTTTTTTATTTATAGTCGCCTGAGCAATTTTTCAGCTATCCGGCGACTGTTATCTCAGAATTAAAAGTATACGTAAATGTTCGACAAAAGAGGAAACAGGAATTTTTATTTTGTCTTCAGTTATTTCTCATCTGAACTACTGCAATGTGATTTTATATGGCATAGCACAGAGTGAAATATGTATAATGCAACGAATTCAAAAAAAGAGCGCGAAACTTGTATTGAATCGTAAGAGTTCTGGGGAAGCTCTCTTTAGTTTCCCATCAATTCCAGGATACAATTCAAATTATTGACTTTTACGTATAACTGTTCAGTTGGCGAAGCGCCATTGTATTTGACCGAACTTTTAACAAAACAAGTGCCTATTCAAAAGGTACGCTCTGTTCAATCCGCTTATGACTGCTACAATGTTCCTTTCAATAAATATAAGACGTTCAGCGACAGACGTTTCGGAACCATTGGTCAGCGACATTGGAATGAACTACCACTTGAAATAAGACGAAATCGCTAAACAGTTTTAAGACCAAACCGAAAACCTTTATGTTTAGAAACTTTTAAAATACAATTTACTACCTTATTAGACATTGGTTCAGTTTTGTAGATGTATATACTTGCATGTTTTATTTATTTATTTTTCATGCTACTATTATTTCTTTTATCATATTATCTCTTTCAGTCCTTTATTGTACAACGCCAGTGAACACATGTATGTAAAATTAGGCGTTTTAATCAAATACACTAGTTTCAATGTCAGTTTCAGCGACATCACATAAAACCGGAAAACATGTATGGGACACTGAGAACATTTCAATATATAGGAATAAAACAATGGACACCAGGATATCCCCAGAGGTGGGATTAAGTGCCTTGGATGAGTAAGCATCCCTTGTTGACACTTGTAAATCATACATCTTGATCAGGTACACAAGGTAATTAGTAGTCAAAATCAGTATGAAAAAAGGTACTGCAGTCCCTAGTTCTTTCCCCAGCCTCGTTCTCATCGATATGGTCAGATAAACTCTGACTAGATGGGTTGCCATTTGAATAAAATTGATTCAAGTACAGAAGTTACCGTCTATTCAATAAATGCTCAAAAATTATTTTAAAAATTCAACTGCATATAATTTGTTTTCGAAATATGCCCTAGCACTTCCAAAACGGTCAAGTGCACATTTTCTACGTGTTCATAACATCTGTGCAAAGTTTGGGGAATGTGAAGCTAGATGTTAGTGAGGAGTTGATTGCACAAGTAGGTGCCCTATATGAGGAAGCCCGCCCGCCCATCCGGCATTCGGCATACTATAAGCCGGATGAACGTTGTGCAACCTGGCCAAAATTGAAAACTGATGAGTTATTTCCCTTTTCCAAAGCTTCTACATGTACTGATGATTTTGTTCTTCTTAATTCCTATTCAAGATTACATGTATTAAAATTACAGACAGGATTCGGATACTTCTGATGTTGTGAATACTGCGTCATTCAAACATCAAAATATTTGGGTTCTTCACTTATAAAGACGCTGATAAAATTTTAACAGGAATGAACATTTTCGAAGAAATCACAAAACAGTATACAAAATCGCATTGCTAATGGGTGTGTCTTTAAGTACTGTGGTTTTTATTTCTTCACCTTAATCACATTTTTCATAAATCAAAGAAAACTATTTCATGGTTAGTAAGAGATAAATATGCGCATTGAAAAGAAAACAAAATCACTAATTTGACTTACTTTCAGCAGGAATCATGAAGATGAAACTAATAAGAGTATAGGCCACGTATGGCATCAACACAGCTAAGTGACCTATTTTGGCGTCATGGTAGAATCCATAGAAATCCGGGTCACACTGAATAATGTAAGTTTTCCCGTCAGAAGTGTCTTTGCTGTCATACAGGTTAAGTACTTTTGTCGCTCCTGAAACATTTTAATTTAGAAACTGCAATGTAATGTTATTCACAGATTCTTGGAAACACATTATAAGTCAAGTGTGGTAACAATTTGTATTTAAATAGAATATTTTAAACATGATTTAATGTCCGAAATGTTTGATGTATTTTCCAAAAAAAGTTGTTCAAATATTGCTTCTTTTATATGAACCTTTCTTGGATATTGGTTAATCTAGGCGGTTAGATAAAACTCATATTTCCGAAGTACCAAAACTACCTGACATCTGACAGGAGTCCTTAGAAATTATCGCACTGTTGAGTTTAGTGTCGAATGCAGTCTATGTGCATTAATACCCTGAAGCACCGATTCAGTTTTGAACAAAAGCGGAACAGATTCTTTATGAGCACGTTTCATTTGGGAATGTACCTTCAACAACGGTTTATTTTTAAAATGGTTCTATACATGCAATGAAAGATTCTCATTATGTATGCGTGTGAGAGAAAGGAATAGAAAGAGATCAAATGAAAAATATATTTCCTACCATCATCAAAATTTTACTAAATGATGTATTCGAATATGTGGTCAATTTCAAACGTAAACAAAAATTTTACCGGGTTAATTTCAGACCCAAATTTAAAAGTGTAACTCTTAACGTAAGCAATCCTTGATACACTAGTAATTGGTAATAGACGCAGATATGCATATTTCTTGGAAAATAATAATGTATAGATTGAAAAGCTTTGATGACCGGTGTCAGGTCAATATCATAAATCCTGTTTGGTAAATTCACACTTGGTAACGGTGAAAATAACGAGAAGTGTCAGGTCAATATCATAAATCCTGTTTGGTAAATCCACACTCGGTAACGGTGAAAAATAATGAACAGTCGTAGGTCAATATTACACGCCATCTGCCTGTGTAAGGCTCATTACTGTAGCTGTATTCTACATTTAGTGATCTTACTTATGCTCAAACTGCCCTTTTAAAGATGACATTTTAAAAAATCATGTATAGGTTTTACACCACCACCCCCACCCCCCATATATATATATATATATATATATATATATATATATATATACATCTCAAGATACATCATTGCTGTAACCAATCAGTGTTCTACCAAACCCGTGTTTTTGCTCCTCACGAAAATCTTAACAGCTGCGAAAGAGAAACCAGACTTAACTACAATCCACATTTAATTTACACCACTTCCGGTATACAAACTAAGCGCACGGTACATACTGATCTGGAATTATGAAATCTTGAATATGATGAATATAAAAATGTGTTGTCCTTGTAATTTTAATCATACAGTGTAACTGTGGGGTGAAGGACACTTGTTATCACTTATTCAAATATGATCTTCAATGACTATTTTCTTTTAGATTTTGGATTGATTAATTATCTAGAACCGTGAGGGCAAAAGATTAATCAGCAGGTGCCGCACTTTTCGGGGGAAAAAAACATGCTAAAACACTTCATGTTCTTATGATCAAAATTGCTAGCTTCAAGCATTGAAATCCTATTTATTTTTCATTTTCTCCAATCCATTTGCCTTAATCTTAATGCATACTAAGTCATACATATATATACAGATATATTGTGTTAGATGACGAGTGTTGGTTTGCTTTCAGACCAAATTCAATGTGTATCTACAGTGAATCGGTGACAGCGAATCGAGAATGTGGGACATCATGCTTTGGTTTACGGATGGAATGGTTTGGCTTACGAACGGAATTCTGAACAGATCGAATGGCACAGATTGGCCTGTGAACGAAAGGATTCAATTCGAGAATGGAAGGGTTCAATTCGAGAACGGAAGGGTTGTAGTTTCAGGCTCCACAAACATAGATATGTGTGTATATGTCAATATTAAAATCACATACCTGCAACACATACGCCAAAGGTAGCCCAAAATAGCCCTATGCTGACGAAAAAGAAAAGTCCTCCGCATTTGTTTTGACTTTCCACTTCTGCCTTGGATATGCGGTTGGATCTGTGAGTTTGACAAAAGAACCACAGTCTCCACACAAAAACATACAAAACGAACGCACAGGAGACTCCGCCCTCTATTTGTATGAAGGCAGTTAGGTTTTCCTCCCCCGTAGTTTTCCCTTTCTTGTCAAAGGTTTTCCAGTAGCAGCTTCCATTAAATTTCACACCTTATGAAAAAAGATAGAAAAGTATTTTGAATTTACACTCCTTATTCAAAACGAGAAACTTTTCTGGGATTTTCCCGCATTAAGACTTTTTCCTGCGTCAATTTGTGATATTATTCCACTATGCCCACCGCTGACATTCTGAATCAATCAAAAATATTTAAAATTTTAGGAAAGATTCCTTCTCAAAATGATCCATTCGGCCGTTTTAGCAGTTTAATGTAAGAGATACTCATTGGAGTGTATATATATGTTAGGTTAGATCAAGTTTGCATATAATGTAACATGTTGGAGTTTCCCGAATGTCTCACAGCCGACAGAATATAAAAAAAGAATGTTGAAATAACACTCGCATGTTTTTCCAGGTGATTAGTTTTTCGAATTTTCAAATTAATGCGCTTGATTGCTTTAATTTAGATTTACTCACTAAAAGAAAATTTGCGACTTCACGATCTTTCGACTGGGTCTTGTAGCAGACGTGAAGATGACCAAAGAACTTAATATTGAATATTTCTTTTCATTGACTATGTAGAATTTGATCGTGTTCACATGAACAAAAATGCGTAAATCTTTTCCGAAGGCCATGAACATATGATAAAACAAATTCTGGCATTTCTTGTCCAATAGCAGTAGCTAACATCGCCCACGGTGTTGTGAATATCTTACTTTTCAAAGTAAAACAAACTAGGAGTATCATGTGTCAGAGTTTTAGTGAATGTTTTTTTCTTTCTTAGCCATTTATTGCTGAACACATTTTACGGTCGCTACATGTGTATCATAAAGGATGTGCCTATTCAGGCCTTGTGACACATCTGACTGAGAATAGACTAATACTGATGGTATTTGATATGAACTAGAAAACGAATTGAAAATATGAAACACAAAACGACGTACAGCAAATGACCAGTATATAATATGGATTTAAAAAGGAGTGACATGTTCTCGTGAGTAAAAAATATTACTCTTCTCAATAATTAATCTGTGGCTATATGGCCGTGTTCATGAAAAATATTTCGAATTTAACTCTTACCAATAAGTACTAATTCTCAAGACAAGACTACATGTCGTACTTTTTGCTCCTTTGTTCCGATATGCACGCCAGACAAAAGAAATCAAAATTGCATTGGATTGAATAGGTTTAGGACTTACCGTAATAAATATAAGAAATAGAGAAGGCTAGCGCTCCGAGCCATATAATCTGTTGGAGAACTGAAAAATATAATCATGATCAACATCATCTTTCTCATCATCATCATTACGTTTTTGATCATCATATTCAAATTTCTGTACAACGCCATCATTAATATCAAACATAGGTTGGTTGCGTATTGTTTAACGTCTCCTTCGAGAATATTTCACTCATATGGAGACAACACCATTGCCGGTGAAGGGCTGTAAAATTTAGGCCTATGCTCGGCGCTTACGGCTTTAAGCAGGGAGGGATCTTTATCGTGCTTCACTTGCTATGACACGAGACCTCGGTTTTAACGATCTCGTTCGAAAGACCACCGCACTCAGTCTCCTCTTATGACAAGCAAGGGGTACTGAGGACCTACTCTAACCCGGATCCCCAAGAAACTATCAAACAACTAGGGGGAAAAAAAGCTAAATCACTGTATTAACAGATGAAGATGACGACTAGTGATCGAAATCATAATTTCTATGAAGAATACAGAATCAGGGCGAACACGGACTCCTGTAGATACGAATACTAAAGGAAGGATCAGATGCCTAGAAAGAATAAGCATTTCCTGCTCCTGTCGTGAATTAGACAGAACGTTATATGAAGGATACGATTAGATATGAAAATATTACTCGTACCCAATAAAAAGTACATCAAAAATTAACGATTACCAACTCACTGGATAATTCAATCCATTCATGGACAATTTCCCAGATATTTCTGTCGTCTTTGTTGTATGGACTGGATTTCCTCTCCCATGCATTAGGTGACGGTCTCCGTACAAACAAATCGTCGTAAGCAGGAGGAGGGTCTATATGCAAAGGGAAAACAATCTTTGATTTGAATTATGTGCGTAGTATCTTCAATCCTCTCGGAAACAAGAGTACAAGTTTAATGTGATTGGCCAAGGCCTAGACAGAAGAGCCTGCTAAATATGCTGACATACGATCAATTCAGCTGTTAAATTTCCATTATAAATATGCTTTTACCAGATTTCAGCACAAACAGGAAGCGTCGTTGACCGATATTACTTTATAACATTGTTCCAATCAATTTATTAAGGTGTTGTCCATTTTCAAATGACCAGTTAGATTTAAAATTTTCATAAGCATATAACATGCAAGAGGAGTACAATGAATGTACTTAACGGACGTATCCTTAGTGCTAACAGTGAGGGTTGTTTTACGTTCTAAAACCTGCTGTGACACGGGACTTCCGTTTTTAGGTCCTATCCGAAAGGCCCGTGATTCTCACTTCTAAATGCCGAGTGTTTGGCAATGGAGCAATCACTACTTTTACTAACATCTTCGGTTTGATTGATTAATTAATTGATTGATTATATATTGTTTAACATCCCGCTCGAGAATCTTTCACTCATATGGAGACGTCAACACTGCCGATGAAGGGCTGCAAATTTAGGCCAATGCTCGGCGCTTGTGGCCTTTGAGCAGGAGGGATCTTTTATGTGCCACACCTGCTGTGACACGGGGCCTCGGTTTTTGCGGTCTCATCCGAAGGACCGCCCCATTTAGTCGCCTCTTACGACAAGCAATGGGGTACTGAGAACCTATTCTAACAACCCGGGTCTTCACTGGGTTCTTCGGTTTGACGGGGCAAAAATAGTAATACTAACAAACTATATAAATTATATAACACTTATATAACTTAGACTACTCTTAGTTTCTATTTCAAAGTCAATTTAGTATTAGTTTAGTATTAGTATTATCGCTTTTTTATTTTTAGTCTCAATCTCGCGAACTTCCGATCGCAAAATCGAACGCTGTAACAACTGAGTTAGACACTTTAAAAGGAAACGATGTGAGGTCTTATAAAAGAATCGCCACTTCTAACGGACGGGTTCTCTTCATTTCGTCATATTGATTGACTGGTTGTTTATTGTTTTCCGCCACACTCAACAAATTTTCAGGTATCTGGTGGCGTCCAGTTTTTGTTGGTGGAGGAGAGAACCCGGACACAAAGTACCCAGGAAGAGATCACCGACCTTCCGAAAGTAAACTGGCAAACTTTCTCACATATTTCGGCGCGAGCAAGAATCGAACCCTCGCCGACTAGAGGTGAGAGGCCATTTCATTATAAAATTACATTTGAAAACACCAGGTGGAAAGGGCACTGTTTGTCAGTAAAGATAATAATTCTGTATTCAAACTTTATAGGTCAGAAACGATACTAGTATTTCTTATTCTGGATATTTATATACGATTATGTGATTATCTTTTTAAAAGAAATTTATATGCTCTGTCAACAAGTTTGATTGATTTAAACAGGGATACATAGTCAGAAAATTTGTTGAGCAAAGTAAAATCAGAAACCTGTGTTCCTTTTATTGGTTCGATATAAAGATAAGACACTCATCAATATCTTTATATAAAGAAATAATCCTTCAATTTAAAAACGAGTATATGTTGTTGCTTTTCTACCACCATTAGTGAGTTTATTTGGACATATTCATTACACTCAAATTATTTGCTACATACAGTAAATTGCTACTTACCTAGATCTTGAACATGTTCTGCTGTGGCTATTGCCGGTGCCCCTGTATAAGTGTATCCTGTACCTGAAGTTCCAGGACCCGAATACTCGGGGAGCGCTAATGGAGGGAGACTCCTCTTCTCCATTCCGTTAAAAGTATTCCGAGGTATGTCGTTTACGGACATATATGTATACTCTCCTATATATTCTTTTTAGAACTATTTCAAATAAAATATCAGACTGGGTCGGCGAAAAAAATGACTATACATTTCACAGAGAAAACATTATGCCATCCGACTGTATACGCGTTCACTATTCAGGTGTTTGGGTCTTTCGAAATGATCTATTGATTTTCTTACCCAGTCATGGTTTATGAATACACATACAGGTAAAGGGGTCAGAAACTGTGACGAGCAGAGCCAGGCATTTAATAACAGTTCAATCTCTACATTAACAGAATAGATGAAAATAAAATCAGTCAGTGAAAATGGATTTCTCTCAAGAACATTTTCCATCAACACCATTGATCTTATTAAAGAATAAGAATTTAAAAATCTAAATCCTTATCATTATTAATCCAAAACTAAACAAGAGTTGATCCATCAGATTTGTTGTATGTGAGAAAGCTATTGAAGTGATTCTGTCAGTAATGAGATTAAATTCAAGACTTCATTTTAAATAAACTCACTAATGGTGGTAGAAAAGCAACAACATTTGATTACTTTACAAATTTTATTGACCGTGCAAATGAATTACAAATATAAGAATTTTCAAGGGGCTGATATTTTTCCACTAAAATGTGAAACAAAAAATACGAAGAGTGATCGATGAAAAGGTAAAGGTAACAAAGAGTTATCAATGTCATCAGTCTTATAAGAAATACAAAACAGAGGGGCAACACGAACACCTCGATGTACTAGAGGTGGGATTAGGTGTCTTGGAGGAGTAAGCATCCCCTGTCGACCGTCACACCCGCCGTGAGCCCTATATCTTGATCAGTTAAACGGAGTAATCCGTAGTCAGAATCATTGTGCCAAGAACGGCCTAGCAATTCCTATGAAACACGCCAGACAGTCTTTGTTTCAATGACAGGTTGTATTGGCAAACTAGATCGTTATAATGACAATAGAAAATGCAAAATGCTGACGTCAGACGCGACTGTTGAAACCCTTGTAGCATCAACCTGTGTGTCAGTAGCCAACCTCGATATAAAAACTGATGATACAAACTCTTGCGTATCGAATACATTGATTTGATTTCATTGTTTGTTGTTTTTCGCCACACACAACATTTTTTCAGTTACCTGGTGGTTACTTTCAATGGATAGAATCAACTGAAACGTACAATTCAAATCTTTTTTTTTAATTGGGGTTTTTGCAATATTCTAGAACTAATATATACGTGTTATCTGTGTAATCGACAATTCAAAATAAAATTTGCATCAGAGATCAGTTCAGTTTATTACATTCAAACCATGGAATGCTACCTGAGGTACACGAAGCGTATTTACATATTGTCGCAATCAATTATTTGTGTGTAAATAATTATCCTTTACTGATCCTCAATGCTTCGTTACGGTAATGTGAATTTATCCTGTGTGGAGCCCTAATTTTCTTAGATTTTGCATCGGTTAGCATAATAGTATAATACACTCTACCTGGGTTATTCTACCCGCTTTTGAAAGCCTTATATAAACATGGGTTCTCTCACTATAGCAGAACAGCGCACGATTTTTCTGGGACAAGGTCCTAATTACACAGCATTACTTGACTAGTATTCTATGGTAAAATCGTCTCCAGACGGGGCAAGTTCACTTATTTTTATTGAAGCATCTTATTTTGCTCTTTGCAGTTTTTATGTCATTTATTTGAAAAGTAATATTCTATAAATTCACGGCCATCGTTCACACGTGTTCGAAGTTGAAGTTAAGTCATTCCTATGTGAATTTAACCCAGTCTTTTGTGCAATGTACAGGAATACAAGCACGTGTGATTCATAAATACTATGTATTATGAAAGGTATTGCAGTTAGTACCGTTTGCCGTTCTCTATGGTGTGTAAGTGCATGTATATTTTGAGTCACAAAACGTTCTGATATTTGTATGACTCAATGTTAGGTACATTGTCATATTGTGGTTATGTAAGCGTTATTGTTTAAGGTTCCGGGGGTAGGCTTAACAAATAATGTCAGGAGTCCCGACATTAACTTGCGCCAGTAGACAATTACAGACGAGGCTCTGGATATCCACCTACTTCCCAGTCAGACCTGAGGATAAGGATCATGGGGATTCTTATGTCGGAAAGAAGTTTCCGTGTGTCATTTCCGAGCGTCCCAGCGGAAAAATCTAAGTCGACTTACAGTGTACGAGCACGTGGGACGTTCGTCTCAACATGCAGTCCGTAGAAGTGGAAACGGATCCGCATACCGTCAACTGGAGACGGAGGACCGTGTAATGCTACAGGATATAGACACTTGAATTACGTTATTGTGTATTGATGCTTTTATTGTAAATATTTGTATATATTATATAAAAACAAAAAAAAAAATGTTTGTATTTACTGATCAGAATGTCGGTCAATCGTCATACATATATACAATAACAGTTGCAGGGGTCAAACAAACAGTTAGGAGTACGGACAATATTGACTTTCAAAATCAAGACAAATTTCTTAGAATTACAGGATCCTTGGAAAACATGACTTCACAAAATGTTTTGGTGTTTGGGGCAGAACAATATTCTATATCTAAAAATCTCTGCGCAATTTAAATAATGATTTACATTCAAGAATATAATGAAATTCATCTCCGATTTGTTCGATACTCGAGAGCATGCCATGCGTATGAGAATTTTCTAAAGCGAGGTCAACTACTTACAAAAAAAAATGACGTTACAGGGTTATAACGAATCTCGCTTGAAGTCATAATTTCGGAAATTTTACGGTCGCTATAATGACCTTGTTTGCGATTAGAAGTGTCTCTGGGACATATGTTGAATGATTTGTTTCATACCCTTTGTTCGACTGTAATTTTTCATACTAACTTTGACTACGGATAATCCAGTTTACCTAATTTCGACTAAGGGCTCACGGCGGGTGTGACCGGTAAGCAGAGGATACTTACTCCTCCATGGCACCTGATCCTACCTTCGCTTTGTCGGAGGTCCGTGTTGCCCTACACTCGAACTTGTATGTGTCTTAGGGGATTTATGATTACGATTTACACATTGTTTACTCGCCATTCGATATTGCATAATGTACAGAAGCATTCATTTCTTTCAGCGTTAATCCATCTGTCCCACTTCAACAGGAAGGTGTTGATGTGTAGTTCTGAATTTAACAAAAAAAAGTCTTTGTAATTTCCGTGGTAGTAATGTAAACTATTGTTCGCATTCAAAATTTGTTTTAAAAATTCTATAAATAATACCCTTAGGAGAATTGGCTATATATCATCATGCCATTTTCGTAAGAACTGATCTCGTAGTCTTCGATGAGCAGTAATTTTAATCCACATAGAGTTAAAGTTCCGTGTTCCATGCTCAATCCAAATATTTGAGAGGCCACATTTATCAAACAAAAAGTCTGCAAAAATGAAATCCACGGGTCGATTATTTTTCCTTATCCGTATTCACAATCAAGGTGTCAAGAACGGCCTAACGATTGGTATGAAACACGTCATTTGTCATTTCGTCTTACTGATAAGAAGTAACGGATACCAATGTCCTAAATTTTCGCGATAAATTTCGGAAGTGTGATTTTACTAACTTCGGATAGACTTTAAAATGCTGTGTAGGATATGCTTTTACATCTTCATACTTGCTATGTAAAATGTACAAATTTATGTAGCGCCAAAATATGTATATCCATAAAGCACAAGGACGGAAAATATAACTACATAAATAGGAGACTCCATGGCCGAGTGGTTAAAGCATCGAGCTCAAAATAGCAAGGTCTCTCACCTCTAGTCGGCAGGGGTTTGGTTCTCGTTCGTGTCGATATATGTGATAAAGTTTGCCAATTTACTTTCGGAAGGTCAGTGGTCTCTTCCCGTGTATATTATATCTGGGTTCCCTCCTCCACCTACAAAAATTGGACGCCACCAAATAACTGAAAAATTGTTGAGTGTGGCGGAAAACAACTTCATACCAAGCCTCATCACATCCATAAAAGTAATATCAATAAATCGTAATTGTCCATTCAATTCTTAACATTACCCCTGATGCAGAATTATGTTACACTATATCTGCATTTTCCAGCAACAATCGGAATTTAAGACCCTATTGCTATACTCATCCCAAAAATCGACATGAGAAACAAACGCCGTGAAATCTTCCAGAAAAGAAGCCATTGTTAATGATGCTGGGAAATGTTCGTTCAACATCTCCCTGGAGTGTTGTTCGTCGATGTCAGCAAGAATTCTCCAGAACATGACAAAGTCATCTTCAATATTGAGATTTTCCTTGCAATACTCGTCAGTTGAAAAGAAGTTGAAAAACCCCTGTGATAACTGGTTTCATTTTGTTGGCATTTTCATGCAAGTTGTCTTAAGACACCACATATCCCTCCAAATATAAAGTATAATCTTGCATTGATACAGGTTTTCCTGGTCCGCTTCTGAAAATGTGGTCGCTCCACCATTTCTGTTGGTCGTCTGTGGACATGGGATACTCTCTAGCCCCGACAAGTCTCCGGATTTGTTCCAGGTTGGCGTTGGTTTTCACCATGTCTCCTGGACTAATTATGTCATCATGGTCAGCGTCAAGAAGTCTAAACCACTGACTCCATACGGCGTAGACTCCATTTCTCTGTGAAACGAAAGATAACTTTTAAAAATAATTATTTTGACTGTGCAACGAGCTTCCTTTCATTGTGTTTAGGGTCTTTGAGAACAATCCAGGGCTCAGATTTCCACGTCCTTTGTGCAGGGATCCACGTTGCACAGTGTAATTTTGATGCTGTCAAATCTATTGCGTCATAAAATGTAACAAGTTCCTATACTTTAATAACTTTGTGTTTGATTTTGATTCAATCAGCTGATGTAATCAGTGCGTAAAAGACAATATGTTGAAAGCAATTTTTATTCATTATTTTTTTAAAAGCATGCTTTAAAGAAAAAAATGCAGATAGTTTTTTTTCAGCACTGTTACACAATATGGTGTAATAAAAAGACATTTTTAAATGAAAAGATTCACTGCATATATTCCTTATACAGTTCTACTGACCGAGTGGTTTGAGCATTGCACTCAAAATCACAAGGCCTCTCACCTCTAGTCGGCGCGGGTTCGATTCTCGCTCGCACCGATATATGTGAGAAAGTTTGCCAGTTTACTTTCGGAGGGTCGGTGGTCTATTCCAGGGTAGAATTGTATCTGGGTTCTCGTCTCCACCAATAAAACCTGGACGACACCAGATAACTGAAAAATGTTTGGGTGTGGTGTAAAACAATACACAATTATACAGTTTACTGAAGTTACGAAAGAACTTTCAATGTGCTATTTCTCCGCCTACCTTCTGGTCAGGTTTTAAAGTGATTATATTTAAATGATTTTTATGATGTAAAGGTGAAGATAACTATCAGTATTCAATCTCGTAATTCCTATTATAAATACTACAAAGAGATTGACAAACACGGACCCCGGACGCTGTTGACCGGTCACACCCGCCGTGAGCCTTACATCCCGATCAGGTAAACGGAGTAATCCGTAGTCAGAATCAGTGTGCCAAGAACGGCCTAACAATTGATTTGAAACACATCATATAGCATTTGACCTAAAAGAAAGTTGTATTGGCAAACTAGATCGTTATAACGAGTATAAAATTTCCAAAATGCTGACTTTAGACGAGACTGTACAAACCCTTGTAACATCAACGTCTTTGGCAGTAGCCTGCCTCGATTTAAAAACCGATGATATGTAGAACAAGCTCTTGTGTATCGAATCAGCTGGGTGATATAAACACCATATACAGGTGAGGATAGAATATTACCACTTAGATAAGGGAGGTTTACGATGGAGAAATTGAAATCATCCCATTTGTCATAAAGTTGAGTTGTTAGTTTGCCACCAGCACCTATTTGCAGTGAAATATCTAAGTATGAAGCAGGTTTGGAAGACTCTGTGGTGCTTTTATCTCAAGTTCACTGGGATATATCAAATCGACATATGAATAAAATGATCATGGTTGATAGATAAAACGTCGTCGACATATCTGAATGTCGAATTGAAGGCTACAGCAAGATACTTCTATGGATTTTCATGAACATTGATTGATTTGACAAAACAAAGAGAGATAATTCTATAAGTTGAGTTCGAATTTCGTATTTTATTGTGGAAATCAATGGGAAACGGACATATTTTTAAAACATTTTCCCAATCCGTAAAACACTAATTCCTTTTTAGGTGTTATAAATTTTCATTTACTAAATTTATACCGACACATTTGTTGTCGCATTAGGGGGAGGAGGTGGTATGTTTACGACCAAACTGCGGCAACATGTTCAATTTTTGAGCAATTGCAAATGAGGTTAAGCTATGCGAACCTGATAATGTTGAGTTCACACAAGTCAAATATTGCTATAGAGATATTGGTACACTGCTAATAATGTATCCAATATAAAGGGATCTACACATTTCAGCGTCCTGGTCTGCCATAACCTGTCCGGATGATATCCGTGGTGAGTTAGCATTGATCCATGTATGGTATTGTGACGTCAAATGTTTTTGACTGCAACATGAAAATCACCAATGTTGCGTATCACATTTCTTGCCACTTACTGTCCGACGGTCCTGTTAGGTCTAAATCTGAATGAAAGAATTTTCTGTAAAAATATGTCATGATAGTTTCGTCTGTGACGTTTGCTCACACCCACCTCACCCATCATAATATAGGATGCATCAAAACATTTAATTTCTTTCATCAGCAGCATTGTCTTTGACTTAAACGTTAAGAAATCTCTACGAAAACCTGTTTTGTTTGTAGAAAAAATCCGTAAATTTTCAAATATGTCTGGATAAGCGCAGGGGCCAGATATTTCACCCTATGCATGTCATTGGCATTTCAACATTCAAACCATATCAAACTGATTCGTGTACAATCTAACAATTGCCATTGTACCTAAGGAGCAAGCTTACCATCTAGGTTGTTTACAGCTTCCATATAATCATCTTGCTGTTTTGATCTGTAACGTCAATCTCATAATCTAATCATGATGATACCAACTCACAATTCACTGTATTAAACTAAAATGTCATTTTCATTCAGTTTGAACGTTCACCTGTAATCCGTATGATTGCTGTTATCATATTGAAATAATGGCATATAAAGCATGATTTCAGCAATTCGTTCTTGCCTTAGCTAATTTAGAACGTTAAACACGATGTTAGGCTTTAAAAACAATTTGAAGGGCCTCGTGTCCTTGACACTTTCTTCATTATCAGTTTTAGTCTTATGTCTTATTCAGGAGTCTAATCTTGAATAGATGAATCTCTGGTTTGTTTCGGGGTGGGGGGGTGGGGGTTCTTTACTGGGTTTTTTTTTTTGTTGATGTTATGACTCAGTAGTTCATATTTAAATCACTTACGCTAGTTTTTTGTAAAATCCATAATGTCTGTCCTTAAAAGGAAACATAGATTCTGAAATCAACAAACTTGAAATTCTTTCAAGCAAGGACGATTTATGCCAAGTTTGATTCAAAGTGGAACATTGTTTCTGCAGCACAAGATCAAAATGTGAAAAATGTGTAATGCCGTCGTCAACAATTCAGACGCTGTCAGTCAATAGATAAATTTTCATCAGAAAAGTTTACTCTCGTCTTCAGCTCGACTCATTTCTCATAAACCGACGGAAATCAATGCACTTTTTCTGATTGATAAATGTATGTGTTTAGAAAATAAATAGATTTTACTTACTTTCGGCAGGAATCACGAAGATGAAGTTTATAAGAACGTAGGTGACGTACGGAACAACAACAGCCAGATGTCTTATTTCGGCGTCATGATAGAAACTGTAGAAATCTGGATTACACTGATTGTTGTAGTTGTCATACAGGTTAAATACTTTTACTGCTCCAATAATAATTATTTTTTTAAATGCGATTGAAACCAAAAGGTGTTATGAATCGCAAATTAATTCTAAAGTTCTTGGAAACTAATCACTGCATATTTGTGCAAGCAATCTTTCAAATTTATCTAAACCATGGCTTTAATTTCAGGGCATATTATGCGATATTCATGCAACATGGTTTGGATCAGTCCAGCTTTTGTATATTGTGAAGCACATTATAAATAGTTTAAACCGAAAGTAGGATATCGTATAACATTCCCCGAAATTAAATTCAGTCCATATATTTCATTGCAAAAAGACATCAAGTTTGTTTTCCTTTTTTATGTACAAACTCACTGACGAATACGTGTTACCAGCTCACTTAGATTCACCAAGAAATTACCGACGAAGCTCAGAACAGAACCATCTCAGTTCTACAATGTAATTTATTTTTACAAATCAATTTCGAAAATGTAGAAGGTTTCCAACGCAAATATGTGCAAGCTAAGCACATAATGTCCATTTAAGGTCGCAGTCCAAATTGGCATGTAACGAAAGGCCTGGCAATTGATATGAAGCACGTCAATATCTTTGTTTTATCTTCTTGTTAAAATATCATACAAAAATGTTTTGAACATTTATAGAGTTGATTGCGCACAAGTAGAAGGGGAAAAAAAAGAAAACGTTGTACTGACTTGGGTTGAAAAGTGGGCGTATTCCCATACAAAGACACATTATACCACTATTGAACAGAAACATAGTGAGAATTTTATTTTTGATAAAGATTCCCATAATTACTGTCATTGTGCTCTTTGATTATTACTGCTATTTTATTTGGCAAGTCGTACGAATAATTCCAGAGTAAGAAGAGGCACAAAAGCAGGACGAAGGTTTGCCAGACATATCAACACAGTGTGTGTTAGATGGTTGAGGTGTAAATGGGAGGGTAAGCCGAACATGAAACGTAACGCAGACTATAACAATCTGGTTCTGCTGGCTGGCTTAAACATGACATCACAAGGGGATTCCTGTCAGGCCTGCCAACATGGCGATCAAAGCAAACCATCTAGAGATTCCCAATATTACACCTTCAATGCCAAAGTGAGACATTTTAATATCTGTCTACTTAATCCCTGGTCAGTGTGCAACAAAACCACTAGTCTAAATGATTTCATTATAGATCAGGACTTAGACATAATGGCCGTCACAGAGACTTGGCTCACTGGTTCAGAAAGAGACAATCCTATCATTAGTGCACTTCTTCCACCGGGTTACAACATCAAACACAATCCTCGCATGTCCCGTGGTGGAGGAACAGCTGTTATTCACAAGTCTAACCTCAATGTTAAACCTACACCAGACACTCATTCTATGGAGTCATTTGAGGTAATGGACTGTAGTGTGATTGCTACTAAGAGGTTGCGTTTGTGCGTTGTATATCGCCCACCCCCTTCCAGAAGCAACAACTACACAGTAAAACAGTTTTTCAGTGAGTTTTCTGCTTACCTTGAACAATTGGTTTCGTGCACTACATCTCTACTCATCGTGGGTGATTTCAACTTCCACATTGAGAATTTTAATGATGCTGATGCTGCTGTATTTCTCTCTATGGTGACGTCTTTTAGCTTCCAGCAACATGTCACTCAGAGTACCCATCGCAGTGGTCACACACTGGACCTTGTTTTATCCCGATCAATAGACTCACTTGTGCTTACCACCCTTGCTGAGGACCATGGGTTCTGTGAACTTGACCCTCTGCCCACATCTCTTGTGAAGCAAGAGGTCACAACTCTCGCTCCCATCATCACGTCCATCATAAATAAGTCACTTGAGAGTGGTTCCTTCCCAACATCTTTCAAAGGAGCTATTGTGACACCACTTCTGAAAAAGGCTTCACTAGACCCTGATGTACCAAAGAACTACCGGCCAGTGTCCAACCTTGCATATGTATCCAAGTTAATTGAGAAGGTTGTAGCAGCACAGATACATACCTACCTCAGTGAGAATGATCTACTCGAGCCATTCCAAAGTGCTTACCGTCAGGGACATAGTACTGAGACGGCACTTCTGCGAGTTCACAATGATGTGGTTTGTGCCATTGGAGAGCAGAAAGCTGTCTTGCTAGTGCAGTTGGACCTATTGGCTGCCTTTGATACTGTGGATCATTCACGCTTGCTACAAATACTCAAGGACCTTGGAATTAAGGACACTGTGCTCATGTGGTTCGCGTCCTATCTTACCAATCGGACCCAGATTGTCAAAGTGAAGGGGGCAAAATCTGGTGCCACTGAGTTGAACTGCGGTGTGCCCCAGGGATCGGTCCTTGGGTCTGTCCTATTCAACATCTACACATCATCCCTGGGGACCCTTCTCAGAAAGAACAATGTCTTGTACCACATGTATGCTGACGACAATGAATTGTATATCAGCTTTAAAGTTCAACAGGTTGCTCTTGCAGTCAGTCAGATGGAGTCTTGCTTGAGGTCAGTTCAAACCTGGATGGCTCAACATCACCTCAAGATCAACACAGACAAGACCGAGGTGCTAGTAATATCCTCAAAACAAATAGCATCTAAGCTGCACATACCATCACTGCAAGTAGGAAACGATTCTATCACTCCTGTTGCTAAGGCCAAGGGAGTTGGTGTAACAATTGACCAACACTTAACCATGGAGGCACATATACCATCAGTGTGCAGAGGTGCCTTCATCCACCTTAAGAACCTGAGCCAGCTGAGAAGATATCTAGACAGGGAATCTTTAGAATATGTTGTCCATGCCTTTATAACAACAAAGCTGGACTACTGTAACTCTCTCTTTTGCGGCTTACCATCAACGCAGATCCAGCGGCTTCAATCTATCCAAAATGCTGCTGCCAGAATCATCTCAGGCACCAGCAAATATGACAGAATTACACCTGTACTACGCTCTCTCCATTGGCTTCCAGTTCAGCAAAGAGTCATCTTCAAGACATTGGTGTTGGTGTACAAAACAGTACACAACACAGCCCCATCCTATCTGCAAGAACTCATAACACCTTATGCTCCCTCCAGAATACTGCGGTCCAGTGACCAGAGCCTACTACGAGTGCCATTTACCACCTCAACGGTGATTCAAACTCGAGCCTTTAGTGTTGCTGGCCCTAAACTGTGGAACGCTCTTCCGTATGATATCAGAACTGCCACCAGTCTCTGTACCTTCAAATCTAAATTAAAGACTCATCTGTTCACATGCTACAACTAATCTGGGACCTACCACGATCTGTTTTTATATACCTCATTTCACTTATTTTATTGTTGTTTAAATAGCGTTTAGAGCAGTATGGACTTTACGCTTTACAAAATAAATTTATTATTATTATTATTATTATTGTTATTGGTACTGATAATTTCTGATTTTATTGTTGATATTGATAATTTCTTATTTTATTGTTGATATTGATAATTTCTTATTTTCTTGTTGGTACTGATAATTTCTGATTTTCTTTTTCTTATTTTATTGTTGATATTGATAATTTTTTATTTTATTGATGGTATTGATAATTTCTAATTTTATTGTTGGTACTGATAATTTCTGATTTTATTGTTGGTAATGATAATTTCTGATTTTATTGTTGGTATTGATAATTTCTGATTTTATTGTTGGTACTGATAATTTCTGATTTTCTTTTTCTTATCTTATTGTTGGTATTGATAATTTCTTATGTTATTGTTGGTACTGATAATTTCTGATTTTATTGTTGGTACTGATAATTTCTTATTTTATTGTTGGTACTGATAAATCTGATTTTATTGTTAGTACTGATAATTTCTGATTTTATTGTTGGTACTGATAAATCTGATTTTATTGTTAGTACTGATAATTTCTTATTTTATTGTTGGTACTGATAAATCTGATTTTATTGTTAGTACTGATAATTTCTGATTTTATTGTTGGTACTGATAAATCTGATTTTATTGTTAGTACTGATAATTTCTTATTTTATTGTTGGTACTGATAATTTCTGATTTTATTGTTAGTACTGATATTTTCTGATTTTATTGGTGATACTGATAATTTCTTATTAGTACTCATACTTCCTGTTGTTTCTAATAGTTTCTTTTTTGTACTGAGAATTTTTCATATGTACTGTCGCTTATTGCATAGGCTCTGGTTTTTACTGATAATTACTGAGGAAAGTTGTGTCGGTATATTGAGAATTGCTGATAAATGTTATATCGCTTGTAGGATTGTGTGAAAATTGCCAGGGGCTAGATAAACATGACAATAATGGTTTGTTAAAATGGACGCTTATAACAGTTGTTACTGACATGCATATTTTATCCCGTTTACGTAATTTCGACTAAGGGCTCACGGCGGGTGTGACCGGTCAGCAGAGGATGCTTACTCCTCCATGGCAACTGATCCTACCTTCGCTTTGTCGGAGGTCCGTGTTGCCCTACACTCGAACTTGTATATGTCTTAGAGATTTATAATTACGATTTATACATTGTTTACTTCGCCATTCGATATTTTAGCTTATTGAGATAATTACAGAGGCACCAAACATTAAATATGTTTATTAAAAAAAACTGATTTTCAATACTTCCATTCTAAAACTAGTTCCTTGATTTCTTGACTTCTTTTTTAACTTGTATTTTTTTGCCATAATAGAATTAATTACGGTCAGCTAATCTGAGGTATTTGACGTGAACACAAGTGTTTGTCGTCATACGAATCAAGAGAGGGAAATTGGGCTGGCGAAAAATACACATGAAAAAGTAGAGATAGCGATCACCAATCAATTCCATAACCCCTAAAAGGAATACAAATTAAAAGTTGGACGAAAATGTACCCCTGGATACACCAGAGGTGGGATCAGGTGCTTGGGAGTGGACAGAAGTGTTAACATTGTGAAATATATCTTTTCGCAATACAATAACGTTATGCCAAAAAAAATTGTTTATTCTAGCTTTTTGGTCTTATTGAAATTTGTCTTTGAAATCGACTATGATCGAATTAGTTTTTTATTCACCTGCTATAAGATATGAAACATAAACGATATCACTTTTTATGCACAAATAATGTCTCCCCAGTGATGCTCAAGTAAAACATGTTGGAAATCCCAAATATGAACAAACTTGGAAGAGTTGAATGAACCAAAAATACCACATAGTGGACCTAAATCTGGCAAAGGATCAGAGCTATGCATGAGGGAGATAATCCTTAATTTTTAAATGAATTTCTTACTTTTATCACGGAATATTTTTATCCGTAATTCATGTTAGTACAGACGTACTTAGCAACTGGACTGGTGAATACCCTTGGGGACTAACAGTCCACCAGCAGAGGCATCGATTCAGTTGTTGTAACATAAAACATAAACCATAAACTTGGGGAACATAAAAAAGATAAGTTTTGATCATTTGAGCTAAGCTACAGCTAGTTAAGTTAATATTATTTTCTAAGTTGTCTGTGTTATATATCGAGAGGTGCATTTAGATCTGTCAAGTTTTTGTTTTAAAGAAATGCAAGAGTGACCGTGGACCACTTTATCGAGAACGAATAAAATCAGAACGACTTAATATGGGAAGAGGAAGATTTGACCAGGTAACGAAACGCTGAACGAAACGGTTTGTTGTGGAGACGGAACAATAATAAACTAGTCAAGAACGAAGCGTTCATTTGCTGTACTATAGGGTTCTTGTTGAGTCTGTACCTTTCAGATCTTCACATGTAAATATATACATATTTAACTCACATACCTACAACACTCATACCAAAGTTAGCTCAAAATATTGCCATGCTGCAAAAAAAAAGAAAAGTCTTCCACATTTCTTTCTGTCCTCCATTTCTGTCTTGGAGATGCGGTTGGACCTTCGAGTTTGACAAAAAGCCCATAACCGCCACAGTAAAACATATAGAACGAAAGCACAGGAGACTCCGCCCACTGCTTGTATGAAGGCAATTAGGTTTTCCTCCCAGGTAGTTTTCCCTTCTTTGTCAAAGGTTTTCCAGGAGCAACTTCCATCAAATGTCACACCTAATAAAAATATTTCCTAAAGTTTAGGTTCCGAGATAGATAGTAATTGCTTTGCATTTTTGCGAATCAATACAGAAAGTACTATTTGAAGACGTTTTATCTATCCGCGAGGCTAATCGCCAACACTAACTACCTACTGATGATTGTTTAGGTGGGCATATTACTCTCATGATGTTGCCTAGCGACTCAAATGTTTCTTTGCCAAAACTAATAATATTCGATATTAAGAATTTACTTTTCAAGCTACATAATATTACTACACTACAGATTTTTAATTCACTTTCCACTTTACGTTTTCGGGTCGTTTTGAATTTGAACTGATTTTCTATATAAACATTTTATTCTATTTTCACTATACGACATCTCTTCATTGGGGATCAATCAAATTATGAAATTTTTCATTTTCATGGAATCTTTGTTACAAATGTGGCCGTGAATCGACTGGTATTTGAAATGACGATATTGTGCAATTTAAAAAAGACAGACAATATACAGAGTTGTACGAAATATGGATCAGAAAAGAGTGAATGGCAGGTGCGTCTTCGCTATAACATATATCCATCAAACCCCGTGGGGATCCGGATTGTTAGAATAGATCCTCAGCTCCCCATAGCTTGTCGTAGAAGGCGACTAAATTGGGCGGTCCTTCGGATGAGACCGCAAAAACCGAGGCTCCGTGTCACAGCAGGTGTGGCACAATAAAGATCCCTCCCTGCTCAAAGGCCATAATCGTCGAGTATAGGCCTACATTTGCAGCCCTTCACCGGCAATGTTGCTGTCTCCATATGAGTGAAAGATCCTCCAGCGGGAAGTTAAACAATATACAACCAATCAATCAATATATACATCAACTCCATCATGACAAGATTAACGGGGAAAAAGTACCAATTCAATACTTTGTTGGTGACGATAGGGCCATGTGGTTAAAAATATTCCCACTTTTATGAAAATATCTCAACTTTTGACAATACCAACATTACAGTTATCGTTTGTAGATGTTCATATATACATTTTAGCCAAAAAACCCAAAAAGTTAGATAAGAATAAATGACTCTGGGACTTACCGTAATAAATATCAGAAATTGAGAAGGCTAGCGTTCCGAGCCATATAATCTGTTGGAGAACTGACAAATATAATATCATCACGATCAGCATCATCTTTCCCATCATCATCATTACCATCATCATCATCATCATCATCTTTCTCATGAACGGATGAGCAATCGTCATTTATATGATGTATGGACGGATTACCGTTCTGATGTTATCAAACTGATGAATTCGTTTAAAATTACAATACTAAACTTAAGCCCCCCGCGTGGCGCAGTGGTTAGAGCGTCGGGCTCAAAGATCTGATGATCCTTGAGTCGGGGGTTCGAATCCCACTGTGGGACGTGGGTGCCGGTCTTTCGGATGAGACCGTATAAACCGAGGTCCTGTGTCGCAGTAGGTGTGGCACGATAAAGATCCCTCCCTGCTCAAAGGCCCTGAGTGCCGAGCATAGGCCTAAATTTGCAGCCCTGTCACCAGTAATGGTGACAGCCGCCGGATAGCTGAAAAATTGCTCAGGCGGCTATAAACAAACAAACAAACAAACAAACAAACAATACTAAACTTAATTTTCGTGTATAATGAATCAAATGAATCATGAAAACTTTTCCAGAAATCACAGAGAGTAAGGAACTATCAATCACTAACTCACTCGATAATTCAAACCATCCATGGACAATTTCCCAGACATTCCTGTCGTCTTTGTTGTATGGACTGGATTTCCTCTGCCATGCATTAGGTGACGGTCTCCGTACAAACAAATCATTGTAAGCAGGAGGAGGGTCTATATGCAAAGGGAAAATAGGTTGTCTTTACAATATCGAAATTATTATTCTTCTCATTATTATTATTATTACAAAGTATATATAGCGCATTATCTAACATTACAGCTATTACTCTAAGCGCTTTACAATATGCATAAAACATAATATATCACATCAAACAAAGCAAGGTTACATATCAAATGCTAAATGGGGTATTTTACACAAATATCAAATTTAATATCACAAAGATAACTAAGAAGACTAACATGGTTCATTTAAACATTCTTTAAATTTCACATCACATACACATTACATTTTGGAGTTGAGTAGAGATTGGATTGAGTACACTATCTGTAGTGTTGGTAGTCCTCAAAATGCATAAATTGTAGAATGTTTAAATTGTTTTATTTCGGATAACTTTTGTTTCAAAATAGTGGAATTTTTTTTTCAAAAAGTGTCCATTTTGGGTTTTAGTAATTTCCATGGTGGTATTTCTGAATGTGATGAGGGTTTTATGATGTCCAATGGTAAGTTAGAATAATGTAAATGCTTTTTAACTCGGAGACCAATTGATTTTATACACGTCTTATTTTGTCATACACATCTTCAAACTGTGGATGGAAAACGCAGTTAAATACAGGATTATCCAAATTAGCAATGTAATTTAACAATGTGTTGTAAGATATGTTTTATTCTACGTAGATCTAGAGGTGGTTCGTTTGCCTCAATATACAAACAATATACAGGAGAGGTTCGAAAAGCTCCTTTGCACAATCAAAGTCCTTGATGGTGGATTGCATCAAGGGCTTTAATGTAGACCGGATGAGATAGGGATACAGATGTAGAAGTGTATTCTTATTTGCTCCCCATTTTGTGTTTGCAACAATCTTTATTATATCAAGGGCTTTTGTACAATTTTACATCTTTGAGCATTGCTATTTGCGGAATGAAAGAGAGTTTATTATCAAAAATGACACCAAAGGACTTAATCTCTTTTACAACTTTAATTGAAATATCATCTAATTCCAACTGCGGATCATCATGGTGTTTTCGTTTAGAACAGAAATGCATGCACGCCGTTTTAGTTCTGGAAAATTTAAAACCCTTTACATCAGCCCGGGTTTGGATTTTGTTTAGACATAACTGTAATTTACTCTCGATAGAATTCATATTTATTTTTTATTCGTAACAGAGAACAAAGTCATCGAAATATAGACGTCCATGAAAGTAGTTTTTAAATTCATCAGCGAGACTATTTATTTTTATACTAAATAATGTAACTGATATAATACTTCCTTGTGGCACGCCCATTTCTTGTTGTCTGAAAATATAGATCCTAAGCGATCATTGAAATGCCTATTACTTATAAATTTATTAATATAGTTTTGTAAATGACGTTTAAGACCTATATTATGAAAATCTTTTAAGATACCGTATTTCCATATGGCAACGTATGCTTTTACTAAATGAAATATAGAGACGACTTGCTCTTTGTTGACAAAGGCATTTAGAATATACGTTTCAAGTCTTACTAACTGGTCGGCTGTGCTACGATTTTTCATGAAGCCACATTGTATGTCATTTAAAATGTTATTAGTCTCAAGAAACCATACCAAGAGTTAATTAATCATCCGTTCCATGGTTTTCCATACGTAGCTTGTCAAGGTTATTGTTCTGAGTGAACCTTTCCATGTTATGGAATATCAATAATTGTTGTCTGTGTCTATTGAGATGGGAAGTTACCACTTTCCCATATTATGTTAAGGATTTGCAGAAGACATTCTTTGGTGGATTTAGGAAGGTGTTTTATGATTTGATAATGGATCTGGTCCGGACCTACAGTTGTATCATGATAATTTTCTAGATATTTTAGCAATTCATCATAAGTAAATGGTTCTTTGTAACATTCATTGTTTTCAGATGTAAGATTTTAAGTTTGCGTTCTTCTGTATTCTTGTTTGACATGAAATTTAGGCTTATGTTGTCTTTTGATTTTTTTTTTTTGTTTGGTTTTTTTATTTATAGTCGCCTGAGCAATTTTTCAGCTATCCGGCGACTGTTGTTGTCTTTTGATGAGTGTTTAGAAATAGTATTCGCTATATTGTTAGATATATCTTTCTTATCTGTGATTATTTGATTTCCTACCTTCAGATGTTGATAGTTTTACCAGAGCCTTTTCCTATTATTTTCCTCATCGTATTCCACACTTAATTTATAGGACTATGCGAATTTAGACTTGATTTTCGTTCACTTTTATGTATGGGTCTACGAGCCTTTGCTCGATATATGCGGAAATAATAGTCTTTCTGCTTTTTTGCGAGCTTTAATTGCTGCATTGCATTCTTCTATAAACCATGGCTTTTTTATTTTAGTAGAATTTGTCAAGGTTTTAGGTAGGCATTTATTTGCTATTTCTAATAACGTTTCGGTAGATTGTTCAATGGGGTCTGGGTGGTTTTTCAACGACATATTTTGCAGACACAGCGCTTCATAATATGGCCAATCAGCTTTGTCGAATTTGCAGGTTTGAACAGGATTGTTTTGTGGAGGATCATTTGTTTTAACAATAATGGGAAAATGATCGCTTCCGCACAAATCATCGTGTACAGACCAGTTTAAATCCAAACGTAAAGAGGGATCCACTATGCTAATATCAGTTGCCTGGGTGAAGATAAGTTTTAGAGCCGTCGTTTAGAATACAAAGGTTGTTGTGAGATATTGCATCTTCGAGTTGTTTTACCTTTATCCGTCATTTTATCACTACCCATAGCGGGTTATGGGCGTTCAAATCGCCCATAAGTAGGAAAGGAGCTGGAAGTTGTTTTATTAAATTTATAAGTTCCTGAGACTGTAGTTGATATTTTGGAGAAATATCAATAGAACAAAGGGTAATTGCTATAGCAAGGGAAATACAAATTGCTACTGCTTGAAGATTTGTATTCAGATTTATTTGGCTATGTATGTAGTTGTTATGGACTGCTATTGAAGAACCACCAGAGGCCCTGTATGCTCGAGTGTAATGGTTGTACATAGTATGGCTTTTTATATTTATCTTATCTGTATCTTTCAAATATGTTTCTTGTAGACATATGGCTACCGGGTTATGGTTCTGAATGAGTAACGATAGTTCATTGAAATTTAATAAAACCTCGATAATTCCATTGAATAAATGTTGGATGATTCATAATTTCTTATGTGTTCCAGGTGATATTCTCCCTGTACGATTTTGTGAAGAAAGACCCCGGGCTCGTGATGAGGAGTGTGATGGAGTAAACTCCATTTCCTCAAAGACTCCAAATTTGTTATGTATAGCGGCGGGATCCTTCGCCCCCTTGGGTAACCGATCACTATACTGTTTTGCTTTAATTTTTTGTAGAGATGAGTTACGTCTCCTAGATGATTTGGGGGCATCTGCACCTATAGGTCCCGCAGAGGTTGCAGCTACAGTCTTTGCAGAGGTAACAGCTACAAACTTAGCTGCAGGATCTGGAGAAGCAGATACTGAATTTATTTTACTTTTGTCCTGAGACGTCGAAGAAATTGCTTTTGTTGTTGCAGAATTCTGTGGGAATATATCATTCTCACTGACTTGCGTTGACATATCCTTCGTTGAGGATGATTTTAAATTGTTGCATATGATGGCAGGTTTCTTTTTTGGATGTTGTATATACTGTTCCACTACATATTCCAGAAGTGGTGTCAATCAGATGTTGATTCTCAAAAACTCCAAGGAACTTTTGGAAAATCTAAAGTCTCAGGATTTTTCTAAAACTGACAGCATCAAAACGTATGATTTCTCCACACTTTATACAACAATTCCTCACGATGAATTTTTCAGATAATAGATAATTGAGTTTTGAACAAAATAGGCACTCGAAAATACAAATTTCTAGTGATTGGAAAACAAGCTACATATTTTGTTACACACCACTCCGATAGCCCGCACAAGTACTCTGAAGCAGACATTAAGAGTATGCTTAGCTTTCTTGTAGATAACATTTACGTAGTTTTTAGAGACCAAGTCTTCCAATAATCCGTTGGCATTCCTATGGGCACTAAGTGTGCTCCCTTATTGGCAGACTTATTTTTATATTCATATGAAGCGACATTTGTTCAGAAACTGTTACAGGATAAAAACAAAAAAACTTGCCGTATCCTTTAACCATACATATAGATATATGGATGACGTCTTATCAATCAACATCCATAATTTTCATAATTAAAAAAAAAATTACTAATACCTCCCATTTCGACTTTAGATGATTATTATTTTTGTGACCTTTCAATTTATATAATGTTCGTTTTTATATTGCCCTTGTTTTACATGTTAAGCGCTTTAGAGTAATTATATAATTAGATAAGGCGCTATATAAAAATAGTATAATAATAATAATAATAAAATCTCTTCTCATCCAAAACAAAATATCAATAAACCACGATACAATCTTACAATCATCTATATCTGCACTTTACAGCAACAACCAGAGCGGCGGAATGTAAGGAGATTGAAGACCCTATTGCTATACTCATCCCAAAATTCGACATGAGAAACAAAGGCTGTGAAATCTTCCAGAAAAGAAGCCATTGTTACTGGTGCTGGGAAATGTTTTTTGAACATCTCCCTGGAGTGTTGTTCGTCGATGTCAGCAAGAATTCTCCAGAACCTGACAAAGTCATCTTCACCAATAATGAGATTTTTCTTGCGATATTCATCGGTTGAGAAGAATTCAAAAAATCCCGTAATGACTGGTTTCATTTTGTTGGCATTTTCATGCGAATTGTTTACAGATACCACAGATCCCTCCAAATACGAAGTGTAATCATCCAGTGATACAGGTTTTCCTGGTCCGCTTCTAAAAATGTGGTCGTTCCACCATTTCTTCTGGTCCTCTGTTGACAAAGGTGACTCTCTAGCCCCGACAAGTCTGCGGATCTGTTCCAGCTTGGCGTTGGTTTTCTCCATGTCTTCAGGACTAATGATGCCATCAAGGTCAGCATCAAGAAGTCTACACCACTGACGCAACTTCCGGTGTAAAGACCATTTTTCTGTGAAGTGAAATATATTTTATATAAATTACTTTTTTTTTCAATTATTTTGACAGCGTCATCCATTCGTTTGTTTATTGGCATTTTTGACAACGGAGTGTTCACGTATTCACGTCCTTTGCGCTACACAGAGTAATGTTGACGCTGTCTACTTTAACGGGTCACGAAGCGAATGCTTAAGTTTTGCTATATTTGTGAAACGCTAATGCCTTTAGTTTTGACTGAATTAGCTGATGTATTCAATCATCACAATAGAAATATAAGACGATGCTATGTTGATAAGCATAATTATCATTACTCAATTTTTGAAATTTGATTTTAGGAAATAAGAAATGTATATAAAATTCTCCGTACTGTTACAAACATAGCAACATTGGTACGCTTTGTTTAAAAATAAACATTTTACATAAGTATATTCCCTACACAATCATACTTTAGTAAGGAGAAACAGTATCAAAATGACCTATGATATCAATTTGCATACTTTTGTAAATTGAACTGGCAACATATTTTATACCTGTCACCTTTGTTCAGTACAGTGTATAATTACATTTACCTTATCAAAGTATAGGGCTCATAGCGGGTTTGATATTTACACCTCTTGGGCACCTGTTGCAGGGATTTGTACAGTGTCGTCAAAAGTCAGCATTACGCAAATTTTATGGTCGCTATAACGATTTAATTTACCAGTAAAACCTTCCATTAGGTCAAATGCTGTCTGGTGTGTTTTATACCAATTGTTAGGTCGTACTTGGCACACTGATTCTGACAGTGAATTGCTCCGTTTACCTGATCAGGATGCAGGGCTCACGGCGGATGTGACCGGTCGACAGTGGATGCTTATTCCTCCTAGGCATCTGATTCAACTTCTGGTATATCCATGTCTGTGATTTGTATTTTCTATAGGAATTACGAGATTGAATACTTTTCGTTATCTTAGCCTGCTGTTGTGGCCATATCCTGATAACAGGCGTCATCATCTTAAGTGTCGTATGTTTCTTGTAAATATTTTCGAAATCACCAGAGCTTTTTTGTAATAACATCCTTGATACTCCCCTCCCCCTTGCAAGAAAAAAAATGACGAAGTTGAAATACTTTCAAACACGGATGATTTGTGTTAAATATGATTTAAATTTTTGCACATTCGTTCTGCAGTTGAGCAAAATGTGGAAAGCGTACTATGTTGCAGATGCCATCAGACAATAGATAAATTGATAAATTTTATTGGAAACATTCAATTGAGCTCTTTCGACTCAGGTAAACTAAAAAAAATACTTTTTTGTTTGTAGGAGTGCGTTTCAAATTGCTATTTTTTCTTATTTTCATTTGATCACATTTTTCGTGAATTAAAGGAAATCAATGGATGTGTCATAATATATAAGTATATGAGAAATAAAAGCAATATTAGATAAGATATAACGTAAGCTGGGGCGAAAGGCTTATTAAAAATTGTAAAAATTTCCCAACTTAGTTTAAAACGTATAAAATTAGTAAGAATTACTTCCATGTCTTATCATTTAATTTAGTAAACCAAGTTTCTTATTACGTAATGAATAATTCTGAAGAAAACAGTGAATTTGATATGACACGGATCAACAAAATAGAAACTAAACAGCCAAAAATATTGTGACGTCATTCCTAGGCTGTCATATAGTGGGACGTAACGACAACTCTATATATATACGATATAAAGTTAAATGAACCAATCAGATTGCGTGTTAAAGTTAAATTATATGCTTACAGAAGAGAAGACGATATATTGAATTTGACTTACTTTGAGCATTAATCATGAAGATGAAACAAAAAAGAGTATAGGCGACGTACGGCACCAGGACAGCCAGATGAGCTTTTTTGGCGTTATGGTAGAAGTTGTAGAAATCTGGATCACATAGAATAGTGTAGTTTTGCCCATCAGATGTTTCCCTACTGTCATAGAAGTTAAATATTTTATCTGCTCCTAAAATATTCGAATATAGAAAATACAAATCAAATCACACGATATTAATAGAACTGTAACAATTATATATAATTTCAAATTATTTAGTTAGTATGAAAATTGTACTTTACGATACAATTTAGAATAAGTTGCTGGTAATTTGGAATTCATTAATATGGATTTTTTCAATACACAATTAGGAATTAAGAATTCTGAGTGTCATTGGGATATGACATGAAGCTAGTTACGTGATTAAATCCTGTAACGCCTGAAGGCCGTTATATGTTCGATTACTTACTGAATTTCATTTTCATTACTCAAAAATCTAAATTTGGCACCCAAAATGATTTATTACGAGTGTTTTGGCTAACACTTGACTTTCATATGCCCACCTACCCCCCTTCTTTCGAAAATCCTACATCCACCATATTTCAGAAGCTGCAGATTCAGTTACAGACTGTATTTACAGTAATTATTTATAAAGTAAACTTTATAGAAATATTCTGATGCGTGTTGTTTTTAAATTGCTTTTTGTTCTGTTATGGTGCCAACGTAAACAAGAAATCATGTGAAACATGGGGATCAATATATTTTTTTTAGCATTGATTGTATTCATGCGCAAGAAAAAATCTTATCACATGACTGACTTAATGTTATATTAAATTGAATGTCAATTTTGTTAATAGTGTTATATAAGGAAACGCATTTGCAAATGTAAATATTTGAAATTAAAAGGCTGTGTGAATGGGAAATTCATTCTCATTTTCTAAGACACTAATTATATCTTAGCAATTTTGATCTTAATTGGGCATTGTTTTTAATGACATATGCGATATACATGCAGCCTGGTTGGAATCAGCAGATAATAAAATAAACCTTAAATTGTCTCAAACCAGGTTACATCGCAAAATATGATCTAACATTAAATTCAGTCCTTATAATTCAATTCAAAAAGACAAAACACAAAGTGTTTGTTTATGAAACTGTGCAAGAAACCATTGGTTTCCCCGTGTAAAGGTTCACTATCGGTCCACAAGGATGCACCTCTTCTTGATTGCAGACACGTAAAATGTGTGTAACCGATCAGTCATATTTAAGTTTACTGAGTGGCATAGTTTTATTTTGTGCTAGTCAAGAGCAGAAAGGTAACGCAATGCTCATCTGGTGTATTAGTACGCTTCTTGCGGAGTCTGTTCTTTTTCATGTCCACACATGTAAATACGGACAATTTAACTTACATACCTGCAACACTCATGCCAAAGTTACACCAAAATATTCCAATGCTCAGGATAAAGAAAAGTAATCCACATTTCTTCTGGCCCTCAATGTCGTGCCTGGATATGCGGTTAGACCTGCGAATTTGACAAAAAAACCACAACCGCCATATGAAAACATACAGAACGAAAGCACAGGAGACTCCGCCCTCTACTTGTATGAAGGCAGTTAAGTCGTCCTCCTCCGTAGAATTTCTATCTTTGTCAAAGGTTTCCCAGTAGCACTTTCCACTGTATTCCACACCTTAGGGAAAAAAGAGAAAAAGAAGGATCCTGAAGTGTGTGCTAGTAGATCAAAAGTCGGAATTTTTCTGAGGTTTTAGGATTTTTAATCTCTATGTTTATCCTTCAGTATTTTGCTCTAGCCGTCATTAAATTTCTGAATCAGTCATAACCATGTGTAAGATGTCGAGAAAGACCCATTTTGAAAATTATCAACTCAGTATTTTGCAGATTAATGTTCAGACTATTCACGAAACACGATGAATCTATGCGAGAGGCTAGCAGTCAACATTAATTATTAGCATATGATTTTATAACTCCCATCATTTACACTAATAGCTAAAAATAAAACGAGAAAGAAAACGTTTAATTCTATTTACTTTTCATGGTGTCTTTGATACATACATATATATATATATATATATATATATATATATATATATATATACATATACAATAACAAACAGGACCTCTAGTCGGTGCGGGTTCGATTCTCGCTCGCGCCGATATATGTGAGAAAGTTCACCAGTTTACTTTTGGAAGGTCGGTTGTCTCTTTCTGGGTGCATTGTATCTGATCTCTTCTCCACCAGTAAAAACTGGACGTCTCCAGATAACTGAAAAATTGTTGAGTGTGGCGGAAAACAACAAACAAACAATAAATAAATATTACAAACAGGGATCAATCGCATAAATCCTGTGAAATATACATTAATCCTCGTATTTAAACAAATGAGACGAGAAGAGCAAACACAGACCCCTGGACCAGAGTTAGGATCAGATTCCTAGGAGGAGTAAGCATCCCCTGTCCACCGATCACACCCGTCGTGGGTCGTCTATCTTGATCAGGTAAACGGAGTAATTTGTAGTCAGCATTAGTGTACCAACAAGGGCCTAACAATTAGTATGAAACACATCAGACAGCATTTATCTCATTGAAAGACTGCATTGATATATTACATAGTTTTAACGACCCCAGAACTTGAGAAATGAGAAACTCTGACTTGAAACGAGACTAATGAAATCACTGTAAATTCAACTTGTTTGGCATTAGTCTGTCTCGGTTCCAAAACTTGTCATACGCAGAACAAACTTTCGTGTAATCAAATCAGTTGAGAGATGTAAACACCACGTGCAGTTGATATTGGAATATTGCTACATAATAATAGGAAGTTGATTATCGAAACGAAGAAGAAATGAAGAGAAAAGAGCAAACACAGACCCCTGGAGATATCAGAGTTGGCATTAGGTGTGTAGGAGGAGTAAGCGATCCCTGCTGACCGCTCACACCCGTCGTGAGCCCTATATCTTGATCGAATTAACGTAGTCAAATTCAGAATGTAAAGAACAATTAATATGAAACACGTCAGAAGCATAACATATAATTTTTATTCAGATCACAAATAAAGTGGATATTTTCAAGTTGCTGCGATTGCTTTACTTTGGTTGTTTAATATATATATTTTATAGACAAGTATTTTATTTACTTTTGGTCGTCTGATGACACGAATCCCGTGAGGACGCGGGTTAGAATAGATCCTTAGTTCTCCTTGCTTGTCGTAAGGGGCGACTAAATGGGGCAGCCCTTCGGATGAGACAGCAAATATCAAGGTCCTGTGTCACAGCAGGTGTGACACGATAAAGATCCCTCCCTGCTCAAAGGTCCCGAGAACCGAGCATATGTCTAAATTTTGCAGCCCTTCACTGGCAATGGTGACGTCTCCATATGAGTACAAAAAATTTCTGAAGCGGGACGTAAAACAATATATAATCAATCAATCAGATGACACGTCGCGTCTATATTCTTCCAAGAGATATTAAGACAAATAGTGAGATCAATAGTAAAACCCGTAGCTCTCCGATGTCCATTCTTATCTATGCCACACCTCCTCAGTAGACGGAGAATGCACCTCTTCGTTTCGTTTTGTAATTCTTTGTTATAAATCTGGCTGAGAATAGACCATAACTGATGGTTCTTAAAATGAAAACGGAACGAAACTGAAAAATGTAAAACGACAAACAGACAAATCTTTTAAAAGAGTGATTGGCAGGCGCGTCGTTGTTGACAGGGTGAGGAAAAAATTATCCTACTCAATAAATAGTCCGTGGCCATGGAGTCGTGTTATCAAAACATTCCAACACTACGTATGTAGTGTATACATACATTTGTCTTGTGTGTTCATATATGCACGCTAGCCAAGAAACAAATTTAAATTACATTAGGCTGAATGCTTGGGACTTACCGTACTAAATATACGAAACAGAGAAGGCTAGCGCTCCGAGCCATATAATCTGTTGGAGAACTGAAAAATATAATATCATCACGATCAACATCATCTTTAGTATATTCACGACGAAGCTTGCTAAATAATTGCATGTGCTGCAAGTCAACAGTATTTATGAGGTGAAATCACCGGGTAAATCTGTTCATGAACTGGTCTGTGTAACAATTACTCATACATCATATAAATCGATATTTAGATTTATCGGAAACGTTTTATCTATTAATAACACTTATTTTCACTCACACTCTTCATTATTTTCACTTTTTCATACGTCGATTCAATATAACCCAGTGCAGTCGAAATAAGACATCAAAGAGTCTTCCACATCTGATTCATATTTAAATATATTATTGAACATGGATGCTAAAGGCCGATTGATGTCTTTATGACAAGCGGATTGACGTCAGTTTCTCCATCTTTGTATTACAATACATTATTATTACCTTCATATGGTGTTTATGTCTCAAGTCTGATTCCATACGCAAGTATGTAGGTAAGCTACTGGCAAATATGTTGATGATGGGGTTTCAACAGTCTCGTTTAAAGTCGGCACTTTGCAAATCTATGGTTGTTATAACGATCTACTTTAGAAATACGATCTGTCATATGGTTGAATGTTGTCTGATGTGTTTGATGTCAATTGATAAACTGATTTTGAATGCGGTTACTTCGTTTAACTGATAAAGATATAAGGCTCCAAGTGGGTGTGACCGGTCAACAGAGGATGTTTATCCCTCCTAGTCACCTTGCCCCACATCTGCTGTGTCCAGGGGTCCTTTTTCGCTATATTTTCAATTTTGTATTATTTGTAGGGATTTTGAGTTGAGATTTACATCAGTTGTAGTGGTCGATTGTGTATAGATGATTAAACATCCAAAATAACATTCTGATAGCACGTCAGTATACAGTAGAAGAAACTCATCTTTTCAGAGATCGCTCAAAACGTAGTACTATACAGTATGAAATATCTTTGTCATCATGTTGTTTCAGTCGCCAAAACGTTATATGTTTAGGCATCAAATATGGGCAGAAATCCCAACCCGGGGATAAGCTCAGGATCCATTTGAAATTAAAAGACTAATTCTGATTTTCTTGTCTAACTGAATATAAAACCTTTTTTTCAGAAATCACAGAGAGTAAGGAACTATCAATCACTAACTCACTCGATAATTCAAACCATTCATGGACAATTTCCCAGATATTTCTGTCGTCTTTGCTGTATGGATTGGATTTCCTCTGCCATGCAACAGGTGACGGTCTCCGTACAAACAAATCGTCGTAAGCAGGAGGAGGGTCTATATGCAAAGGGAAAACAATCTTTGATTTGAATTATGTGTATAGTATCTTCAATCCTCTAGGAAACAAGGGGGCCTCCGTGGCCGAGTGGTTAGAGTATCGGGCTCAAAAGAGAAAAAAAAAAAAAAGAGTATCGGGCTCAAAATCACAAAGCCTCTCACCTCTGTCGGCGCGTGTTCGAATCTCGGCCGCGGCGTTATGTGAGCAAGTTTGCCAGTTTACTTGCGGAAGGTCGGTGGTCTCTTCCCGGGTACATTGTATCTGGGTTCTCTCCTACACCAACAAAAACTGGACGCCACCAGATAACTGAAAAAATGTTGAGTGTGGCGGAAAGCAATAAATAATCAATCAATCAATCTAGGAAACAAGAGTACAAGTTTAATGTGATTGGCCAAGGCCGAGACAGAAGAGCCTGCTAAAGTATGGTGATTTAAAAATAGGTTGTCTTTACAATATCGAAAGTATTACTCTTATCATTATTATTATTATTATCATTATTATTACAAAGTATATATAGCGCATTATCTAACATTAAAGCTATTACTCTAAGCACTTTACAACATACATAAAACATAATATATCACATAAAACAAAGCAAAGTTACACATCAAATGCTAAATGGGGTATTTTACACAAATATCAAATTTAATATCACAAAGATAACTAAGAAGACTAACATGGTTCATTTAAACATTCTTTAAATTTCACATCACATTTTGGAATTGGATTGAGTAAATATCTGTAGTGTTGGTAGTCCTCAAAATGCACGAAGTACAACAGTTCTGATTGGCCAAGGCCTAGCCAGCGTAAACTGCTAAAGTATAATACTCATTTTCCTGGACACATCGTCAATTAAGCGGTTACATTTTCAGTTTATTTTCAGACTACATCACATACAGGGTTAGGGTTAATCTATATTAGTTTATAGCATTGCCTTTTATCATGGTGATGCCATTTTCAGAGACATTTTCCTTGTGTCCTAATCAGAGAGATTTGGAATTCTCAGTACAAATACATTAATCGCGGAAGAACAAAAATGTACTGATATGAGATATCAATGCTTATAGCTATGAAATTTATCTGAGATAGAACATATCCACGTTTTTAATGGAGCTGTATCCTTTTTCAAAAATTTAAAACTGCATTAGTAAACAACAAAATCCAAAAAAAGGGGGGGGGGGTTGTTTGTCAGTAAACATATGTGTTTAAACTTCAAATGTCAGAAACAATCACACTAGTATTTGGTTTTGCTTTTTTAATGTTCATATACTTTAAACAAAAATTACCCGCTCCATCAACAGTCTCTACAGGTATGAATTAAAACATGAATACCGCGTCAGAAAAGTAATTCGCTGTTAGACCCCAGCAAAACCGTAAGCTGCTTTATTTTTGTAAGTTTCATAACAAGACAATATGCTCATCAATATTTTCATGTAAATAAAAACTCTTCAATTAAAAAAAAAATAGTAATTGTTCTACCTACATAACAGTACGTTTTGTAGATATTTATTACAATGAAATGATTTGCTACATACAGTAAACAGCTACTTACTTAGATCTTGGACATGTTCTGCTGTGGCTATTGCCGGTGCCCCTGTATAGGTGTATCCTGTACCTGAAGTTCCAGGACCCGAATACTTGGGGAGCGCTAATGTCGTCTTCTCCATTCCGTAAAAGAATTCAGTGGTATATCGTTTACGGACAAGTATATATTCTGGGGGGGGGGGGGGGGGGGGGGGGGTTTCAGAATTATTTAGATTAAAATATGAAACTCCTAGACTTGTTAAGTGACAAAATCACAACACAATTCACAAAGAAAAACTATATATACTAACGGATTATACACACGGACATTAATCGGGTGTTGGGGTCTTTTGAAATGCTCTATTGATTTCCGTAAGTTGACAAGGGGATTACACAGGGGGTATGTATCTACTCAAGTAAACAGGTCGTACACTGTGTCTAACACCGCCAGATATTTAATTAAAGGCTAATGCTAAACCGGGATGTTTACTTTCATTTTTACGAATGATAGAAACTCATTCATTCTAGAAAGTCAATGAAAACCGAAGATCAATTTCTGAATTAAGCATTAATCTTATCAAAAGAAAAATATTCTTTTTATTGAAAAAAAGAAGAGTCACCCTTATGAGGCAATGGGTGAAAAGCAGCACGAAAGTTCTGGGGTTTTATTTTTATTTATTTTTCCACAAGGCAATGTAAGCTTGTGAATATGAGACCACCCCTACCTCCTGTAAACTTATATGTACAGCCATTAAAATCCCCTCCCTTGTAAACTTTTATATACAGTCGTGAAAATCGACGATTTATCAATTACCATTTTTCACATCTATCTCCATTACTAGGATCAAAAACTAAAATCAATTTGTACGAAAATGACGTAGTATCTGACTTTTGTGTCACAAAACGGTGGACATTTAGTGAAATCTGTTCATTTTCAATAGACATATATTTTGAAAATATAAATATTTTCATATAAAGTAATCGCTTTTAAATTCTACAGATATAGTAATCTCGAATGTCAAACACCATCTGACTCGAAAAGCTTGTGCAAATGCCATCAACGCAACGGTCATCTCTCATCTTGACTTCCACAATGCCCTTCTCCAGACCGACCCATACATCAGTTACAAGTGGCTCAGAACAACGCGGCATGATGTCTCACAGGAACAAGCTACAGACAACATATTATGCCAGTGCTTCAACATCTGCACTGTCAGCCTGTGAGGCAGTGTGTCGTGTTTAAAGTGTTGACAACCATACACAAGTCACTCCACTCCTCCTCATCACCAGCTTACATGAGAGAGTTATTTCCTTTATACCAGCCACGCAGGACATTGAGATCATCAGTGGAAACTGGTAGTGGAGAAATCTTCAAACAAATACGGTGCAAGAGCCATCAACAATCTAAGTGTACAATTATGGAATAATCTACCGTTGGAACTTCGCAATCTTGAATCACACAGAATATTCGCAAGAAAGTCAAAACACTGCTGTTCAAACGTGAATATATTTTAGCATAAATCAATAATCAATATCACATCATTGACTACGTATGTATTTCTTGTCTCGACATCTGACTGCCATTACTTTTACACAGCATTTTGGTGTCTTATCGCTATTTTAGAAATAATTTGTCAATTTTATTCTTAACAGTTCTTTTTATAAGTGTTTCATCTTCATTAGGGCAACCTCTGTAAAGCGCATAGAAACTATACGTAATTTTGCGCTATATAAGTGAATATAAATAATAATAATAATAATAATACAGATATAGTAAGATTGATTGATTAATTGTTTGTTGTTTTTTGCCACACTCACACATTTTACATTTATCTGGTGACGTCCAGTTTTTGTAGGTGGAGGAGAGAACTCTGATACAATGTACCCGGGAAGAACCACCAACCTTCCGAAGGAAAGCTGGCAAACTTTCTCCCATATATCGGCGCGAGCGAGAATCGAACCGACGCCGACTAGAGGTGAGAGGCCTTGTGATTTTGAGCGCCATGCTCTAACGACTCGGCCACGGAGGCCCCTTGATATAGTAAGAATATCCACTAATAAACAAAAGAGTGAAAAATAACGAACAGTGATCAATTTCATAATTCCCTATAAGGAATACAAAACAGAGAGTCGGGCAAACACGGACCCCTGAATATATCGGAGGTGGGATCGGATGCCTAGGAGGAGTAAGCATCCCCTGTCGACTTGTCACACCCGCCGTGAGCCCTTTATCTTGATCAGATAAACGGAGTAATACGTAGTCAGAAACGGTGTGTCAAGAACGGCATAACAATAGGTATGGAACACATCAGACAGTATTTTGCTCCAACAAAAGAGACTTTATAGTATATATATATATATATATATATATATATATATATATATATTATATATATATGTCTAGTCTGCCTCATTTTCCCAGAGAGCTACAGATCTGCAGTTATATAAATGCATAAATGGCTGTAAGAAAGTTGGCTCATAGCATACGAATCAATTAAAGAATGAGTTACTATTTAGAGGAAAGAGCTTTTCAAAGGGAGATAACTCTAATTTGTTTACCATTGAGTTCATGGAGAGCCGCCTGAACGTGTCTCTATCATTGATAAAATAGATCATTAAGAAAATTACATTTTTATGAATGGAGGTTAATTAAGCATATTATCTGTTTCACCTAGGCATAACTTACATGTTTGATCTATCTCAAGCAGAATTGATTTCCAAATCAAGTCTGACAACAAACGATTTCGAGTTTCCTCAAACGTTTTCAACACAATTGATATCGTTTAATGATACACGTGAGAACTGTGTTCCATTTTCAGTTGATAATGAATAGTGAGCTGTGACGCCTCCGGCCGTTCAAAGTTTGTCTATTTGTTTTAAAAGAAAGTTCTGAAACATGTTTTCAACACCATTGCAAAAAAGACAAACTATTGTTTTTGCGTTGGGATGGCTGGCGTACGCCTCAACTTACTTGCTGCGAAAACCGCTCGGAGTTGTAAGTCTTTTATACCTTAATTCAAGACACATTCGCGTCACTGTTATGTTATCAGGGAGGGAGAAAATGTAGCGGCCTAGACCGGGATCCAAAGCCTGGTCCCCAGAATCTGGAGTCAGGTGCTCTACCAACTGAGCAATCTGGCCACCGGCGATCGAACCTGTCTCCTTAAATGTCTTCAAACCCATATGTTTGCTAGGACAGGGTATCGTTTAGAAAATTTTGATATGATATGTATTCTGATACAGAGAAATGATATACGATACATATTGATGATACAATATAATTACATTTACACTTAATTTTGAGGATTAAAATAATTGAATAGCAAAATTAAAACTTCACCATTTCCTTTTGTTTTATCTGCATATTATGGTGTTAGCTGGAGTTCATTTAAAACTTATTTTAAGACCATTGTGCATGGGTTTATTTATTGCTTTTATCAATATTGCTAACTTATTATTTTTTTTTTTTTGGATGAATACAATGGCATCCACTTGTTCTGGCTTTAGACAAGCCCTGTGGTTGAATTATAGATCTCTAGTAATCAGGAAAAAAAATTTTCAGGATGAATATTGACAAATGAATTATAAATACATTTATTTAATCATATATTTCGTTAAATTTGTTCTTCGCGTTTGACTATATACCAATCATCGATAGATTTTTCGTCATCTTTCTGACAGATAGCTTTATAGTGTCATTGCAAATGAGTTGCTAACTCTGTTCCACAAACATTACACTTTTGTTTTTCAGGTTAATTTGACCATGGTATTGTCAGCATGTACTATTTCAGCCTATGCAGTCACAGAGCAAATGGCATTTTGATAGTTTGTTTCGTATATTTTCAATTTATTTGTTAACTCATTCATGAAATCTCGCTGTAAAATACATTAATTACAATCCCTAATATATTAAACAACACAGGGCTCGCTGTATCAATTATCGTATCGCTCAAAAATACCGATTTATATTGATATATTGATCTAGCCCTACTATTTGCTAACGATACATATGACAAGGTTATTCTTGATATTAGTTCTTCTGCGTACAAGTTTTGTGTTACGGGAACATCATTCATGTGATGCTATATAGGTTAGAGAAATTTTCTGATAACTTTCTAAAGATTCTACCATTCTGCATGTTGCATGACTGTCCATGGCAGAGTGTGTGATACTGTCATACCAAATTTCTACGAATTGTGATAATGTCACTCCAGATTTCTGAGACCAGCCATTGAATGATATATAGAAATGAATATTCATATGTTATCTGGTACAGGCAAGTTTTATTATTTCATTCAAAATTACACATAAGTTATCCACATATGTCAGATTTATTATAAAATTTAAAAATGCATGCTTTTCGATATTGGTTCATTCCTTGCCACAATAGTTTGATTACTAGCTTTACAGTAAAATCTATGTACCCAAGTATTCACTACACATGATGTGACATAATCATGCTAAGACAGACTTGGAGAAATCTCTTTCCATCAGGGAGACACAAGTTGATACGTATGAATGTATTCTTGTTGATTTCAGATTAAGACGGATTTGGAGTCATCTTTGTCAATTGGGAAGGCACAGCTGGGCTGGTTGGACACAGCTCTACTGTTGCCATATGCTGTAATGCAGGTATAGTAAACTAAACACCACTGTCCAGACATGATGTGTGTTAGCCCTACTTAAACTGACTGCAATAAATCTCTCTCTGTCAAACCAAAAATAATTCCACATTTATTTTTACCAAATTCATTGCATTTTTTGGGTTTTTTTTTTCCTTTCTTTTTATGTGGTTTGTTGATGATGACATCATTTGATTCCCCCCCCCCCCCCCCCCCCCCCCCCAGTTTTTAGCTTATCTGAGCTGAAGGCTTAATTTAGCTTTTCTAATCAAAACTTTTTGTTGTCCATTGTCAGATAAAGTTTTCACAATTTGATCTTTTCATGAACCACTGGACCAGTTGCAATCAAACTTAGCAAAAGGCATCCATGGATGAAGGTGATTCAAGTTTGTTCAAATGAAAGGTAACACTCTTCTGCAAGGGAGATAATAGCAGAACAGTGAAAAAATTCTGACAAATTTTGAAATTTTCCTCCAGAAACAGCAGGCCAAAGGCCATTGTGAATCAAAATTGGTACAAATCATCCTTGGGTGAAGGGGATTCAAGTCTCTTCAAAAGAAGGGTCATGCCCCCTTCAAAGGGGAGATAATCACAAAAATGCTAAAATAGGATGGAGTCATTTTAAAATCTTGTTCTCAAGAACCACTGGGCCAGGAAAGTTGCAGTTTACATTGAAACTTCCTGACATAGTGCAGATTCAAGTTTGTTAAAATCGTGCCATTCAGGGGTAGAGTGGTGCCACAATAGGGAATCAAAGTTTTAATGCTGAAATATAAGAAAAAAAATCTTTAAAAATCTACTTCTAAAGAACCACAAAACCAGTGAAGTTCAAATTTACATGACAGCTTTCTGACATAGTGCAGATTCAAACTTGTTAAAATCATGACCACCAAGGTTAGGGTGGCGGGTCACAATAGGGGATCAGAGTTTTACAAATGAATATATAGTGAAAATCTTTAATATGGCCCAAGGTGACTCAGGTGAGTGATGTGGCCCATGGGTCTCCCGTTTAATTTCTTTTATATGGGTTTTTATTGGATGACATAATTTTTATTTTTACCCAATTCATAAGTTTTCCTTTCTTATTACATGGTTTATTAACCAATGATGTGCAATGTAATCATTACTTTGATTGGTTGTGTTCTGGCTGCAAGGTCCACCTACATGCTGCATGCATAAACAAAACTATGACTGATCATATATACTCTGAATCTGAATGGTTTCCCAATGACATCTGAAATTGAAATGTTTGAGAATTATAGAATTGATTTTTATATACCTTCTGTGTGTATTACTTGTATTAATTAGATTTAATATGCACCAACATGGGATTAAGTATAGATTTTTGACCACTCCCTCAATTTTATCACTGTTATTGAAAATTTCTTTTGAAAAAAAAAATCCTGACAAAGCCTTCTTGTAGCCTTTTTATTAGTCCCCTGCTAAATTTGCTTGTTGACTTACAAGAATCAATTTTCCAAACTTTTTTCCACATTGGATGAAGATATCCTATTGAAATTTGATATGTGACTTTGACTTGGATAGTTACAGATCAAGATTGAGTTTTGTTATGCTTGACTTACTTTTGACTGAATTATCCCATCGGTGGGGGACTCTGTATTGCCTGCAATACATTCAGAATGCTTGTTAATTTTATTGTTTCCATGGTTACAGATGTTGCTGGGTCCACTAGGAGACAGGTTTGGACCAAGAAGGACATTTGGTATCTGCCTTGTGATGTCGGCCCTCTCAATGGTATGATATACTCAACAACATGAAAAACCCACCGCTAAAAAAATTTTTTTTTTCCTCAAAAAATAAAGTATATTTTATCATGATTTCAATCATCCCTATTAGTGCACCCTTTAACATTTTTATCCTGTAAAATTTAAATGTCATGTTCAATGAAGAGCTTACAAATTCAAAAATGTTGTAAAACACATTTTTGCACATGCAAAACATGCCAATTATGTTGAATGAAAATTAAAACTTGTTTCCTGTGTATTCTAATTCCATCTTCAGAAGGAAAGTGTGACATTTCATTTTTGTTGATAAATTAATGCGTTTTGATGCCACGCTTAAGCACTGATGAGCACAACCAAGCTGTATGCTTAGTGCAGGTCTTTCCACTTGGAATGTTGGGGATCATTTCAAATGCCATCACAGTACCATTGTCCCTCTTAATCTACGTTTTCTTGCCACAAATTCCATATCCGACAGGCAGAGACCAGGTGCACCAAGAGTTACCAAGTATTGACTTTGTGACTTTGCGTTGTCGATGTAACAACACTGTATATGACGTAATTCTTAATCAGATGTTTTTGTGGCCTTATTATTCTAAAGCCAGCAAACAAATAAAAATTTTATGATATAAAATTATGAGATAGAATGAATAAATAAAAAGTTGTTCATTTTCTGTTTTATGGTGCAATTTTTATGTTGTTGAGTATATAAACTATCAGACAATTTAAAACACATTTAAGGTTGCTCAGGGCACTAAAATTTTATTTAGTGGCTTTATAAATTCGTTTAAAATTTTATTTAGTGGCTCGTTTAAATATATTGTATGAATCATGGTTTCACCATCGAAAGAGTGATACAAGCTCTCAATTATTTTATATGAATTTTTAGTGATTTTTTTCCAAAATGATGAAAAAGTTATTTGTTTGCATATGAGAGATTGTAAAATCCAAACTTTGCTTTGATTTGATTCATGATATCAATACCCAATAAAATGTGGCAAAAAGACTCGGACAATTGATCCAATGTTGTGGATAAAAATTTATTTATGAAAGTTGAAAATCTTTTTTGTTAATATTTTTTAAATCTATGGATAAAATCTTCAAGAAACCTGTCAGTTAACTAAAAGATATATCATACAAATGTATTTTGAAAAGAAATTGAATTGAAATATCAAAATTTTGCGATTTTTAAGATGTGAACCAAACCAAAGAGAAAAGTACTGATGTTGATCACAATAGATAGAAGTTACTAAAATAATCATATTCTTGCTAATTTTACCCACTTTTCATAAAGAAATGAGTTTCCTTTATAAATTCGTTTAATTTGTAAACCATTTTACCTCAGGGGAATGTAGTTTTCTCATTACAAGTTTCTCTATGACTACTTCTCTATAATTCTGATTGGGTTTGGTTCAGATTTGAAAAATCGCAATATTCCTGAATTTTGATCATTCCATTTCAATTTCTTTTTAAAATACATTTGTATGATATATCTTTTTCTTAACTGACTTGTTTCTTGACAATTTTGTCCTTAGATTTAAAAAATATTAACAAATAATGTTTTCAGTTTTCAGAAATGTTTTGATTAAAAAAGTATAACAACTATATGAATTTTTTTTATGCATGTTTTATTAGATATTCATATTATGCATCAATTCACAAATAAAATCTCTTATTTGCAAAGAAATCAGGTTTTTTTTTAGTTATTCCAGAAGAAATTCATATAAAATAATTAGGAGCATGTATTAATCGAAGAAATTCATATAAAATAATAAAGATCTTGTATTAATCGAAGAAATTCATAGAAAATAATTAAGAGCATGTACTAATCGAAGAAATTCATATAAAATAATTAAGAGCATGTATTAATCGAAGAAAGAATATGTCCCATCTGATATTGTCTGTCTGTCCACCTGTTGTATGTCATTACCACCATATTTTCTGAGGTACCTTGAGTTTTCTTTCTTTAGTTCGATGTTTGGTGATATTCAAAATGACTTTTACATCTCTGGAGTCAAAAGGTCAAAGGTTGGCATTATTGAGGAAAGCTGTATCATGATATTAAATCAGATGTGTGAAAGTCCTTGATATTCAATTCTGGTTTATTTAATTCATATTAGTAGAGATTTTTATTGAAGTGAACAAATAATATACTTCCTCAGACACTCATTTACTAGTACGAGTAAAAAGATATCAGTCAAATCACACATAAAATCGAAAACCCTAATTCATAATTGTTGATAGAGAATTTGATTGCTTTTCATAAGGTTGCATTAGTTTTACAATAAGACAGACTTAGGCCTCTACAGAATTATTAAATTATGCATGATATGAAGAATGAATTTAAAGAAGAGTGTTTTGGTGTGGTGGTGGTGGGTAGAGGTTTTTTTTTCATTAAATTGATGTATGATGGAATTTAGTTTACATCCCTCTATGATTTCGCTGAATTCATTAGAGGTTGTCGGTTCAAATGCTTCCTGAGACACAATGGATGGCCTTACCAACTACAAACAATTATCAATGGTCATCCGTTCTTTACTTAAATCCTTACCTGATTTCTTACATTGTTATTTTACCAAGCAATTAAAAAAGCAAATATTTGATGTAATTTTATGATAACAAAATTATGTCACTGTCTGAGAACTTTTAAAATTTTCTGGAATTTTTTTGTAGGCCACATTTGGACATTGGAGCAACTTTTGGATTTTCTGTGTCTTGCTCTTCATTAATGGAACAGCACAGGTGAGTGTACGGACCTAAATTTCTGCACCTGACACAGGTGAGTGTACGGGCCTAAATTTCTACACCTGACACAGGTGAGTGTACGGACCTAAATTTCTACACCTGACACAGGTGAGTGTACGGGCCTAAATTTCTACACCTGACACAGGTGAGTGTACGGACCTAAATTTCTACACCTGACACAGGTGAGTGTACGGACTTAAATTTCTACACCTGACACAGGTGAGTGTACGGACCTAAATTTCTACACCTGACACAGGTGAGTGTACAGACCTAAATTTCTACACCTGACACAGGTGAGTGTACGGACTTAAATTTCTACACCTGACACAGGTGAGTGTACGGACCTAAATTTCTACACCTGACACAGGTGAGTGTACGGACCTAAATTTCTACACCTGACACAGGTGAGTGTACGGGCCTAAATTTCTACACCTGACACAGGTGAGTGTACGGACCTAAATTTCTACACCTGACACAGGTGAGTGTACGGGCCTAGATTTCTACACCTGACACAGGTGAGTGTACGGACCTAAATTTCTACACCTGACACAGGTGAGTGTACGGACTTAAATTTCTACACCTGACACAGGTGAGTGTACGGACCTAAATTTCTACACCTGACACAGGTGAGTGTACAGACCTAAATTTCTACACCTGACACAGGTGAGTGTACGGACTTAAATTTCTACACCTGACACAGGTGAGTGTACGGACCTAAATTTCTACACCTGACACAGGTGAGTGTACAGACCTAAATTTCTACACCTGACACAGGTGAGTGTACGGACCTAAATTTCTACACCTGACACAGGTGAGTGTACGGACCTAAATTTCTACACCTGACACAGGTGAGTGTACGGACCTAAATTTCTACACCTGACACAGGTGAGTGTACAGACCTAAATTTCTACACCTGACACAGGTGAATGTACTGACCTAAATTTCTACACCTGACACACGTAACTAGACACCGGTGTTTTAAAGATGCATGCAATATTTCTCAATAATAAATAAATTTTTGTGAAACTTCCTGTATAATTCACCTGCATTCTATCTCGTTTCTGCAAAAAATATTGGGTAATACTACTACCTCTGTTAGACAGCATATTTTGATAGTTTCTAGTTGTTGCATGTAAAAATGTAAATTCAGCTCTATTGTATAAATTGGCATTACCATAGTAAAGGAGAGAAAAATCTTTCCAAGAATGGGATATCGAACCCGGGACCCTTCCATTACAAGTTAGGTGATCTAACCACTGAGGTACCCAGTAGAGAAATAGGTAATATTATTTTTATTGCAACATCTAATCTTATTACACAAGAACTGTTCTTATGGAGGAGATGAAAAAATAATTTTAGATAAAATTTCAGAAACATCAATATCAGTTCCCCCAGAAGTTTGGTGTCAATAACCCTGCTCAGAAGTCGTCTCTTAATGTACTGTTTGATGTCAATAACCCTGCTCAGAAGTCGTCTCTTAATGTACTGTTTGATGTCAATAACCCTGCTCAGAAGTCGTCTCTTAATGTACTGTTTGATGTCAATAACCCTGCTCAGAAGTTGTCTCTTAATGTACTGTTTGATGTCAATAACCCTGCTCAGAAGTCGTCTCTTAATGTACTGTTTGATGTCAATAACCCTGCCTCGGAAATCACCACTTTAAACTATTTTGTTGTGTGTCAATACCCCTAGGAAATCATCTCTATGTGGTGCCTTGTATTTTTTTTTTTTGCACTATTTTAACTTATCATTAAATGGATCAAGGTAAATGAAATGCAGATAATCCTGGGTATCTCTTTTTGATAATTTGTCTTACAATAGATCAATATAAGTAAAATTATACATCCAGCATAGAAATGCAGTGTTTAAAATGATGAAAGTATGGTAAGTAATTCATTATCAAGTTTGGGGTCAGCAGAGGGTGTGTAGAATGATGACAAAAGAGGGAGGGGGGGGGGGGGGGGGGTGGGGGGGAGTTTGGGGTCAGCGGAGAGTGTATATATAGACCCCTCAGAGTGATTTTACAGGATTACAAAGTAATGAGGTGTGGGAAGGGGTTAAATGATAACTCCCATGGAATTCGGTGATTTCAAGTGGAAGGAATTAGATAGTTATCATTTTCTGTTTTACAGGCACAGTGCTGGCCAAACTGCATCAAATGCTTGGGCTCTTGGTACCCAGACAGCGTCAGGAACAGCATGTTTGGAATGTTTGGGACATGTGCTTTTGCTGGGGGTATTATGGGAACTTCTTTAGCTGTAAGTCAGCCATTCACATTCATAGATGCATTTAAGTCAGCCAATCACATTCAGAGACACATTTAAGTCAGCCAATCACATTCAGAGACACATTTAAGTCAGCCAATCACATTCAGAGACACAATTAATAAGAATTATCAGCCTGTATAACATGAGTAACTTAATTGTTACCGTCATTTGTGAGAACATGATATTTATATCAATTCTCTGAAGGACTGTATTCAGTAAGAAGAGTCTCCAGGGTAATACCTCCTGGCCTAGACTGACAGAGTTATTGATGATTTTAATGTTTCTCTGTATTTCAGGTCTACTTACAAACTGCATACTCCTGTAGAAGTGCCTTTATCTGACTGATTTATACTGATTATACTGACTGATTATACTGAATGCTTTATATTGGCTATACTGACAGATTCATACTGATTACACTGACAGATGTATACTGATTATACTGACAGATTCATACTGATTACACTGACAGATTCATACTGATTACACTGACAGATTTACACTGATTATACTGACAGATTTACACTGATTATACTGACAGATATATACTGAATATACAGACAGATTTATGCTGATTATACTGACAGATTCATACTGATTATACTGACAGATTCATACTGATTACACTGACAGATATATACTGATTATACTGACAGATTCATACTGATTACACTGACAGATATATACTGATTATACAGACAGATTTATGCTGATTATACTGATAGATTTACACTGATTATACTGATAGATTTATACTGATTATACAGACAGATATATACTGATTATACTGACAGATATATACTGAATATACAGACAGATTTATGCTGATTATACTGATAGATTTATACTGATTACACTGACAAATTTATTCTGATTATACTGACTGATATAATGACTGAACTATACTGATTATACTGACAGATTTATACTGATTAGTACTTACTGATTTATACAGGTTTATACTGACTGATGATTTTGATCTTTCAGGTCTATCTCCAAACCGCATACTCCTGGAGAAGTGCTTTCTTCCTACCATCCGTCATTGTGGTCAGTACTGTATTTTCGTTAACAGTGGTAGTGTCCTCTATCCACCTTCTCGCCTCTTGACACCTTCCCTCTCTCCTCCCTTCCTTCTACCTTTCTTCTGCTCCTCTCTCTGTACTTTGTTGTCCTTCTTATCAATGTGATCATTATCAAACTGTATATTGTATAGATTCGGGTGTTAATTGGGTGTTTGATCGCTGAGTTGAATTTTCACTTCAGACTTCTCTTTTCTCGTTGTTCCAGGCTGTACTTGGTGCATTGGTCCTTATGTTTTTCATTACTCCTGATGAGGAAGACATAGAAATCCCTGGGAAATGTAAGTATGGACATAATCTCTATTAACTGAATGCTTAAATATGCTTCATCATGGTTAAGGTGGATGCACCAAAATGATTATTGATTGATTGATTGATTGATTGATTATTTATTGCTTTCCGCCACACTCAACAATATTTCAGTTATCTGGTGGCATCCAGTTTTTGTTGGTGGAGGAGAGAACCCAGATACAATGTACCTGGGAAGAGACCACCGACCTTCCGCAAGTAAACTGGCAAACTTGCTCACATAACGCCGCGGCCGAGATTCGAACACGCGCCGACAGAGGTGAGAGGCTTTGTGATTTTGAGCCCGATGCTCTAACCACTCAGCCACGGAGGCCCCTGCACCAAAATGAATGTTATGAGGTAGATATTCACGAAATAAAAAAGAACTATGTATTGTATGGACCAATTTTGACCCTCAATAAAAAGAACTATGATCAAGCCTGTATCAAGTCCAACGGAGAATGGAAAAAAAGTCACATGACAGGTGGTCTCTTAATACAGGTTGCTTATTTTCTGCTGTAAAGGCATTTAGCAAATAATATACAGCAATAGTTTGTGCGATGAAGAAATAACAGTTCACAGGTACAGGTATGGATTTAACAGTTGTAAAATAAAATCAATGGCTAAAATTCTAAAATACAATATGTTGTCTTATGCTTTATTTTTCACTAAAATTACATTTAATCTGTTTAAGAATCTAATTTATGAAATGCATGAAAATTTCTAAAACTTAAAAACATTTTGTTGTAAAGATCATTTCTGTATACTTGTAACTAAAAAAACTGCGTCAATGCTTCTCTGGTCGTAAAAGTAAGTGGAGGAAGTGTTGCTTCTCCTTTTGTACAATAATGCTGGAAATGTGTTATTCAACTTAAAAGATATTGAATAAATCACAATATCCATTGTGCACAGCAAATCTGTTTTAAGTTTTGACTCACATGTGTCAAATACTCAGGATATGTCAAAGTAAGCAGCTAGTCCCGGTTATGTCTACACTTAAATGATTCCAGATACTTAATGGATATTTTCTACAGGAAAATCACAAACACCCCAGTTATTTTGCATTCAGGCTATGTTTACCGCTAGTTCAGTGTGTGTTTACCATTAGGTCAGTGTGCGTTTACCATTAGGTCAGTGTGCGTTTACCGTTCAAGTGGAAAAGTAGAACGTTTCAGTAGTAAAAGTACTTCTAAAATATTTATGGAAAATGTTCTAGAATTTAGTAATATGATTTACATCAGAAAATTTACCCAAAGAGTCTTCTCTAGAAAGCAAGGTTCAGAGGAGGTTTACCTACCACTGAAACTCATAACTCAGGCTCAAGGTTCTTAATGAGCACAGAAAAGTGTGTGAACACAGAGACATAAACCAAATTTGTGATCTCACTCCATGGTCAGGAATTTTGCTGCTAGGGTTGTGTCATACTGCCTCTGTGGTGTTTTGAAATTTACAGTGAAACACGCATATAGTGAACAAGCTTATAACATTTTTACACTTATTGATAAGTGATATTTATTTCCCCCCATCAGAGGAAAATAACAAAAGTTTTATTGGATGTAATGAACTGTTTTGTTGCTAGCCCTTGAGGTTTGTTATATTTTAATGAGTGTTTGTATAGGTATTGAAGATGTTCATATGCCAAGGATTTTGATTTCCTTCAATTTTTGAGAAAATTGCAGGTTTTTTAACACAGTCAGTTTTGAGGAAGTGTTACATAGGTAGTGCATGGTTTGTCTGGTTCTCCTCCCATGTTTTTTTGAGCGAGGGTTGTCTTATTTTACAGAGTATTTGTATGGGTGTGGAAGGTGTGCATGGGGCAAGGATTTTTATTTGCTTCGATTGCAGGTTGTTGAACTTTGTCCATTTTGAAGATTATTAGATAAAGGGCATTGTTTGTCCTTTTATTCCTCTCGCAGCTTTAAAAATTTGTAAATAGCTTGAAGATGTGCAAAGTGCAAGGATTTTGAGTTTTCAATCAATTTTAATTTTCTTTGATGTTTAAAATATTTACAGGTTGTTGAACTTCATCAAATTTGGGGAAATACTTTGCACACAGAATTTTTGATTTGTCTATCTATCTCCTGTCAGTTTCTGAGCTAGGACCTTTTATTCATATGATGCAAAGAAAGAATGTCACAGCCTGATGATGGCTGATGCTTAATCTACCTGAAGCAAAGTTCTACAAATCATGGCTTAGGAAAAACACCCTATGTAAGCTTTTCATAGCCATATTATGTACCGTTTTCAGTACTCTTGTTTTGCTGGACCTGGGGGTTCACTATAACCTTGTTTTACTGTCGCTTGAAAATCTCACTGCTGCTGGACATTACACAACCAAACTGAGTACACGGGAAGAAAACAAAGAAAAGAGTCTCCCCTCAGTATAGAATTCAGAGGGTCTGTTATGGTGATGCTTTTGTGGCTTGTATAACGAAAAAGAACAGTATTATTTCTGTCAAATAATTCTTTTCCAGTTCTACATGTATATGTATAATGAAATTGTATTTTATATCGAGAACATTATTTTCACATCATGTTATGAGACGAGCAGCTATTTACACAAATTAAGTTTTCACAACCTCACTCTTACACAGAGAAACCTCACTCTTACACAGAGAAACCTCACTCTTACACAGAGAAACCTCACTCTTACACAGAGAAACCTCACTCTTACACAGAGAAACCTCACTCTTACACAGAGAAACCTCACTCTTACACAGAGAAACCTCACTCTTACACAGAGAAACCTCACTCTTACACAGAGAAACCTCACTCTTACACAGAGAAACCTCACTCTTACACAGAGAAACCTCACTCTTACACAGAAAAACCTCACTCTTACACAGAAAAACCTCACTCTTACACAGAGAAACCTCACTCTTACACAGAAAAACCTCACTCTTACACAGAGAAACCTCACTCTTACACAGAGAAGACAAATAAACAGGGTTTTCCACTATTCCAGATTTGACTATGTTGCAGAGAGAAATGTTTCATGACATTTTGAAAAAATGTGAAGCACGTTAAGACCTTTTAGATTTGATAATTTATCATACGTTATATTATAGACTAAAAAAAAGGGAGTTTTTCCCTGTTGCTCTAGTTTCGTTTGTAATCGGCATGGATCTCATGGTGTTTTGAAGTTTTTTAGTGTGTCACACACATTTTTACTATCATAGCCACACAGTAAAAATGCTGATGGAGAACGCTATGTAAGCAATAAATGATAATTTCTGAATGTTGCATCTCCTGAATATTAATGATTGATTATTGATTGCTTTCCGCCACACTCAACAATTTTTCAGTTATCTGGTGGCGTCCAGTTTTTGTTGGTGGAGGAGAGAACCCAGATAAAATGTACCTGGGAAGAGACCACCGACTTTCCGCAAGTAAACTGGCAAACTTGCTCACATAACGACGCGGCCGAGATTCGAACACGCGCCGACAGAGACTCCTGAATAAATACACCATAGTATTTCTGTTAAAATTAAGATCTAGCAAAATAAAAGTAATATCAGTAAATTGAGTGCCTTGTAGAAATGAACAGGAAGACTCCACTGACACTATGAAACCCGCCACCCTGAGTCAGGAGTTCCAGCCCTCAGGCGGTGTTTCTAGCGTTAAGGAAATAAGTAATCAACACTTTAACTTTCTGGTACAGGGGCAGTACCAAACACTTTGTTATTGCACAAATCACTTGTGGGAGATCAAGAGCACTTTTTCAAAAAGAAAAGCAATCAAAATTTAATTTTTGCAGGCCACAACTTGTTTTTTGAAGGAATATTTCAAGAAGGAATATTTTAAAATATTGATTGATTGATTTGGGGTTTTATACCATTTTGGCATTATTTCAGCCATTTTATAGTGGTAAAATGTTCAAAGTACATGCTGAAACGGGTGAATTATTAGGTAAACTTATTTCACTGCTACCTGCAGCTTGATTAACTGGTAAGGCCAGTGATCCACTTGATTTGAATATTTCTTCTCTTCTTCCAATTTCAGTGCAGAGTGCCACAACATCAAAATCGTCAGGAAATACCACCTGGCTCCAGATGTGGAAAATTCCGTAAGATTTATCCTTGTGATTTTGTAAGATTTTTATCTTCATGATTCCATGAGATTTTTATTTATCCTTGTGATTTCGAAAAAAATTTCCATACATAATCATAATTCTGAGACTTTCATTTATCTTCATGAATTTGTGAGACTTTCATTTATCTTCATGATTTTGTAAGATTTTTGAGTTGACTTGCTTAACGAGCTATTCCTTGGCATATTGTCCATCTTGCGGATTATCCTTTCCACTACCATCCTCATTTGCTGTTGAATATTGTTTGACTGGCAGTGTATGTTAATCATTTTTTCAAATGAAATCATTGCCATGCAAATAAAATGCTTATTAATGTCAGTGGAAGACACACATTGTTTGTGAGAGACTGTGAAAAATATTTTAGAATCAGGCATCAATAGCAATAAGCACAGGCATTATATCGCTCGGGTTCGAATTTATTATTAAAGACTACAGTTAGAAGGTGATACGACAAAGCAGACTCTTAGATTTAGAATTAAAGCTCACAAGATGGTATGGTAGATACCCTCCATTTTTGGTGCCTGGGAGGAGTAAGCTTCCCCTGTCGACCAGTCACATCCATCGTGAGCCCTACATCCATGTACGTCGGGGAGTACCATAGCATAGTTCTTGTAACCACAGCTGGTGTTCAG